>JALPQD010000622.1:295573-663073 GCA_023101885.1 Typhlomys cinereus | reverse complement strand
CTCCACCCACCTCTTCCCTGCATGTCCACTTGCTGGAAGTCAACAGATGCTCAGATGGGGTCTGTGACCTTAGCAAGCTTCAGGCCCACAGAGACTGACCGCAAACCAGCCGGAGGATCCTATGCATGACGGTCAACTGTCCCCTTGGCGAATGGGCCACAGGTAGGCAGGGAAAGGGACAAGCCAGCGTTGCTGGTGCTCAAGTCCTGTCAACTCTGCTGAAGCCAGGGCTGTGGGCAGTGAGCGGGCAGGCGGGAGATGGGTCGAGGTGCTAGTCCGGGGATGAAGGCAAGTGACTAAAGGCAGGTGTGGGGGACGCTCTGCCAGAGACAAAGCTGGGGACCAGGGCTCCAGGGCGGGGTGGGCCCAGGACCCCACGCCTCTCAGTGGGAGCCTCCCAGAACCACCTTGGGCTCACCATGGTCATAGTAACTTAGCACTGGGGTGGGCACAGGAGAGACTGAGACAGAGCCAGGCATGGACATCCATGGAGAAGAGCTTGGGGGAGGGGGGGCCATGCCAGCCTCCTCCCATGAGCTGCCACCAGAGCCTGGGGGGCTCTCCTGCCTCACAGCCACAGGCCACTGCTTCCCTCTCGACTCAGTCCAGGAATGTCAGTGGTCCTAAGACCACCAGAACAGCTCCTAGAATGTGGGAAGGGGTATACATTCTCAGAGCAGCCCCAGGTTCAGTTCAGGGGGCCGCAAGGACTTCCTGTGCCCAATAGTGCTGAGGACTGACCTGCTGTCTCAAAGGTCCCTGTGACCATGGGGGGCGGACGCCTCCTAACCAAAACAGTGGAATGGAGTGTAGAAAGGACCCAAGGTCCTGAGATGGGGTTCGAGCCAAGGTCTCCCCTGCCTTGCCCTGCCCCTCCAGCCCGCAGGAAACGTACCCGTAGGGTAGGACCCTCAAGGGTGGCAGCATAGAAAAATATCCCTGAATTTCTACTTAAGCCTGGTCCTGGATCAAAGATTAAAGATCCAGTAAATGTTTATAAACGGAATTAAGGTTGTACGCAGCGAAGGCCAGAGAGGAGGCAGTGGGGCTCCAGCGTGGTGACAGTCCCGCGTCTCCACCACACCGCCATCCGTTCAGCAGGCCCGTGGGCTTGTGAATCCATCAAGCTTCACTCAGCTCCAGCTCAGCCTCTGAGCTCCTCAGCTAATGAAGGGGAGTCGCCTCCCCAGGGGCTTCCGGAAGTGTGGGGAGGGGGAGGCAGGGGAGGGGCTGGTGGGTGGGCACTAGGTCGGATCTTCCTTGCACTTGTTCGGGAGTGGGCCACAGAGTGCTCCTGGAGGCCACAGGCCCCTTGGGCTCCTGCAATGCCGCACATTTAGAATTACGATCTAAGGGGCTGGAGAGAGGGCTCAGGGGTTAAACCTCTGTCGCACAAGCAGAAGGTCCTGAGTTCAGATCCCAGATCCCAGGCCCCACGTAAAACTCCAGGAGGAAATGATGGTGGTCTGTACTGCTGAAGCTGGAAAACCGAACCAGGGAAACTCCAGCGCAAAGAAAATAGAGGGTAGAAGCAATCCAAGATGATGCCTTAAAGTCACTCGTGACCTCCATAGACGCACACAGTGCCCTTTGATAGAGAGAGATTAATTTTTTAAAAAAGAATTAAGATCGAAGATCTAAGTCATGGGCCTGAGAAAAATGTCCTGAGGGGCTACAGAGAACCAGAATGGACCCCAGGCTTCCTGGAGTCACTGGATAACATGGGGTGACCCAGGTTTCCAACCAAGGCCAAGGCGACGCCCCCGGCCCAGGGAGAAGCGGCACCTTTGCGGGCGCCTGCCCCAGGCTCCCCATGTACGGTCAGTCCTGTCCTGCTTGCTGGCCTTCAGCCGCCAGGGTGCTGTGCCCAAAGGTGGCTGCCAAGGAGGGGGCCCGGCGAGGTGCGGCCCCAGGAGGGGGCCTGGCAGATTTGCTTTCAGGGGCAGCTAGCATCAGCAGAACACGGCACCAGGGGCCCTGGTCCCCAAGGCTCGGGAAGGCAGCCCGGTTGCATCAGGTGTCTTCTGGGCGTGTCCGCCTTGCACTGCACAGGGCCCTGGGAACACGCGGCTGTGGGTTTGGGGTCTTGGGCACCAAGCAGCTGGTGAGTTCAGGTATTTCAGAATAATGCCCTGTTGTGAGCGGAAGGGTCTCACGGTCTGGGCTGTTCCGAGCGCCGTAACCTCCACCTTCTGGCTAAGAACTGCCGTCAGACTGTCAGGAAGGCCTCGGGCCTGTCCCCTGGGGCTTCCTTTGCTCGTCATGCTGATGCGCTCCCGTACCCTCCAGCTTCAGCCCCAGGCCAGAGAGGCGACATGGCTGACGCCTGCAGACAGCAGCCACCCCAGCGCAAAGTCGGCCTTAAGGATGCATCAGAAGCCCCTGGGACAGGTCCCCATTGCTGAGCCAGGGACCCGGCAAGGGGAAAAAGGAGATTCAAGCCAGGACAAGTCCCAGAGCGGCCTCTGGCCAGAGCGGGGCTCTGGTAGGAGGAAGGGGTGGCCGGCTAAGAGGCCTGCGAGGCCACTGTGCACGGAGGAAGCAGGACCCCTGCCCCGCAGGGATGTGGGGGGCTGGTGCAGGGATGGGGGGGGCTGGTGCTTTCTTGACGAGGCTGCAGTCCAGGCTGAAGTCCGGGCTGTCTCTGATGCTCACATGGGCGCCTCTGACTTAGACGCAGCCCTTCCGAGCCCACTGCCTTTCACCCCACACTCACCTCCCATACACCCCGCACACTCACCTCACACACACACTCCCTGCATTCACCTCCCATACACCCCGCACACTCACCCCACACACCTTGCACACTCACCCCACACACTCACCTCGCACACTTACCCCACACTCACACACCCTGTGGCGGGTGAGATGTTGTCCAGCTGTCCCCAAGCCTGTCCTTCCAGTTTACCCTTCACACAGGCACACACTCCTGCAAACACCAGAGGAGCTTCCTGATGTCGGAGCCCAGGACGGTGCCCACGGCCAGGGCGGGACAGCTCACGCAGGACCTGGTGCCCACGGCCCGGGCGGGACAGCTCACGCAGGGCCTGGTGCCCACGGCCAGGGCGGGACAGCTCACGCAGGGCCTGGTGCCCACGGCCCGGGCGGGACAGCTCACGCAGGGCCTGGTGCCCACGGCCCGGGCGGGACAGCTCACGCAGGGCCTGGTGCCCACGGCCAGGGCGGGACAGCTCACGCAGGGCCTGGTGCCCACGGCCCGGGCGGGACAGCTCACGCAGGGCCTGGTGCCCACGGCCCGGGCGGGACAGCTCCTGCAGGCCAGGGGAGCCTTACCTAGCCAAGGGACAACTGTGAAGCCTGAGGGAGCACAAGCGGGCGCATGGACGGCTGTAAGCAACCGGTGTACGAGATGGCCTGCTGGGGAAGTGGCCACACCACGCCTTTAGACGGGAGATGTCCTCAAAGACTGCACATTCTAGGGCATATACAAGACGGCCGCAAAGACAGAGCCTGCCCGTGCACGAGCACCTCCGCAAGGATGCGGAACGTGGCACCAGGGGCACCACGGAACCACATGCGGAGAATGCAGCCCGAGAGGAGGCGGGGACAGCGGCTCGCCGTCCCTGTCTGGCGTCTCTCCAGAGGGAGCCAGCAATCACAGGGCGGCTCTGTGCTCACAGGCGAAGTGACCCAGTGCAGCGGCAGTTTCCACGCAGACATGGAGGAAAACGGGTTCATTTATGTGTTTTATTGTAATCATTCATGGTCAGACGACATTCAGTCGTTAGTGCTGTTTAAAATGTTTCGCTACAAAGCGCTCTCTACTCACAGAGTGGCGCGTCCCCCTCATCCCGTTCCCCTCTCTGCAACCCAGCCTCCCTCAGGACCAGGCAGTGTGCCCTCTGCAGGCACGGGCGATGCCCATGATGCCTGTGGACGGGTTAACATCCTGCCCCGCCCTGTGGCAAGGGCACCAGCGAGCGGCCGTGAGGGCAACAATGTGGGGGGCAGTGTCTAGAGCTTGGGGTGGGAGCCGGCTGTCTGGGCCTGAGCCCCCCAAGCTGAGTATTCCTGATGCGACCGTCCTGACCCCAGCAGTCTTAACTGGGGGTCAGCTTCTCCTTAAGAACGGGGTGATTAAGATCCAAGCAACAAGGCAGGCAGGCTGAGGCCCTCCAGGGCGTGTGGTGGGCCGAGGACATGAAAACAACGGCCCTGGTTGGACAGAGAGGTGACAGGCGGCGTGGGATTTAGTCGTCCTTGTTGGAAAAGCCACAGACCCAGGCAGGACAGGGACCTTGTCCATGAACACAGCCACTATATCCCAGGGCACCCGGGGGAAACCTAAGGGACCCCAGCTCACCCACATTCTGGGCTGGAAGCCCCATGGCGTGGCTGGCTGGGGAGCAAGCTCCTCGGGCTCAGGACAGACCCCTCAGACAGGCCAAGGGTCTGGAAGCCTTTGCCCGGGCAGGGGAAGGGGCGGGCACCACAGACCCGTGCGCTTCAGAAGCATGGTGGCCAGCGCTCAGGGCAGGGTGGACTTGGAGCAGGATGCTGGGGGGCACAGTGCTGGGTGCAGGTGCTACAGGAACAAAACCTCCACACGGCAGCACCAGCAGTGGGAGACGGTGGGTGGTGGGTGGGTGGTGGCCCTCGTGCCCCGCGCTGGCTCGGCGGGGGGGTGGGGTGGCGGGAGGGTGGGTGTGGGCAGATAGATACCCTTCCCCTGCACTTCTGTGTGGTACTTCCTCACTGAAAACCTCCGGTTCCACCAAGGGAAGTAATAAAACCTTTTTCCCTTAAAACTCTTCAAATTTGGTCATTCTGATGCCCCTAGCGCACCGGGAAAAGGGGGGCTACGTTACAGTCGGTGGTGATGGTGTCAACGTGATTTTTCCTGAACTCGGACCTGAGTAGAGCCGCGTCATGGGCAGTCAGCCCCAGTTCCGTCTGCACAGAGAGTGCACAAATCTCTAGTGACCAAAAGCCAAGTCCCATGGGAGGACCTGGCAGGTCACAATGACCCCAGACTGAGCCTGCGTGAGGTGCGGCCATCTCCACGGACAAGCGTGGTGTGTGGTGTCCCCCAGGGCCCGGCTCAGTCTGTGCCTACAGACGGGACTTCGGGCTGCTCACCACCGGCTTGTTGGTGGTGAACTTGGGCCACCAGGTCGCACGTTCCAGCACGCCGCTCTGCTGCAGGATGGAGGTCCACAGGTTTTTATAGAGCTGCAGGACACACACACACAGGGAAGTGAGCAGAGCCCCATGAGGAGAGGGGAGGGTGATGCTCTCTGGAAATTCTCCACTGCCACTTTAGGTCATGTTGTGACATACGTTTTGGTTCGCAGAAGCCTTTACTCTTCAGTGGGAAGTATGACGGTAACTCAGTCCTGAAGAGCCCTGAAGTCTTTCTGATGGGCAACCCTTCCCCGGGAATGCCCTGCGCCTGGGAGACGGCTCTGTCACATCAGGCACGGCCACCCTGCATCTCACCGCGCCGTGTTACATCTGCTGTGAGACCTGTCCCGGCCACCCACACTGCAGGCTGCATGGCCAAGTGGGGCTGGACCGGGGCCTGGGTGCAGCCGCCTGTCTGAGTCCTGTGTCCCGCTTCCTGCCCTGGTTAGTGGTGCAGATGGAGCCACCTCCAGGACTTGCAACCTCATTGGAGACGCACGCGCCCTCCACGCAGGGACAGGCACCTTCTGAAGCCCCAGGGGTTCCTGGCACGGGGTCCGCACAGGGCTTGCTGCGGCTCCTTCTGTGCTCTGGGGTCTCTCACAACTTAGACCCTGCTCTGAATGCCCAAGGGCCTGTCTGTCTGGTGGGACCCTCAGAGTGACAAGCACCACCCCTCAGTGCTTCCCGGTACCCTGGGTCTCCTGTCCACAGTCTCCTAATGCCAGAGTCCAGATCTCTGCCATGACCTGGCCCTGCCACCCGCTGCTGGCAGCCACAGGCAGTCCTCGTGGCTTCTCTCGATGGCAGCGCGGAGGACACGGTAACGCTGTGGTGCAAAAGCTGATGGCTGCTGCCAACCCCCGTCCTCGCGCAGACGCTCCCAGTGCTACTGGAGCCCGTGGGACGCCCCCTCAGCTACGCGCAACCTGGCTGTGCAGACCAGCCTGCCGTGGCACCCAGTGACCCTGTGCTTTCCATCTGTCCCATCTCAGTGCCCCTCAGTTAACTCTGCCATCTCAGCTCCACTGCAAGCCCTCAGGACCCTCGGCTGGACACCGTGACATGCCACATCCTGCGGCAAGAGGATGCCAGCTGGATGCCAGCTGGATGCCAGCAGGCTGCGAGCAGCACCCTACGAGCTGGTATCACCATGTGACACAGAGACTCCTCCGAGCTGCCAGGCGGCAGAGACGGACAGGGACTAGGGCAGATGGGACGCAGCATGGCTGAGTAGTGGCTGCATCAAGCCTGTGGCCTTGAGATTTGTGCCTGCAGGTGAGAGTCAGGGCCACTGTGGTGACGTGGGGAGACCAGGGGTCAACAAGGAGGGGCATGGAGGGCCTGGGCAGTGCATCTCCCACAGAGGAAGCGCTCAGGTGGCTCTGGGACATCACCTCAGCCTGTCCCTGAGGCTCCTCCAGGCGTCACTGCCGCAGGGCTGAGCAAGCTCCAGCCTCGCCCACGGCTGCGGGAGGCTGCCACTTACCTCACCGTCTGCTTTGCCAATCGGGGAGCCGAGAACAAAGTCAGGAGGGGCGATCACGTCCACCAGGGCCACCGCCTCATCTTTCAGCTGTTAGGGAACAAGGTCGGTCCGCTTGGCAGAGCCCCAGTCTCCAGGGAGACCGCCGAGTGAGCGGGCCGTGCCGCAGGTTGCCGCAGCGCGCTGGTAACCCGAGCAGGCAGGGGCCCCCCGGGCGTGCTTGCATCTTCCCACCATGCTGCATTCACCCGATGGCCAGCGGCCAGCGTCTGCCGCACACGGCGGCACGGATGCCGGCGGAAGGGCATGGTTTGCCAGCCCCTGGCCACTGGAGACCATGTATGTTCCGAAGCAGGAGCACATGTCTAGGAACACGGTGAAGGCCTGTGAAGTCGGGGGGGGGGGGCGCTTGCGTTCTGGGCCCGTGGTCCCCGAGTCCCACCTCTTCACTCGGCCCTGCAGGGAAGTCTCCTGACACACTAGATTTTACGTGCCAACAGAGTTTCCTTCAAAGAGCAAATAAGTTCAAACAGCTGCTGTCAAATACACCACGGTTCTGTTGGGTCAGGGCTGTGGACCATGGGCCTCGGGAGGACGGAATACACGAGAATCCCACAGCTGCAACGAGTAACAGACGCTGCAGACAAAAGGCCGATGCGCCTCACCTGCGCACACAGGGCCAGGACGGCGTCCTCCAGGGCTCTTCCTGCCTGCTCGCCGGAAAGGTAGCCACCTGCAAGCACAGCCTCTGTCACGGCCCGCGGGTGCCCCAGCCGTGCCCGGCGGGTGCCCTCAGCCGTGCCCGCGGGTGCCCTCAGCTGTGCCCGGCGGGTGCCTCGGCCCTGAGGCTGCCTGCAGCCCTCAGCCCTGCTGGGCCTTCTGGGTAGCGATGACAGGGGTCACGACACTGACCCCCACTACCCGCAACCTGCTGTAACCCCAGGAAAGAATGAGCTGGCTCAGGACCAATTCTGAGGTTCCTGCGTCTCCGTGCAAGGGACAGGCCAGGCACACAATGGCCCAGACCTGGCCAGGAGGTGGGGAAGAAGCCAACACCTGAGGACCGGGGACTGGAGTCAGGAGTGGGGAGAGCTTCCGGCGCAAGGCCTTGTGGGCATCCAGTGGCACCGTGGGTGTGAGAACGGCACTGGGGGTGGACACAGATCCCAGAGAGTGCTGTGGGGCACGCAGCCCTCTGAGGCTGCCAGGTGACGGGGAGATTCGTCTCAGTGTCACCTCAGCCCCCGGCTCGCCTGCAGGGCTCAGCGTGCTGTGCGCCGGGAATGTGCTGGGGGAGGTTCTACTTCTCAAGTGATTGCCACTGACGGCAGGCATGACGTCACCAGGCTCAGGCTCACGCCGGGGCCCTGTCTGCAGATCTGGCATGCTCGCCATGTGTGGACATGTGTGTGAGTGTATGTGATGCACATGGGTAACATCCTTCACATCTGCCGTGTGAGGGTGATGGGGAACAGTCTGGAAGGTCTCCTTGGGTGGGGAGGTGCCCCTCCTCGGATAAGCTTCCATGTTTCCCTGACTGGGCAGCCCCCTCAGCTCTGAGGACCAGGGGGCTGGACTCTGAAACAGCCCACTGCCTGGTACACATGGGCCTTCGGAAGCGTCTGATCCAACGGGGAGACACAGGCGCCGGCACGGCCGCGCCTCGACAGGTGTCCCTGTGGACCTGGGCTCCTTCTGCTCCGTCCCCAGCTGTGACGAGCAAGTGGACGCGTGCCCCCGAAGGAGCACAGCTGACCACACACAGCGGGTCCTGATCTCTGTGGAGGGAGGGCTGGGCAGGGTCTCACAGCGGGTCCTGATCTCTGTGGAGGGAGGGCTGGGCAGGGTCTCACAGCGGGTCCTGATCTCTGTGGAGGGAGGGCTGGGCAGGGTCTCACAGCGGGTCCTGATCTCTGTGGAGGGAGGGCTGGGCAGGGTCTCACAGCGGGTCCTGATCTCTGCGAGGGGCGGGCCGGCCTCACCTCGGTAGAGCAGGGCTGCGTGCCGGCTCAGGGACCACAGGGCGTAGAGCTGGCTGAGCCGCCCGAGCACGGCCTGCAGGGACGGAGGCACGCCGGGGCCACGCGTGTGCTCGTGGAACCTCTGCAGCACGATGAGCTCCATGAAGGCCAGGGCCAGGGTCCGGCAGTAGTACACCTGCAGAGGCACAGCAGTGACCACGGGACGCCGCCGGGCCTCACAACTCGACAGCCTGGGTCTCGCTGCTGCGGCTCACGGACCCAGGTCCTGGTGCGAGCCGTAGGCGGCTGTGCTGTGAAGCGAGGCGGCGCGACCCGAGCAAGGTCCCACAGACCCCGGGAGACGCGAGGGAAGCTTGGCACCACCCACTGTCCCGTCCCGCCCATGCCCAGCTCTGTGGCATGGCCTCAGGCAAACAAGAGTGCAGATGCTCAGGGCATCCTTCAGCGTGGCGCCACCAGCAGGGGCCGCAGGGGCCGGACCACCAAACCTGATGCGGGGGCCCCCCTCCATGGCGTGCTGCACCTCCGAAGCTGCTCGCACTGGACCAGAGAGCCGAGGGCCCATGGGATTCCCTTTCCTGCCACAGCACCAAGGTGCTGGCGACTCAGGCCTCTCGCCACCCAAAACATCCGGTGTTTCTTCCCAACCTCCGTGTGTTGGGGACTCACTGTCCTGGGGGCCCCTCTAGGGGAACTATTTACCGGTCCCAGACAATCAGCAGAGCTGGGCCACAGCAGTTCCAGGCCGGCCTGGGGTGCAGAGTGGGGTTCTGTCTCAGAAAAGCAGAGGAGGAGCTGGTGCAGGCTGAGGTCAAGTGCAGCGCCCTCAGCCTGCAGAGATCAGCTGCCCAAGCAGGGCACACCTCGCCGCCCGCGCCAGCCCCGCAGGCCCCCCGAGACTCGCAGGGCTGCGTGCAAAGCAGAACAGTCAGCCTGCTCCCCACATCTGCGCGGGGGGGGGGGGCTGTGGCTGGCTGCGAGTGGCGCATGTACACACAGGAATAGCGGCCTGCCAGAGCGGGCGTTGGGCTCAGCCCCCAGGACTCGGTGCACACGGCGCCCCCATATGGCCTCTAAGAAAGGTCAGGCAGGGTCATGTGTCACCACAGAGCGCAGATCCAAGAACAGACCCCTGGGCAGCATCTGCCATCAGCAGAGCTGACGTGGACACAGACCACGGAGGGCCGGGCACAGGCAGCCCCCCGCCAGCTCTCCCCAGTCCAGCTTGTGGCGCTGCACAGTGTAGGGGCTCGCAGCACCCACACAGCGGCCCGGGAACCCCACTGCCATGCTCCAGGACTTCCAGGCTCTTCGCCGTAACACCACGGAAGCCCCAGACAAGCCCCGGAGCCCAGGTGCCTGAGTTCCAGCCGTGCGCGGCCCGGTGGTTTGTCTCGCAGGGTCCGAGCTGGCTCTTAAGAAGGCCTGACCACGAGGGGTCACTAACGGCTTCCAAAGCTTCCTCCCCACTGCAGCACACGCCACTAGACAGGGTCTGCAGGTCGCAGCTGTCAAGAAGGACTCGGTCCTTGCCCCCAGTACCCCGGGACCCTGCGCCGATCTGGATCATCTGCCGCTTCTTGGTCCTTCCTCTGCAAGACTCGGGGCCTGCTGAGAACCGGCTGAGGCTCCGCCTCTGCGGCTGATCCCGCTGGTGCGCGCCACCTTCCCGCTCTTCCCAGCGCCTCTTTCCCTCCTCAGCCACCCCCGACTGACTCGCTGTGGCAGGTCCTGTCATAGCTGGGCACAGGTGTCAACTTGACTACTGAGGGTTTGAGCTCTGGGCACATTTGTGGAGAATTAGTGGTTGAGTTAAGCCCAGAGCAAGCCTGCAGGAGATTGTCTAGCTGATGGGGAAGACCCGGCCTATGGTGGGTGGGACTAGGCCCTGGATAAATCACGGAGAGCTGGTTGAGAGAGTGGGCATCCTTGTGTATACCTGGCCAGACATGCTGGTCTGGCAAGTAAGGATCGTCCCTCTCTCAGCCATTACATAGAGATGCCAGGTCCCTCAGCCTGGTGTTAGTGCGAGCTCTTCCATCAAGTTGGACAGACTGTAACCAGACCATCAGTAAGAAAATAAACCCCTTGTTCCCGTAAGCCATTTGATGGTCATTATCAGCAACCATGCAGGCGACTGCGACAGGCCCTCAGTGATGGAGTTTGTACCAAAGCGAGCCGTCAGGCCACACAGGGTAGTGCCAACCTCAGGAGGCTCTGTCGGGGCACATGGGGCTGTCAGGACATAGGGCTCTGTCAGGCTGTGCCACGCATTGGGAGCCAAGAGGCGGCAGTGGGCAATGCCAAGGTCTCGGCTTGTGAGGTTGGCACTGTGCCTGCCAGGACACTCACTTCTGGGGACAGAAAGACAGTCAGCGCTTTGGGGAGCAGGCAGAACACACACGAGCCGTAAGACAAACGCACCTGGCTGTTGTTTCTGGCTTCGAAGTCACTGCGGCGCAGTCTCCTCTCCTGAGTGATCTTCTGACAGCTCTCTCGGAGCAGGTAGCAGACCAGCCACCGATAGGCCGCCAGGGGGGCTTCAGAGGGGACAGGGGCACAGGTGTAAGCACCTGAGGCTCAGGGCGGGTCAGGCGTGGGCTGGCGGGGTCGGAAGTGGTGGCAGTAGCCACAGAACACTGCTGCCCACGGTCCTCGACAGGTGGGTGCTGGCGGGATGGGACACGGGCGCAGGATCCCGCAGTTCCGGCAAGTTAGAAGCGCGGGTCACTGAAGCTTAGCAGCAGCACCCGCAGCCTGCCCCGTGCACGTGCGAGACGGAGTGGCTGCTTCCTGGGCACCAAGGCCCAAAAGGGCACCAGGATGCCCACCCAGAGAGGATGTCAGGGGGCAAGAGGAAAGGGCACCAGTGTCCCCACAACTCGGTCTCACCCTCCAGCCTCACTGGCTGGCAGAACAACTGCAGGTCTCTGCCAAGGCCTTGCCCTGGGCATGCGCCTCCCTACTAGGCTCTGATGGGCAGGAGGCAGAGGAGACTGTAGACAAGGAAGCCCGGGCAGCACCGGGCAGCCAGCCAGGTGGCTGGGAGACACCTTTCCTTCCCTGCCAGGCACAGGGGCTACAGCTGGGTGTCTGCTCTTGGCTCAGAGCTCTGGCCATTTCCTCTCTGCCCCACAGCCTACTCCCTGGGGAAAAGACGGCCCCTGAGCACCCGTTTCACGAGTGATTGCAATGGAGAGCTCAGCCCAGAAGCCAATATGAGCAAAAGCGCCTCGCAGGTAAGAGATGCCAAGCACCCGCCTGTGTCACAGCCCCAGGAAGGACGGCGGGGTGGAACGGCAGGCTGCTGTGATTCCAGGCGCAGCTGTTTCTGGGGGGTAAGGGCGACGCCTCCCTTTGGGGTCCTGTGAGCGGGGCGCATTCATCTGCCAAGCCTGATCCTGGGGCCTGGGGCCTCCGCAGGTGTCAAGGTGAGGTGGCGAGGCCCAAAATCCAGCAATGAGGGTCCTTCCACACGGAAGGAGAGGAGGTGCGCATGACGGGAGAGGGCCGCCAGGGCCCAGGAGCTGGGTGAGGTGGGAACTGCACTCGGCCCTGTGGTACCTTGACCTGGGTGCACAATCCTGCACTGTGGGCGCACCCGGTCGTCTTAGCACCCACGCAGCCCCGGGACGGAGAATACAAGGCTGCCTGAAGTCACCACCCTTGGCCAGAAATGTCACCCTTAGGATGCTCCCTAAAACCCCTATCATCTCCACGTCCTTACAGCCTGTGTGCCCGCCACACCTGACTCTGCCCCAAGGAGCCACTGTCAGGAGACCAAGGTGGGCACCCCAATGGCAGAGTCAAGGAGCCTGCACAGGCCAGGGATACTCCTGCCCCCACCAGTGCCCCAGCCTGAGCCCCTGCCTTCCACCCGTGCCCCAGCCTAAGCCCCTGCCTCCCACCCATGCTCCCAGCCTAAGCCCCTGCCTCCCACCCATGCTCCCAGCCTGAGCCCCTGCCTCCCACCCATGCTCCCAGCCTGAGCCCCTGCCTCCCACCAGTGCCCCAGCCTGAGCCCCTGCCTCCCACCCATGCTCCCAGCCTGAGCCCCTGCACCCATGCTCCCAGCTTGAGCCCCTGCACCCATGCTCCCAGCCTGAGCCCCTCCCTGCAGCCATGCCAGGAAAGTGGTCGGGGAAACCCTTCCTGCGCCCACCCGAGCGAGGGGAGCCTACCTTCGGAATCCAGCCAGTCCGCCACGCTGCGGCCCGGGAACTTCTGGCCCAGGACTTGGGGATAGCCCTCCAAAAAGTCCACCGTCTGCAGGGGGCTCGGGAAGCGCGCTCCATCTGCGGCACACCCCAGGACTCTGAGAGGGACAGGAGCCCCCCCCCCGACTCCGGCACCCGGGGCCCGCACCCGGGAAGCAGCCCTTTCCTCTCCCACACAGGCCCGTCTTTTCTTGCTTGTTGTTTAGCTGTTTTCTGAGACACGCACACGATACGGTCTCTAACTTAGGATCGTCCTGCCTCTGGCTCCTGAGTGCTGGGATTTTAGGACCCCGCCCTCTCACGGAGGGCACCTCTCACCCACGCCCGGTGCCGCCCCTGCCCACCTTGCGGCTGGCGCTCCAGCAGGCCCAGCAGGTAGTTGCTCGTCTGCTGCAGCAGGACGTTGTTGTCGCCCTCGTACGTGCAGTTCGGGTCGTTGTCTTCTCTGAGGTTGCCCAGACGATTCACTGCGGGAAGAGACCACCAGCGTCACCGCAGACTCATCTGGGCGGCTCGGCCACAGCGGCCCTGACCGCCAAGCAGGGAGGACGCGCAGGCCCACACGGCCTGGCCTGCTGGCTGTGCCCCAAGACGCTGTGGAGAAGAGCGGGTGGTGCGTGGGACTCAGCACAGCTCTGGTGCCACTGCGGCTGTGCAGTCGCCGCCTGCCTGTTGGCATCGCCCAAGGGTCCCCAGACAGCTTCTGCAAGGCGTGGACCGCACCGGAGAGGGGTGCTGTGGGGGCTGACTCTGGGGCTACTCTTCGTCCCCCAATTAAGGGGAGCCTCTTTATAGTGCATCTCTGAATGGGACATGGCGCTCTCTACACTTGCCTCACCAGCCAGCCGGCAGCCAGGCCCGAGAGCCCCTCACCAGCCATGCCCGAGAGCCCCTCACCAGCCAGGCCCGAGAGCCCCTCACCAGCCAGGCCCGAGAGCCCCTCACCAGCCAGGCCTGAGAGCCCCTCACCAGCCAGGCCTGAGAGCCCCTCACCAGCCAGGCCCGAGAGCCCCTCACCGGCCAGCCGGCAGCCAGGCCCGAGAGCGCCGCACGCGCCCTGTCCAAAATCAGCCTGGTGGAAACGCTCTGAGCCAGGAGGGCGGAGCCAGCGGGAGGGCTGGGGGGGCAACTGGTCCCTCTGAGCCTTAGTGCACTGGAGCTCAACAGCTGGGGCCACAGAGCCAACAGACACGGCTCGGGCTTGGGGACCGCCCAGGGTGGACAGGCCATGGCGACTCAGTTCCCTTGCGTCTACCGCGCTGCAGGACTCCATTCCCTCGTTCTGTTTCAATAGAACAGGCCCTGTGCTCCCCACGTGAATTCCCCAGACCCACTGGCCAGCCAGCTCTGTGCCCCGCATGTCTTTCCCAAACCTACTGGCCAGATAGCCATGTCCCCCGCACGCCTCGCGGCACTCCTGGATTCCCTGCTGGGCTGTCCACGAGGCCAGGGGCTTGCCGGCCGAGGCCAGCGCGTGGATCTCGCGTCCGAGCTCTGCCTGTGGGAGGGAAGTCAGAGAAAGGAGGTGAACAGAGGCTCTGGGGGTAGAGTCAAACCCCCATCCCACAGTCACGGAGGAAGGAGACGGTGCCCATCCACAGTCACGGAGGAAGGAGACGGTGCCCATCCCAGTCACGGAGGAAGGAGACTCAACTTTACAGAAAAGGGAGAGGGCTAGAGAGATGACTCAGGGGTTAAGACTCTGCCTCGCAGGCAGAAGGACCTGAGTACGGACCCCACATCCTACATAAAAATGCCAGCCAGAAGGGGTGGCAGCCTATCTTCTAGTTCTGGAAGGCGAAATCTGGGAAATCCCAGAGCAAATCATAAAAGAAGGTAGAAGCAATCTAGGATAATGTCTAAAGTCACCCTTGGTCCTGTACAGACACACACAGTGCCTGTGATACACACACAGTGCATGCACACAAAAAATTAGTTAACTAACTGAACCTAGCCGACAGGCCGAGGCCCTGGGCTCCACACAGAGCTTCACAGATGGTCCAACGCTGCCAGCTCTACACGGCAAGGACAGCTCGGGGGCACGTTGTACACCACAGACTGCAGGAGAACGTCCACGAGACTCAGCTTGTACCAAGTACAAGGGCCAGAGCTGAAGGGTGACAGCTTGTGCTGAGGGTCACAAAGCAAGGGGCCTGGCATGATGCCGGAGCCTGCAGTCACCTCCTGAGAGGGCCTGGCATGATGCCGGAGCCGCAGTCACCTCCTGAGAGAGGCCGGCGTGGTAGGTGGTCAGTCACCCCCACAAGGGAGATTTTCAGCTCCTACTGGGCCCGGCTGGTTTGGCCCGAGACAGCAGCGGTCACCTTTCTGGCCACAGCTAACAGAGCGCCCTCAGCTGGCAGAGGTACATGCTCGGGGGAAGCGCGCTGGGCCCTGACTTGTCTCTACAGGAACGTGGGCAGCTCACACATCCTCCCCTCCAGCTCACCTGAATGTCCTTCCCCTTCCATTTTTCACTTGCGTATGTGGGTGTGCATGGGCATGCGTGTGTGTATGTGTGGAGGCCCGGGGGAGTATCAGGAATCATTTCAAATCATTCTTCCACCTTTAAAAAAAAAAAGCCTGGTCTCTGATTAAACCTAGAACTCACTGGCAGGGCTGGTCTGCACTGGGGGATGCCGAGTTCTGCCTCAGGCTAGAACTAGAGTCATGGCACCATGCCCACCTGAGCTGGGTGGGATCTGAGGGCAAGTGCTTCAACCACTGAACCATCAGTTCACATGGGATCTGGGAATCTGAACTCGACTCTTCTTGCCTGCACAATGTCACAGCTTAAAATGTGTCCCCCACAGACTCACTTCGGGAAGGTGATGGCAGGAGGGGGAAGCAGTCACAGGGGGTGGGCTTTGAGGTGGGTTAGCGCCACCTACTTCCAGGAGGGTCTGCTTTAGCAGTGGCAGTCTTGCAGCTCTCAGCCTCTGGATAGGTGTAACCTAGGCCTCCTGTAGCTTCCGCTGCTTGTGCATGAAGGGCGGTATCTTCCCTCTAGAACTGCCAAGCTGAATACCTCTCCTTTCTCCCTTTAAGTTGCTTGCCTTCGGGTGTTCTCTCCCAGCAGCAGGTAAGAGTAGCTAGGACATGTGACACGTGTGTTAACCGCTGAACGTCTCCCCAGATAGGCTTGCAGGGTACTGTGCATCCCCTACCTGCAGCACTTCTGGCGAGCTTCCGAGTGCCCACCTCAGACCCACATCCACCCTGCTCGGGAGGTATCGCAAGTTGACCAACTCCCAAGCCATCGACCGAGAAACCAGCAGCGGACTTCCCTGAGCAGCGGCTGACCTCAGCAGATCCGCGTGCTGCTTCCCAGCACAAATCCTGGCTGTCGCCTCAGATCCAGCGAGCTGGATTCAGACCTTTGTGTGCTGCTGTGAAGGACCGTGACCGTGAAATCCTCTGGTAATGTGCACTGTGCAAAGTCATCGAGTCTCGAAAGGAGAACAAGAGCTGAACCCGCAGATGGGAATTAGACTGTCAGCACATCCTTGAGAAACGGGCAACGACGCGGCCCAAACCGCCCCACCGCTGCGCCAGCGGAGCCCCAGCGGGCGGGCGGCTGGAGGAATGGGCGGTGGCTCTGGCCACAAACTCAACAGTTTCCTTCTGATGACAATTGGGCTGCTCAACCTCACCATGGTGGGACGGAGGCCTCACCTGCCTGGCACTGTGGTCTCCCTCCAGCAGGCCACGCTGCAGCTCTATCAGGCCCAGGAACAGCCATTTGGAGAAGTGGTCCAAGGCATAGGCAGCTGCCAGGTAGGGAAGCAGACGCCATTGCTGTGGGAAACACACCACGGGTGCTCAGGGGGACTGCCCCTGATAGCCCACCCTAGTGAGCACAGGAGGCGGGGTCAGCCTGCCTGGAAACAGACGAGGTGGCTGCTGGAGCCAGTTCAGTCTGCATCGGAGGCGCTTCACAGGTCCAAGAAGGAAGAGCAACCAACACAGGAGTGGGAGGGGCTGAGGCTCGCGCAGGGCTGGAGGTAAGGAGTGAATCCCGTTCACGTGTGTATATTCCTGACATGGGACAGCGCGTACCCAGTCCTGGCCAGATGGATGGGTGGATGGATGTGGATGGACGGATAGACAATGAGTGCAACAAACAGGAGGGTGGATGATGGGTGGTGCGTGGATGGATAAATGCAATAGCTGGACAGATAGATGGACAGATGCAAGAATGCACAGACGGATGGACTGACTGATGGGATAATGGGGGTCCAGTGAAGCCTAGAAGGAGCCCAGGAGCTGCTTCCATGATTTGTGTCAGTGCAGCTGCTCCTGCGTGAACATGGCCAAGCCTGCATGCCGCCCCAGGAAGGGGTGGCCGAGGGAAGGTGAGCAGATGCTGAGGGGTGCCCAGGAGCTGGGGTGGAACTCCTTAGCGCCTTAGGGCAGTCCATGCTGTATGCACAGGGACAAGAATGGGATGAGGGGCACGAGACCCTCTGAGCACAGCAGGGCGCTCACACTGCGCACGCATGTCCTGTTCAGAACAGGCGTGCGGCCATGCGAGGAGATGGAAGGGGGTTCTGTTCCCATCCCTGACTTCACTAGCATGCCAGGACCTGAGCTCTCCTGAGAGCTTCACCGACCCCTAGAGGCCAACCTGCAGCGGACCGAAGACCGAAAGGAGGCGCGGCGCTGCCGCCGGTACCTGCAGCGGATACTCGAGGACGGGGATCTCCTCCTCGTCTGTGGGTCCAAACTGACAGCGCGTGGCTGAGAATCGAAGCGCTATGGACACGGCCAGCTTCAGGTTGACCACGGACATGCCGATGATGGTGATGCGCCCTGAGGACAGGCCACCCAGGGACGCTCCGAAGCGCTGTCGCACGTCCTATGGGGAAGAGCAGGGTCGCACACCAGCCAGACCACGAGACGCCTCAGAGCAGCGCAAGATGGGGTCAACCCCTTATTCACAGAGCTGAGCCCACGACGTCCTGAAGCACCTCGGGGTGTAGACAGGACATGTGTCACTGGTGCCCAGAGGGTAGGAGGGGAACCCAGACCCCCAAGGAAAAGGAGTTCTAAGCAGAGGAAGCAGCGTGCCTAAGCTCTGTGCAGGAAACACGGGGGACCCTCACGGGGAGCCCTGTGCACCGTCCACCTGGGGAGCACCAGGCCCCAAGCCCACATGCACCCAGCATCTGCCACACAAGGGGCTCTCTGCGCGTCACCGAGCACCACGCCTGGCCCGCACCGTGTCGTGGGCTCAGGCGTGTGGTGACTGCGGCCTCGCCTCTGCCCCGCACCTACCCCTGCCCTTCACTGATCTGAAGACTGATGCAGTCGCTCAGTGCTGGTGCGGGCCAGGAGCACCTCTCTGTCCCCGTCCCCTGCGGCCGCTCTGGCTCACTGTCTGGGTCTTTTTCCTAAGCTGTGTGTGTAGACGTGCGCACGCGATCTCCTCTTGGGAAAGAACAGTCCCTTTCATCAGGTCTTAGAATGCTTCTCTCTGCGTTTCCAAACCCCACTCGCTGGACTTGGTTCAGTCCTGTGGCCTTCTGTGGGCACGCGCCTCTCAGGCCCCCTCCTGCCCGCCGTGGTGACCACCTCTCTCGCGCCCTCCCACCATGGGGACCGTCCTCTGCACCCTTCCAGCTCTTTCCCGTCACCTAGCGTCCACCTGTTGGTTGTGACATCACTATCCACCCCGGGAGCTGACTTGGGCTCTTGCTCCCCTTTCCTCCAGCAGAGGCGAGAGCTATCCAAGGCACGTCCTTCTGGAAGCCTCTCCTGAAGGCCCTGTTCTCAGGGTCAGCCATCTGCCCAGGAGCTCGCCATGCCCCAGGCCATGGGTGGCACCGTGCCCATCTCCACACAGGGCCATATCGCATCCCTGCCACGCTCAGTGGACGAGGCATCCGCTGGTCACCTCATGTGTGCACAGCTTGTGAGGTGACCCCCCCCCCCGACACCCTCGGAGGGCAGGACCCTGCTGGAAGCAGGCAGGCGCAGAGGCCTGGGACCACCAGCAACAGCCGTGAGCTCGAGCCCCTCGTGTGGGGGCTAGGCGGATCCGCTCCCTGTGGGGGACACCGGAACCCAGCCAGGACAGTGTGGTGTGCCCAAGCTGGTCCCTATGGCTGATGGGAGCCCTGCCCACACACGCCCAGGGACATGGCCTGTACCTTGAAGGGGCTGACGTAGGTGCCCTCAGGGGTCACGTCCCCGGTCCTGTTCAGGAGGTTCTCACGGGGGATTCTAACCTTGTGGAACATGGCGAATCTGGGTGGGGAAAAGGTTAGTTCCATGAGCAGCGTCCCCAGGAACCTGTCAGGGGTCCCGCGCTTCCTTCTTTCCCAAGCATAGCTTAAGACAAGGAACACGTGTGGTGGGGCTCAGTCCCACATCCCCTGGGAAACGGGGGTGCTCCTGCAGGCCACTGAAGACAACTCATGCCCCCACCCACGCATTTTCCACGCACACGCTGGCCACCCGTGCCCAGCAAAGGACGCACACACCCTCGGGAGGCCGGGAGCTGGTTCTCAAGACCGCGTCCCTGCTTCTTGGGCTCCCGTCACACCCTGAAGCGCCAGTGTGGCAGGCGTGACGGAGGCTCTGCGCTGCTGGCCGCGCTGCAGGCTCTGCTGGGCCGTCTTGCCTGGGACTCTGCTTCGTGCAAGCAGCTGGGGAAAGGCCCCGACCCCTGTGGGTAACGACCGAAGACGTCTCCCCACCGCTTAAGGAAGGGGCGTCTGCAGAGTTCTGAACGCCACACAAACTGCAAAGCACCAGCTTGAAGATGGCCAAGGTTCCCACAGCAGCTCGTCTGTCGTCGCACGAGAGACAGAACAAGCTCAACTCCAGAGGAGACCGGGAAGGCATCTCACCCACTTGCCGCCCTTCAGTCCCCCCAAGCACCCCAGCAAATATCAAGTGGAGACCCTTCAGGTGACCCCCAGGGCGCCCGTAAAGCCTTGTCCTGAGAAACAGCAGCAAGACAACGCCTAGTCCCAAGAGGCTCCGGCATTTTCTTGAAAGCCAAGAAATGCTTTTCGAGTAACACTCGGCGCACAGAAAGTGTGCTCTTTAAGGAGCGGAACACCTTCAGCCCGCGTCGACACGGAGATGAGCAGGTCTGAACTCGTGCTCACTGAGAACGAGGCGAATACCACACATTCTCTCGGGGTCATTTCCACACTCCCAAAGTGTTGTCAAAAATGACCACATGGGGCTACTGGAGCCCCCCAACACGCCAGGATCATCTCCTGAGGGAGGAGATGTGGTGCAGCATGGGGGTGACAGGGACATGGGAGTGGGGCGCAGAGCCTTCGCGGGAACAGGGGGAACAGGGGGTCCCAAGGATGTGTGCCCAGGCACGGGGGCCTGATGCGGGCTGTGTGTAGAGTGGGATATTACATGTGTGGGAGGGAGGCGTGCATGTCACATCTTCTGCCCAGGTCTCCTTTGCTGCAAGTTCCAGAATCTTCTTCCCCTGCAGGCCCCCTCTAGTCTCCCAAGGCCCAAAGGCCCTGCCTTGTCCTGAAAGTTCTCTGTGGCTACTTGATTGGCTGAAATCTTTGCTATTCTGTTATAAACGTGATCCCCGTGGCTGTATTTGCCACCAATTCCTAGGCTGTCATAACATGGTCACAGAGTCCTGCGAAGGGACAAAAGCGTCACCACGCTTTTCAAGATAAATGACTTCTAATTTGGCTAAAAAGCCGCTACCTTGCGATCCTTCCTGTCTCTCCAGTCAGTGAGCACAGGCGGAATCCCTGCGGCTGAGCGCTGGCGCCCTGGCGCCCTCTGCTGGCGACTCGCAGGCAGAGCAGGCAGGAAGCGGAGCTCGATGCAGCCTCCGCAGGACGGGCGTCCTGCCCCAGGCAAGCACGTCCAACAGTCTCAGGGCTGGTCTCTGCCTGCTGGAAATGTGTCTTGGCTACCACACCAAGTGCGCCTGTGCAGACTCCTGACGCCCCGTGACGATCTCAGAACCTTTGCTCGCCTATGTGCAGGCTGGATGCGAATGCCTGACTTGGGGCCAGTGGAGCATGCGCGGGAAGAGGTTGTCTAACAAAAAGTTCTGCGAGGAAGGTTCTCACTTAAAGAACAGAGGTCCTGCTGATCCCCTCTGGGTGTGAGAAGTCCCCACCAGGTGGACGGGGACATGGACCAGGCCGTGCGACACGGACCAGCACGACACAGACCAGGCCACATGACACGCAGCCCTTGATAGCGTGGCCATGATTTCCAAACCCGATGCTTTCTGAGATTACGCCGAGAGGATTCAGAGTCTCTGGCCTCGCTACACCCTCTGTGCTGGCTCACGTGCCCACAGGGCTGGACAAAGACCTGAGAGACCCCCCCCACCCCAATTCAGAATGGAGGACAGAAGTGCGCCCCCAAGATGTGCAGGTCGAGCTTCCCTCTCTAGAGAAGGCCCGTCTGTTTCCAGGCGACGGGTCGCGGATGCTCCAAGCGCCATCTTAGGGGACACCTCATAGTCACATGTTATTCTGGGCAGAGAGGGCCCTAAGGCTCAGGGCCAGGCTTCCTGGAGACAGGCGGGGCCTGCGCACACTGACGCAGAGCAGGCTTGCAAGCCTGGGCTGCCGCTGCCGGCTGAGGGAGCCAGGGTGTGCGGCTGCTGCAGACCCGGGACTTGAGCAAGCCGCTGAAGACACCCACCCGTCAGCCTCACCCTGGGCCCCGCACGCTGCCCCTCCACGTGGCATGCTGCCCACTCCAACGACCACGGAGCACCAGCCTGGTATGGAGGGCTAGTTAAGGTCCTTCCGGGCCTTGCACCCATCCAGAGTCTGGGCTGCTACCCATGCAATTCTGTATGCCTGGACAGGTGACCCTTAGTTCCCACCCATGCTGGGGCCAAAAGCACCTGTCATCCATCACTGTACACACAGCACCCAGAAAAGCACTTCTCATCCACCACCAAACACCCCACTCAGCCAATTCCTGTCACAGGAGCAAAAGGAATACAGCTAGGTGGACGTCCATGGCAGGTTAAGCAGTGGACTGCTGAAGTCACGACCTCACAGGGGAGGCAGGCCCTGCACAGCACCGGCCTCTCAGCCTGGGGCGCCCCTGGCTACTGGGGGAGTCCCAAGCCTGACCTGAGAATTGGGGGGCCACCCTCTGGGGCCGAGGCCCGTGGACAGCTACTGGAGGATAGGTCTCGGGGCCAAGGGTATACAGAACGTGTCTCCTACACATACAGCTGAGGTCAGTGATGACGCCTCTGAGTCGGGGTCCCCGAGTCTGCAGGGCACGGCCCACTCTGATGGGCCGCAGCCTGGGTCTCAGGAGGAGATCTTGGGGCCCTGAGAAGGTGGCACGTGTCTTCCACGCCAGCGACACTCACCCGTTGTCCAGGCCGTTCTGCCCCAGCTTCTTCCCCATGTCACCCACCATCACCCCGGGCATGGGGAGCAGAGTCTTCGGGTCCCGAATCTGCACAAAACCACGAGAAACGAATGGCCAGTGAGGCTCTCGGGAAAGTCAAAGTGGGTATGTCAAAGCGGGTGTGTCCAGGCACCCTAAAGGCCCAGCCACAGAGTTGCTGAGAGGAGCAGGGTGTCATAGTTAAGCACAGATGTCAACTTGACTGTTGAGGGTTTGAGCTCTGGGCACAGGTGTAGAGAGTTGATGGTTGAGTTAAGCCCAGAGCAAACCTGAAGGAGATTGTCTAGCTGCTGGGGAAGACCCAGCCCATGGTGGGTGGGATTAGGCCCTGGATAAATCACAGAGAGCTGGTTGAGAGAGTTGGCATCCTTCTGTTCATGCTGGTCTGGCCAGACATGCTGGTCTGGCAAGTAAGGATTGTCCATCTCTCAGCCGTTATGGTGACCAGTTCCCTCGGCCCTGGTGTTGGTGCTGCTCTCCTGTCAAGCTGGACTAAAAACTGTAACCGGACTGTTGTAATAAAGTAAATTCCTTGTTCCCTTAAGCTGTGTGATGGTCATTTATCAGCAACCATGCAGGCGGACTGCAACACAGGGTCACGTGTGCTCCCCAGGAGTGACGTGCCGGGTCTAGGGGCGGGACTTCTGCGGCACGTGCCAAGGAGCTGGCAGTGCTCTGGATCCCAGGAGGCCCCAGAAGCAAGTCTGTCTTCACCCTGGTTTCCTGAGCTGCCTCTGTAGCGGCAGGGCAGGCAGGGCAGGGGCCGGGTGGCACACTGCCTGGGGGATGTCAGACATCCTACTTAGGTCCTGAGAGGACTTTCAGAGGGATTCCAGGAAATTGAATTTTTAGAAAAAGGCTATGCACATGCACGTGGGAGAGACAGCCGGGACGGCTTCAGATGAATTCCACTCCCACCGTGGATCCTAACACAGGTCCTGCCGGCCACCGGCTCCCAACCTGGGCCTCTGAGGGGAGGACACGGGCGTCATTCTCAAGACAGGGACTCCCAATGCAGAGGGCCCACTGCCCCCCTTTCCTCTGAGAGGGATGGGGGCGGGGTCCGGAGCCATCTCGCCTGGTTGAGGGTTACCATGCCACGCAGCACAGCACCCCACGACTTCTGCTATCGGGCTCAGAGCGACCTGGACTGTTGGGGGGGGCTGTGTGCACAGCCCAAAGCAGGGTGTGGGGTCAGCACTGGGGTGGCCTTGGGTCTGTGTCCCCAGAACAGATGGAGGGAGGACTGAATCCATTGAACTTTGAGAAAAAAGCTAAACGTTAGAAAGCGGAGACTCGAAAGCGAGCAGCTTCTCCCTTGGTCCCTCAGGAGGCTCGGCAAGGACCCGACACTAGCTGTTAAAACCTGCTGGAACAAATGTGGAAACAGAGAACGTGGAGAAAAAGGAGCGACAGATGGGAATCACTGGGGCTTGGATCTGGATGGTCCCCAAGGCCAAGTATGGAAGGTGTGGGCTCCTGGCTGCAAGTGGGGAGCCTTGGGGCCACGGGGCTGGGGGAGGAACCAGGTCCTGGAAGGGGGTCTGGGCCCTGGCTGCTCCTGCTCTTCTCATTGGCTCCCAGCCACCGCAAGATGAGCAGCTTCTCCCGCCGCATATTCCTCCCCAGACACTGGGCACCACATGCTTGTGCCACGGTACACAGGTGCCCAGTGCAGGCAGCAGGTGACTGTGGGTTGATGTTTCGGCAACTCTGAGCTGCCGGAAGCCCCCGTCTCCCTCTCGGCTGAGCACATCATGTGCTCTGTCATTGTCATGCTCAGGCACGGGGGTCACCTTGACAGTTGAGCTCTGGGCACATCTGTAGAGAATTAGTGGTTCGGTTAAGCCCAGAGTAAACCTGCAGGAGATTGTCCAGCTGATGGGGAGGGCCCAGCCTAGGCAGCATTAGGCCCTGATAAAACACAGACAGCTGGTTGAGGAAGTTGGTATCTTTGTATACACTTGGCCAGACATGCTGGTCTGGCAAGTAAGGATCGTCCCTCTCTCAGCCATTATGTAGTCATGGTGTGGCCAGTTCCCTGGGCCCTGGTATTGATGTGAGCTCTACTGTCAAGCTAGACTAAGAAATGTAACCAGACAATCATAGGAGAAAATAACCCCTTGTTCTCTTAAGCCGTTTGATGGTGATTTATCAGCAACCATGCAGATGAACTGCTACAATCATGGAGACAGAACCCTAACTAGAGAGATGGACACGAGCAAATGACTGACACTTTCAAGAGTGTCAGTTCCAACGCCTCCAGACCCAAATGATCACCTACCGATTCCGTCCGCATCTGAATTCAAGAAGGAAGTTACAGTTCTACTTAGGTTGGGATACCTGAGACCTCCCATTAATGGGACATGACACCCTGGGAAAGACCCCCACACACTTCTCAGTTCAAGTGTCTCCTGAGGGATGCGGGCTTCTCCCCACACTGTCACCTCCAGGAGGCAGGTGGTACTTTGCTGGCGGGAGGGATGGAGACGCTCCGATAAGGGTCTCTCGTGCGGCTGTTCTTGAGACAGGCTTTCACTGCATAGCCCGGGCTGGCCCCAAACTCACAGCTCTGCCTCGGCCTCTTGAATGCTGGGATCACAGGTGTGCGCCACCGCGAGGCCTGCTGAGGACTTCTAGCATCATCGCTCAGCGCTCCTCGAGTCCCTTAGGTGCTGCTCCTGAGCCCCAAGGGAGGCGCTGGAGCCTGAGCCCCAAGGGAGGCCCTGTAGTGTGGACAGAGCCCCAGGGGGGCGCTGCAGGAGGCTGACACCAGGGCCGAGAACAAGTCAGGGCCCGCGACTTGACGCACGTAGGCTCAGGTGACCACCCACCCACGCCGACCCACGCGGGTCCTACCTGCACCAGGAAGGAATGCAGTCCGTGACACTGGCCGCCTGGCGTGTGCAGCTGGGCGAACACCACTGCGTGAGTCGCCGTCTTGCCCATGTTCCCAACCCAAAACTTGGCAGCTTCAAAATCCGGGGAATGTATGATGAATTCCTGCGGGAGGGGAAACAGCAGCAAACACTGCAGCTGAGCTGAGACTGGGAGGACGCCTGGCCTGCTGCTCCTGGGCCAGGAGAACCAACACGTGCTCTTTCCGCGCCGGCCAAGCTGACCTGACTCAGACAACAGGACACGAGGAGATGTGCACGGCAAGCATCCTGCCTGGCATCCACCATCGTAAATCGCCCCAGGGAGGCTGACCCTAAATAGAGTCCACACCCTTCCCAACTTCTCAACTTGCAGGGAGAGAGACAGAGAGAGAGGAGAGAGGGAGAGAAGAGAGAGAGTGCACGAGAGAGTGTGCACACGTGCACGCCATGGCCCAAAGACGGAGGTCAGAGGACCCGCTGGAAGTCAGTTCTCTGCTTCCGCCACACACGCGGCTGGGGATCATCTTACTCGGTGGACGGGCCTGAAGCGGCCTTCACCCCTGTGATATCTACAGCCAGGAGAGCGGGGGCCACCGTGGGCAGTGGGGTCTAAGGGCAGCAAGAGGAAGGATTGGGGGCCAGAGCTGCTATATGCATTGTCGGCCTGCAAGGAAGGTGGGGTGGGCCCTCAGAGGAGGTCTCCTTGCTGAAGTCCAAACACTGGAGCAAGAGGGGCGTCCAACATGCTTCTGGGAGGGTCAGCTGAGAGTTACCGCCACACTCGCCAGCAGATATCCGAGGCAAGTTCTTGGTTCCGTTGGCACCTCCCAGTGGGTGGGGGGGCCGTGGCCAGGAGCGTCCCTCCCCTAACCCAGCAACAAGGGCTTGGCACACTACAGGGCACTGAGAGAGCAGCCTGCAGACACTCTGGAAGCCTCACTAGAGGGGCAGGTGCCCACGTGTCTGGCTTCTGTCCCCTCTCCGAGGACTGCTGGCCCCCACAGGGATGGAGCATTCTGCCCTCTTCAGATCCCTCAGCCTGGGGTGAGACTATGTCTCATAAGCAGAAGACATGGAGTTCAGATCCCGGATTCCATGTAAAACTGCCAGGAGGAAATGGGGGTGGCCTGCACTTCTGATCTTGGAAGGCAGAGCCTGGGAAACTCCAGAACAAAGCAAAGAGGAGGTAGAACAATCAGGGTGATTCCCGAAGTCACTCCTGGGCCTTCACAGGCACACACAGTGCCCTCTGATACACACACACACACACACACACACGCACACACTAGACAGACAGACAGACAGACAGACGGATGGATGATAGAGAAATAAACCTTCAGCTCCCTCAGCTTATCCTATGTTTGCTCTCATCCTAACCCAGCCAGTTCCTGGGGCCCCCACTGCCCTGCAGCCACACACACAGACATCTGGGTCCCCCCACAGCTGGTCTCTTGCCTTCCATGGCCCTTGACAACCCCTGCTCCTTTCTGATGCCCCCCCAGTGCCCCAAATACCCATCTTCCCTTGCAGCTGAAACAGGTCTGCCAGACTCCTGCTGCCGGCTCAATCTGGCAGCTGTGTCCAGCAGAAGCTCCAGACAGCTGCTGCCAACACAGCACAGTGCAGCGTGCAGCCTCTGCCACCATGCTGCCATGTCACTTGCAGTCAGAGCCCAGCAGGAGGACATTGGGGGGGCTGTCCCGCAGCCCACCACACGCTCCTGAACCTACAGCAGCCCTAGGGCACCAGCCGCACCAGTGAGGAAGGGTTTTCCACCAAGCCCTGCAGGGGCCAAGGGGTCAGAAGACCTGCGCACAGGTGAGCACAACCAATCAGCCACAAGAGACGCAGGCCGGGGGCGTCCCTCACCCTGCGGAGACCCTCGACCCAACGCAACATATCACGCAGGCTGCGCTGCCGTGGCGCTGCCGTGGCGCTGCCGTGGCTGGTCCCTCCATGCCTGTCCCTTCACTGCCAGGGCGGTGCTGTGGGGTCCTGACTGTTTCCGCACACAGCGACCCAGGCCAGCCATGTGGGTGGACAGGCTTTAAATAAACAGCAGGTGGGCGGTGAGCAGCGCCCACACACACCCAGCACGTGAAGGACAGTGGCGAGGACGTGGGGCCCTAGCCCCGCCCCCCAGTGCTTCCCTGCGGAGGGCAGGTACGTGGGAGCAGCGGATGAACGCCCTGGGCAGCACCTGTGCACACACCACCGCAGCCGGGGAAGAGGCCAAGGAAAGGAGGAGGCAGAGCGAGCGGGCGGCTGCCGGCTGCCAATCAAGCAGTGGTGAGTTGGGCACCGGGTCAAGGAGAACGATGCGCCCAGGAGCCTCGCAGAGCAAGAGCTGAACCACTGCATCTGACGCCCATCACTGCTGAGCAGTCTCCAGACCGCTGTTGCCACCTGTGCTGCGGGCACGTGCCACCCACGCCGGTGACACCCACTGCCCAGCACAAGGCACGTTCTCCGTGGCCTCTGACAGGTGTGGGGGGTTCCGGACTAACTCACTGGCGTCTCCTCGGTCCAGGCCCAGCAGGAAGGCAGCGCCTACCTCAGTGGCAGGGTCGAAGTGAGCAGTGGTCCGGATGGCCTTGGTGTTGCTCCCGTGGCTCAGCTCGGTCAGAGCGAAACAGCCGAAAATCTAAATATTGATGCCAAAGCGACACACGTGAGACGCTCCCTGCGCACAGACCCGCGGGGATCCGCCACCCCCAGCCCACACCACACCTCCAGTGGCTAGCGTGACCAGTCACTGCATTGACAGAATCACCCTGGCACACGGATACCAGCCACCTCCCCTGACAGCAGCCTTCGCAGCGTGGCAGCGTGGACGTCTACGGTCACCAGAGGCCACAAAGCGCTCTGGCTGGATGGAAGCTACCTTCACACGCCACCAGCCAGAGAGACCCTCAAGCCTTCCCTAGGCTCCTGCAGCCTGCCTCTCCAGGCCTAAGAAAGACCCTGCGCTGGGCTCCCAGCTCGCCTGGCCCAGCCTTACCTCCATGCTGTAGACCTTCTTAATATATTTGAAGTGTCTCTCAGAACCAGAGTTGAAAACCGTTGACCCAAAAACCTGAAAGATAACAGCTGCACGTTGGCAGATAGGTACGAGGAAGGGTGGGCTGCTCCCTGCTCCCTGCCACGGGTGCGACCCACTCCACGCATTCTTTGCCCCTCTTCCAACGGGACGCAGGGGTATACATTTGCAGACAACTGAAAAATCTGGACTTGTCACTAAAGCTTAGATGCTACACACGCTTTGAGCACACGAGACTGCGCTTTGCCCTCTGACCCCACGTGCCTGCTGTCTGCTACACTCACCAACACGTGAAGGACATATTTGGTGGCCAGGGACCAGTCGTACATGCCCAGACAGTGAATGAGCGTTGAGATCCTCAGGGGCTTCTCCCACAGGTCCTCTATGTTGAAGAGGCCATACTCGAAGACCCGCTTGCACCGAAGGAAATTCAGCTCGCGGTACTTCTCCAGGGGCAGATCAGCCCCGTAGGACCGGGCGAAGAGAGGGTCGTTCTCCAAGGTCGAGAAGATGGCTTGCTGCAAGCGCCGGGACAGGAGGTGACTGGGGGCAAAGGACCGAGCCCCACACACTCACGCCTGACCCAGGAGCACCCAGAGGAAGAGCTCAGAGGGGCTGGGGCAGAAACTCAAGCCGCGCAGTGCACCCCACACTCCCAGCATCCTGGGACCCATCCTGGGGTGAGAGCGGACGGGCCCACTCTGACCGAGACCCACCCACCCCACAGAGCTGACACAGACAGGAGGACGCACATCTCAGCACTGCGACACCATCTTGCCAGGGAACAAAGACGACCCCAGGCTGGCGCTGCCACATGCCACGGGCCTCACCCTGAAGCGGAGCACGTCCTCGCCCTCCCAGAAGAGCAGCAGCTCCTTCCAGCTGAAGGAGGCCCTCGCTCGGTAGGCGTCGAGGGGGCCCTTGGGGACATCGGGCCACGGAACGTCCTCTTTGCCTTCTGGAAGGGGCGCCATCGTGCAGCGTTAACCTGCAGAGAGCAAATCCCAAGTGGCATTCTGCATGGCGCCCCCCTGAAAGCCATGCAGCACCTTGGTCTCTAGGACGCCAGGTAGTCCGATTCCCTAAAAGTTACTCAGGACCAGACAGCTGTCCCTTTGGAATCAGGCCAAACCTGGCCAGCTGGTCTAGGGATGGGCAGCACTGGGATGGATGGTCTAGGGATGGATGGTCTAGGGATGGTCTAGGGATGGTCTAGCGATGGATGGTCTAGGGATGGTCTAGGGATGGATGGTCTAGGGATGGTCTAGGGATGGATGGTCTAAGGATGGATGGTCTAGGGATGGCTGGTCTAGGGATGGCTGGTCTAGGGATGGCTGGTCTAGGGATGGATGGTCTAGGGATGGATGGTCTAGGGATGGTCTAGGGATGGATGGTCTAGGGATGGTCTAGGGATGGTCTAGGGATGGATGGTCTAGGGATGGTCTAGGGATGGCTGGTCTAGGGATGGATGGTCTCGGGATGGTCTAGGGATGGATGGTCTAGGGATGGTCTAGGGATGGATGGTCTAGGGATGGATGGTCTAGGGATGGTCTAGGGATGGTCTAGGGATGGTCTAGGGATGGTCTAGGGATGGATGGTCTAGGGATGGATGGTCTAGGGATGGACGGTCTAGGCATGGTCTAGGAATGGATGGTCTAGGGATGGCTGGTCTAGGGATGGCTGGTCTAGGGATGGATGGTCTAGGCATGGTCTAGGAATGGATGGTCTAGGGATGGATGGTCTAGGGATGGACGGTCTAGGCATGGTCTAGGAATGGATGGTCTAGGGATGGCTGGTCTAGGGATGGCTGGTCTAGGGATGGCTGGTCTAGGGATGGATGGTCTAGGGATGGATGGTCTAGGGATGGATGGTCTAGGGATGGCTGGTCTAGGAATGGTCTCTGCATGGCTGTTCTAGGGATGGGCGGCACTGGGATGGTCTAGGGATGGATGGTCTAGGGATGGGCGGCACTGGGATGGACAGTCCAGGGCTGGTCTAGGGCTGGTCTAGGGATGGATGGTTCAGGGATGGCTGGTCTAGGGATGGACAGTCTAGGGATGGCCTAGGGATGGATGGTCTAGGGATGGTCTAGGGATAGACGGTCTAGGGATGGATGGTCTAGGGATGGATGGTCTAGGGATGGCTGGTCTAGGGATGGCTGGTCTAGGGATGGTCTAGGGATGGATGGTCTAGGGATGGACGGTCTAGGGATGGACGGTCTAGGATGGTCTAGGGATGGATGGTCTAGGGATGGACGGTCTAGGGATGGGCGGTCTAGGGATGGTCTAGGCATGGCTGTTCTAGGGATGGGCGGCACTGGGATGGTCTAGGGATGGATGATCTAGGGATGGACGGTCCAGGGATGGTCTATGGATGGATGGTCTAGGGATGGACGGTCCAGGGATGGTCTAGGGATGGATGGTCTAGGGATGGACGGTCCAGGGATGGTCTAGGGATGGATGGTCTAGGGATGGTCTAGGGATGGACGGTCTAGGGATGGGCGGCACTGGGATGGATGGTCCAGGGATGGTCTAGGGATGGCTGATCTAGGGATGGACGGTCTATGGATGGTCTAGGGAGGGTCTAGGGATGGCTGACCTAGGGATGGACGGTCTAGGGATGGTCTAGGGATGGCTGATCTAGGGATGGACGGTCTAGGGATGGTCTAGGGATGGATGGTCTGGGGATGGCCTAGGGATGGCTGATCTAGGGATGGATGGTCTAGGGATGGTCTAGGGATGGCTGGTCTAGGGATGGGCGGCACTGGGATGGATGGTCCAGGGATAGTCTAGGGATGGTCTAGGGATGGTCTAGGGATGGATGGTCTAGGGATGGCTGGTCTAGAGATGTATGGTCTAGGGATGGTCTAGGGATGGATGGTCTAGGGATGGATGGTCTAGGGATGGATGGTCTAGGGATGGTCTAGGGATGGATGGTCTAGGGATGGATGGTCTAGGGATGGTCTAGGGATGGATGGTCTAGGGATGGATGGTCTAGGGATGGACGGTCTAGGGATGGACAGTCTAGGGATGGACGGTCTAGGGATGGACGGTCTAGGGATGGACAGTCTAGGGATGGATGGTCTAGGGATGGTCTAGGGATGGATGGTCTAGGGATGGACGGTCTAGGGATGGACGGTCTAGGGATGGACAGTCTAGAGATGGATGGTCTAGGGATGGCTGGTCTAAGAACGGGCGGCACTGGGATGGGCGGCACTGGGATGGACTTCACGTGTAATGGTCACAGTGCTGCTGATGCTTCCACATGGCAGGCATGAGACATATCTGAGCTCATGCCATCTCCAGACTGGATCCTGCAACATGGTTCCCACAACTGTGGGCAAAGCAGGTGGTCTCCCCAGAAACACAAGCCACTGAGACTTAGCGAGACTGGTTATCGCCCAACACCTTGACCCAGGGAGAGGCAGCTCCTGGGGCTCAGGAAAGCCCATGAGCAGAGGGAGGGATGCAACCCAAGATGAGAGAAGGAGGGTGCAGCTGGCAACGCGGGGAACAAAGCTGCTTCCCAGAGCTCGGGCCGCCTGAGCCCAGAGAGAGACCCTGAGTGGGCGTCAGGGGGGACAACGCGCCATGCGAAGCAGCAGCCTCCAGAGCGCCAAGAACCACAGTGCCGAAGCCTCTACTAACTGCTCAGAAGACCCAATCCCCAAAGGTGCTGTGTGAACGACGCTCCCAGCAGACCTCCTGTGACGGAAGAATCAGCAACCGACAAACTCCCCACGAAGGGAGACACGGCTCCCCCAAACAGCACTGCCTGTACAGAAACCAGTTAGCACCAAACTATCCAGAAACAAACAAGCGCACTTGTTCCCCATTCACTGCACAGCCCAGCATGCCCTGAACCTGACCCCAAAAATGCACAGAAAAGCCAGCGCCCCTCAGCCGTGAAGGTCTCCAACGCAGGGTCACAAACCAGCCCCAGGCCCTTAACAAAAGGTGCATCAGCTTGACGGGAGGCAGGTGCCAGGGCGACGAGCCTCTGCGCAGGTCGCACGGAAGTCCAGGCTACGTTAGCTGAGGAGGGAGCCCCACCCGAATGCTGGTGGCACGAACCTGTGCATCGGGGTGCTGGACGGAATAAACAGAAGGAAGAGCAGCAGTTCCTGCTCTTCCTGACCAGAGACGCCTGTGACCAGCTGCCTCGCGCCCTGTGCCCGCTTCCCTACCACAACGGACTGTGCCCTCGCACTGCAACCAAAGTGAACCCCTCCTTCGTAAGCTGCCTGGCAGGTGTGGCTCTGGGCCACACCCACAGGCCACGAGGTGCCGTCGCATTACAGGTGTACAACAGCAGGCAAGACTGCAGCTGGAATGGGGCCTCACGAAGCCGTGAGGCAAAATCGAGCTTTGGTCTTTAGAAGTGCATTGTCTCTGCTATTTATAGAGTGACCAGAGCTAAGACTTTGCAGTTCTTGTTTGACAAATCCATCAGCGTAGGCAAGTCCTCTCTGCTTTCAACATCTGAGATGGCCAAACTTCGCTGTCAGCTTGGCTGCTTTGGAGTACCAGGGACACACATCTGTAAGGATGTTTCCTAAGAGCATCAGCTGTGGGAGACCTGTTCTAGGCAGGGCCGGGATTCTGGACTAAACAGGGAAGAAGTAGTCAGCTGAGCATCCTGTGCTGCCACACCTTCCACGTGTGACAGACTGCACCCCCACTGCGAGCCGATATAAGCCCTTCCACGGTGTGACAGACTGCACCCCCACTGCGAGCCAATATATGCCCTTCCTTACATTGCTTTTCTTAAGTATTTTGTCACAGCAACAGAAAAGTAACTAACACACCTTTTTTTTAAAAAGCGTCCCCATGCCCATTACGGGTGGCACATGCCTATGATATCTGGCACCTAGAGGCAGAGACAAGAGGTCCTATCAGGACCTCAGGCCTATCCTGACTACCTGGTAAGTTCAGGGTCAGTCTGGATGTTTAAGACCTAAAATAAATGAATAAGTAAAAATAACCCTTGCATATGTGATCAGTTGTTTCCTGACTGGGGTGCAGTAAGAATTTAGAGAGAAAGAAATCTTTAACAGCTGCTTTTGGGATTAAAGGGGTAAAAATATAAAAAATATAAAAAAATAAGTTCACTATATTCATGAATGTACCACTAAAAATTTTACATATATATTTAAAAAACTGCTTTTGGGGAACATGGATAGTTACATATAAAGGGAGAAGTTGAAGCCTACACATACATAAAAATTAACTCACAGAGGCCCAGACCTGCCTCTAAGAGCTAAAAGTCTACGATTCATAGAAGATAATACAGAAATCAATCTCTGTGTTATTGATCTGCAAAATCTGTTTGAATAAGTTGTTGAAAGCGACCAAAGAAAAGAGAGAAGTTGTCTTTTTTCAGAATTAAAACGTTTGCTGAAAAGAAATTTGCTCTGGGGGCTTGGAGAGGTGGCTCAGGGGTTAAGCCTCTGCCTTGCAGGCAGAAGGTCCTGAGTTCGGATCCTAGACCCCACGTATAGATGCCGGGCGGAAGCAGGGGCGGCCTGCGCTTCTGGTCCTGGTAGGGTGGAGCCTGTGAATCCTGGGGCAGAGTAAACAAGGAGGAGGTGGAGGCGTCCATGGTGGTTCCTGAATTTGTCCCTGGTTCTACATACACACACATACATGCACACACACACGCATACACACACAATTGAATAAATAATAAAATTTTAAAGAAAGAAATATGCTATGAAGCCCAGGAGCCTAAGCAGATGCCAACGGCCCTGTGTACCACAAGTGTGACACGGTGGCACAGCTATTACAACACAGATGCCCTTGGCTCCAGTCCCAGCATTACAGTTCACTGGTGGGGTGACCTTACCAAGTTGCTTCACCGCCCCGTGTCTTGGATGTAACGTGCCTGTCAACAGGCTCTGTGTTCCGCCATGCAGGTTCTTAAATTCACATCTAATGTTTCCTGGTGCAAAGGCACTTCAATGCTGCTCTGCCATTGGCTTCTTCCAGTCTTCTATCTAAAAAAAAAAAAAAAGTGAGTCCCATGGTCTACAGGACTGAAGTCCTGAATGCAACGCGTTAACAGACCCAAGCATGTTGCGTGGTCAGACTGAAACTTTTAGAAGCAGACAGGCTTTCTGGAAACAGGAGATTCTGGTCTGTCCCACCTTACCAGAGAATAGCTCTTCTGCTGCCCACCTTTTAACAAATAGCAGAGGGTGATCTAGCTTTGATCAATTTGCCTTCTATTTGTTCCATTTTTATTTTTCCACCTTTAAACCCCCAGTCTTGTTGGACATGATGGCCTCACCTGACCTCGTGGCTGGGAAGCTGAGCCAGGGGGACTGAGTTCAAGATCAGCCTGTACAAATTAGTGAGCCCTTAGAGAGGATTAAAGGCCTGGGAGCACAGATCGGGAGGACGTCCTTCTAGGATTCCTCCCGGGTTCAGTGGGATGTGTGGAGTGGGTATAGAACATGGTTGTGTCCGGCCCCACCGGGGATCCGACCCCTTCTGCAGAACAGAATCTGCCCTCATGCACAGCTGTAACACCGGGGAGTGAAACCTACAGCTGAATTTCCTGTGACTGTCTTGGGGAACTTGCTGCAGGGGACAGATGATTCTAGAAGGCCCAAGTGAGCAGCTGTCAGTGACCTCCGGGCAAAGTCTAAACTCCAGCAGCCGGGAAGCCCGCCCGTGCCCGCCGACGCGTCCTCACCAGCGCGGCGCCCGCCCTGGCCCGGGGGGCCTCGGGCTGCAGCCTCGGCTCACCGCGGCTCCGCGCCCCGAGCGACAGCGGCGGCCCGGGACTCGCGCGCGGCCCGGGAGCCCAGCGTGGGACTCACGCTCCCGCTGGCCACGCCCCCACCTCCTGGGCTCGCCGCTCGAGGCGGGGCCTGGCAGGTCACGTGACGTCATCACATCGCGCCGCCCTCGATCTGGGCGGGCCACAGGCTGGCGGTGATGGCATCACTACGCGACGCTCGCTCGCCTGGGAAACCTTGAGGTGTCTGCGGGCGCGGATCAGACTCCTCCCCGGGGTCTCCGACCGGTTGGGCGCCTGCGGCAGCCGCGCTCGGGTGTCGTCCGCCCGCCGTGGGCTGCGGGGCGGATGTCGGGAGAAGTGGGGGGCAACCCGCCTGGCAGGGATGAGGATGCTCCGGAGAAATCCTCGGGTCCTCTCGCGCCCCGAGCGTGGGAACGAGGGACCCTAGGTGGCTGCAGGTCCTCCAGGGTTCCCACGCCCCGCGGGAAAGGCCCGGTGCCAGCCAGACGACTGCAGAGACAGCGGCGGGCAGAGCCACACCTCGACCCAGACGGGGCGGGGAGAGCTGTGTTTGCAGTGGTGCCCCGTTGGGAAGGGTGCGGAACTTTTAGGGACAGGCCTTGAGGTTGATAAGCCGGCTCGCTCGCCCTCCCTGTCGCCCATCTATCTCCCTACACATGGGAACGGGAATGCAGTGTTACGAGCCAGCTCCTGCTCGTGCTGCCGCGTCTTCCCCACCATGATGGGCTGTATCCCTGCTGGAAATGAAAGCCAAAATAAACCCTCCCTCCCTTAGTTTGCTTTTGTCAGGGTATTTTTTACACAATTGTAACTCAGACAGTAAGGACGTGGGGAACACTTAAGAGAGCAGCCCAAGGCCCTCCCTTCTCTCCCTCTTTCACACCTTTTTATGCCTCTGCTCAGCCCTGCTTGGGAGGGTCAGCACACACCGCGTTTGAACCCATTTCATTCTGTCTAGATTCTGGGTGCCTGGGGTTAAGACTGCTGCTCCAGCCCAGTGTGGGGTGCAGGCTGGTAATCTCAGCTTTAGGGAGCTCATGGCAAAGAGGATGGCGAGTTTCTGGGCCAGCTTGGGCTACATAGCAAGACACATTTCAGATAAATAAACACAACTGTCATTCCCAGATCTGACTTTACCTCAAGACCTCCTGCTGCTGGCTTTTGTCTATCCAGCCCTTCTCCAACCTCCAGGCCCCTCCTGGACCGTGTGGTAGGAAGTCACTTGGCACCTCTATGTGGAAGCAGGCAGGGGTGGTAGTGAGGTGGGAGGAGCCAGAACACAGATTGCGGTCCCCTGGTGGAGGCAGCCGGGAGATCAGCCGAAGGAAAGGGAAGGGTGCTGAGTTTGTACTTGTGTTGTTAGTAACTTTCTGGGAGAACTGCCAAAAACTGCAGGTTGAACTCTCTGAGTGACTCAGCTAACAGCATAACAGCACCTGGTGGTGAAGTCTAGTTTGAGGCCAGTCTGGTGAGGTAGCTGACTGTGTTAAAAAAACAAAAGTACGCTTTATACCCTGAGCGCCCGGCCCGCCCCCAGGTCCAGCCAATGGAGCCTGTCTGTCCTTTGTGTGAGCAGTGTGTGAACTTTGCAGACTTGGTCTTCACATTAAGTAGAACCAGTAGCATCTACACAAGAGGACAGCTTGTGTGACCACGGGAGCCCTGCGGTGACCTTGGGCACCATTTGTTTTCTTTTAGGTCTTTTATTTCGACAGCTGCATTGCCTGCGGTCAGAACTCTAGAAAAAAAAGGACAAGTTATTTCTCTTCTCGGCTTCTGTATTTTGAGATAGGAGGAACTTTAGTGTTCTCTCTCTCTCTCTCTCTCTCTCTCTCTCTCTCTCTCTCTCTCTCTCTCGACCATCTGCATTCTGTGTCAGCTGGAGATTTCTCTGGCCAGGCCTCGTTTTACTTTCCACAAACATTTTACCTTATTGGTCTGGCTGTCAGGCCGTGGTGGAGATCGCTGAGCAGGACTAGTGCGACCACTGTTCTCAGTTGTCCGCCTGGGACCTTTGTTCGACTTGGTTAGAAACTGCCAGAAGCTCCTCAAGTCAGGGATTAGGCAGCTTCTGTGACCAGGGCTGTGACAGCTATGGCACAGCTACGGCAGCAGATGGCTCAGAGCAGCAGCAGGTGGCACCGTCCAGCGTCCCATCCCTAGGCCAGGCTTGGGGTGCTGATCCCTGCAGTGACAGGGTTCCAGCGCCCCTAGGCCAAGGGCATCAGGATTCCCCAGCCGCTGGCACTCGGGCTACAGCTACTGTGTGCAGGACCCTGGCTTAGGCCTGAGTTCTCTGCTTCCAGCAGCCGCAGCGTTGTCTCTGGCTCTTCCAGCCCCTCCCTCGGCCTCGGCTCTCTGCTCACTCCCCCTGGGTTCTCTTGCTCCTTCCCTGTCCGGAACATCTCAGCCGTCTTTCCTGTCACATTCCGACTCCTGCTGCTGCCGTGCTTGCTAATGTCACTGCGGGTGCCACCTGACCACAGGATCCTGCCGCCATTACTGCTGCCGCCCACACCACCACCAGGGGCCGAGGGAACTGGCCACACCGTATCCACAGGACTTCTGAGAGAGGGACGATCCTCACTTGCCAGACCAGCACATCTGGCCAAGTGTGCACAAGGATGCCAACTCTCTCAACCAGTTACTTCCAGCTTATTCACCTGCCAAGGACTAGTCCCACCCACCATGGGCTGGGCCTTCCCAATCAATCAATCAATCAATCAATCTCCTGAAGGCTCGCTCAGGGCTTAACTCGACTCCCAATTCTTTGAAGCTGTGCTCTGAGCTCTGAGTCCCCAGCATCAAGTCACATCTGCATCTGACTGCGGCACCTGTGTGCAGGTCTCCACCTGACCCCTGCTTCCCGGGGACACTCAAGGGCTTAGCGCCAATCCTGGTGCCTTTCTCTCCTTTGTCTCCGTCACAACTCTGCTACTGACGCATGTCAGGGTAGCCATTCACTGGGCCTTCTTGGGGCCTTGTACTCACTGACCTCAGGATGCGGATTAACACACTGGACGTCCTTGAGATGGGCCCGCCTCCCATTGGAATCTCGGTTCTACCTCTGGTGCTGGGTGGAGACTTGACACCAGCCTGCCTGGTCATGTCCCTGTCTATCTGGGCTTGTCAATCACTTGCTAGAGTCCTCCCCTTCCCCCAAAGCTGATTCATCTGAAGATGTGCTAAGGAGACAAGAGGGACAGTTATCCTGGGTGTCAGCTTGAGAGTTGAGGGGTTGAACTGTGGGTACATTTGTAAAGAATCATGGTTGAGTTAGGCCCCAGCAAGCTTTGGGGAGACTGGCTAGTGGATAGGGAAGACCCAGTCCATGGTGGGTGGGGCTAGATCCCGGACAGAAGAATAAAATGGAGGGAGCTGGTTAGAAAGTTGGCATCCTTGTGTATACTTGGCCAGACATGCTGGTCTGCAAGCGATGATTGTCGTTCCCTCAGCAGTCCTGTGGATTTGGTGTGGGCAGTCCCTTGGCTCCTGGTGTTGGGCGAGCTCTCTTTGCCAAGCTGGACAAGGAGCTGAAACTAGACTATCGTTAGCCAAGAACAAAACCGCTTCTTCCCTGAAGCTGTTTGGCCGTGAATTTACCAGCACATGCAGAGTGACTGTGACACTCATGGGCGTCTCTTGGCACAGAGGCCTGCAAAGGCTCACAGAGCTGGATGGACTCTTATTTGGAGTGGGCTCCTAGTCGGTGATTGACAGGTCAAGCTGAGGTAACTGGGATTCCAGTGTCACCAGCACAATGGTGGGGCCCAGTCAAGCCCCTGACACCGAAGAGGGTCATCCTGGGGCTGCTTTCTGCAAGTGCTCCTAAATTTATTAACAAGACTAAGAACACAAACAGGAGCCCTAGTTAACCAGTAGCACCACGTTTACCAAAACAAACCAGGAGACAAGGGATGGTTGAAGGAGCAATTTTATTCAAGGCTGGGCTTGGGAAAACAGTATAGATTAACTGAAGCACCTTCCAGTTTCAAAACGTAGGGATGGTAGAAGACACTGATTCCTTTGGGTTGCAGTTTGCATGGTTGCTGATAAATGACCTTTGAACGGCTTACGGGAACAAGAGATTTATTTTCTCTTATGATTACTGGTTACAGCTCTCAGTCCAGCTTGACAGGAGAGCTCACACCAACACCAGGTCCGAGAGAACTGGCCTCACCATCTCTACATAATGGCTAAGAGAGGGAGAATCCTTACTTGTCAGACCAGCATGTCTGGCCAAGTGTATACAAGGATGCCGACTCTCTCAACCAGCTCTGTGTGATTTATTCCAGGGCCTAGTCCCACCCACCTGGGCCTTCCCCATCAGCCAGACAATCTCCTGCAGGTTTGCTCTGGGCTTAACCCAACGACTAATTCTCCACAAATGTGCCCAGAGCTCAAACCCTCAACTATCAAGTTGACACCTGTGCCAAATGACACGTTGCTTAAAGAAGTTCCTTCATGTTCTCCCACGTCTTTAAAGGTTGGCATGGCAGAGCCTTGCTCTGTGCTTTTCTCTGAAGGCCTCCAGGCCCAAGCTCCCGAGGTCACATAAACACACAGCACTGTGTGAAAACCAGGGCTGGGCAGGAAGGCATTGGAGGATCTAGAGCAGCGCTGGGCAGGAAGGTGGGGGAGCTAGAGCAGCTGGGCAGGAAGGCATTGGGGGATCTAGAGCAGTGCTAGGCAGGAAGGTGGGGGAGTCTAGAGCAGCTGGATGGGAAGGCATTGGGGGATCTAGAGCAGCTAGGCAGGAAGGTGAAGGGGGGAGGCTTGGCAGGCACCGTGGAGGTTGCAGTTAAGGCCAGCAAAGGTAATGAACCTTCTCCTTCCTGGCCAGGTTAGCTGCAGCTCCCTATGGTCAGGCCTTGCCTGCTCTTAATACACTATTTCTATTTCCTTGATTTTTATCTGTTTTGTCATATGCCTAATGTTCCCACACCACAGCCACAAAGAAGTATTTACGAAGGCCTTTCAGCATAGATTGGGTAATAGATGTGGCAGGACGAAGCCCAGAGCTGGTGGGATATACCGTGGGTGGGGGAGATAAGACGGTCAGAGCCAGGGAGCAGCTTTGACCAGGGCCCATGTTCAAAAGCTAGAAAATAGCAGTGGTCTTTCCCTGTCTGTTCTCACCGAGGATACGGTGTGACCCGTCCTTGGGCTCATGCTGGTCCACGTCTCCTCTCATGCTATAATCCGAGCATGAATAAATTCCCAAGCCCCATAAATGGTTTTCATCACAGCCAGGGGCTGTGGAGCTGGAGTGTGCATTACCCACGGCAGACTGTCATGCAAAGGGAAGAAACGCTGAGACCAGCCTCGGCGTTGCCCCTTGCCCCAGTCACAGCAGCCCCTGTGTTGGGCCCGGGAAGCTGGTGTGAGCGGTTTGCAGCGCCCAGGGGCACCCTGTGCCCGCAGGAGCCAGAGCGGCGCTTCGGCAGTAAGCAACCATCTCTGTTGTGTAGCTTCCTCATCGTGTCAGGACTTAGCTGCACCCCAGGAGCAGCGATGCCCACACAGGCCAAGAGGGCATGAGATAAGCTCCAGGCTCTTTTTAAAAATTAACTTATTTATTAGAAAATGGGTGAGGGAGTTCAGGGAAATGCCGCTGGGTCCTTGTATGTCATCGGAGAGGAGGACCCAGAGGACAGTCAGGCATGCACATTAAAGGATTCTCCGGGGATTAGGGGAGGGGAGGCACTGGGAGGTGGGGAGGGAGGGGTGAGGGGAGGGTGAGCAGAGGGGTGGGGGGAGGAGGAGGGAGGGAGGGAACCAGTGTACCTATTAAGTTTGTATGAGCAGAGATAATAAAAAAATGTTAAAAAAAAAAAGAAAGAAAATGGGTGAGGGAGAGAGAAATGGGGGGGCACTTGGCACAGCATGGGTGAGGGAGAGCGAAACGGGAGGGGGGCACTCAGCACGTGGCATAGCATGCCTGTGGGATTCAGAGGTTGGCAGTAGCTGGGCCAGGTTCCTGAACTCTCCCACCCGCACTGCCCCGCTCCCCAAGAAACTTTTTCCCTATAAAAAATAGGGAAATAGGACCGCCTTTGTCCTGGGCGGTCTCCACAGACTTCCTCTTCTCCTTATCCTCTCCAACTTTAAGCTCTCATCTGTTCTAACACTGTCCCCCACAAGGCTAACCCATGGTTCGCTAAGGCATGTTCCCTTGGGCAGACCAGCCCCTCAGCTCTAACAAACTCAAGTCTCTCCCTGTGTCAGCCTCTCCTGTCAGCGGACCTCCATGTGGACCCCACACATTGTCAAGCGTCCCTCTCCCCATGCCGCCAACGAGGAGCGCTTCAGAAGGTGCTTGTCACATCCCACCACGTGGCTCTAGGAAACCAACCCAGGCCACCAAGGTTCCTGTCTCTCTGCTGCATGTCTTGCTGGCCCCGAGGGACAACTTGCTGTAGAATGTGTCCACCCAGCTCTCACTTCTGGGAGAGGAGCCGGTCTATTCCAGCTAATGTGAGTGGCCCCAGCTCTCACTTCCGGGAGAGGAACCGGTCTATTCCAGCTAATGTGAGTGGCCCCGTGGCCCAGGAACACAGATTCAGCAGCTCTAGCATGGTAACATGTCCATGAAGTTTTTTTAGTAACACAACAAGGAAATCATAAATTGCCCCGTCCCTATCCAACTAATCTGGTAGAATATGTCTCAGTTTGGAAAAGATAGATTCAAAGTAACATGTTTTGGGATAAGGACATGGCTTTATTTAAGAGAAATAAGGAAAAATATGGGAATTGTCAGGCCTTGGTGTTTCTTCCCAGCTCAGGCCTAAAGCCTGTTCCCTGGGGAAGTTCACAGTAACGCCTATGAACAGGGGCTGGACATTCTCCTAGATAATTCGGGTTTTGCCTCAGGCAGGAAGAATTCTTGGAATTAGGAGTGCCCTTTACCTAGGTTTTGTTTTTTGGGGATAATTCAAGTTTTGCCTCTGGCAGGGAGAATTCTTCTGGGAATTAGGAGTGCCCTTTACCTCCTCTTAGGTTTTTTGGAACTAGCTTCCTGCTCTCTGATCTAGAGAAGAAGCCTGCTTTTTAAGTTTTAGTCAAATACTAAATAGAGATTTCATGTCTAGTCACTTACAATAAGTAGACTTGTTAGAATGTGTGCACTGATTTTAAGGAAATTAGAGAATAACTTCTAGAGTCTTAAAAGATAGGTGGGTAAGATTCCCACTTATGTACTAACTCAGAAATTCCAGAAGTATAAGACTATGCTATCAGTCCACTAGAACCTTAAAAGAAACTGTGACACCCTCTTACCCTGGCTGAAGGCCAAGGAAGAGACCATCATGCCAGAAAGTCTAGATGCCAAGACTGCCCCTGGAGATGGTATTTGCAATCCAAACTGGGAGAATCCAAGTCAGAAGCAAAGGGGGCCATGTCTTTCCTACCCCAAACAGCACTCTTATGAGAAATCACAGAGATGGACCATCTGAGTGCACTCCCACCAATGATCGCCTCCGCCCCGAAAGAGACACCCTTGGCATATGGGGCCTGACTGGACCCCAGGTTTGGAGTATGCATGGTTCACAGATGGGTCATCTAACTGATGGCAATACACTTCTGGAATTCCTCAAAGGAAGACATAAGCAACCTTACTATTAAAGGAATAGAAGGATGCTATTATAGGAGAAGTTATTCTTTTAATAATTATACTGCTTAAGTATTTTCTTCAGTGCATACCTCAGTAGTGTTTCATCGACAGAACCAGCTATAGCTTATGGCCCTTGAGTATCCAAGCCATGGCCCCCTTAGAGACGTGGCTCAAGCTTGGATTGCAGAGACTGCATGAGCTGCATACATCTTCCCAAGTTAGAACCTGCTGCCATGCCTGGTGCCCATGTCAACCAGCCTGAGAGTATCAACCTGGAGAGGATCACCCTGGAGAGGACAACAGCAAAAGCTCAGGCTGGGACTTATGGGGCGTTGGGGACTCCTATAGTTAATTGTAAAATATGTTCCTTGCTAAAATCAAAAGGAGATCATTCTGTCTCTGTGTATTTTAAAAAAGCAGTCTCTGTTAAAATGTGGGCTCAGCCCCATAGCTATCCGGTGAAGCATTATAAATTAGAGAATGATTCCCTTAAGTGCCTTTACCCTCAGGCAATGGGTTAGGTTCTTGAAAAAAAGGGTCCACCCTGAAGGTGATTTTGCTGATTAGAAAATTATCTATTGTATATGCAACATTCTTTACTCCAAAAAAATTTTTTTTTCCCAAAATTTTCTGTATAAAAGTTGTCACGAAAGTTTCAATAAATGGATTCAGAATTCACAGGAGAGGGAGTCGCATGTGTTCTGTTCTCCACCCGGTCCTGGGGAGCCCTGGTCTCGAGGCCGCGACTCTGGTCTGCGGCAATAAATCATAATTAAAAATACATGATGGGGCCTGGAGAGACGAGTTAGGGGTTGAGCCTTTGCCCAGCAAACAGAAAGTTATAAATTTGGATCCCTGATCCCACATGGAAATGCCAGGCAGAAATGACCTGCACTTCTGGCGCTGGAAGGCAGTCTTGGAAGTCCCAGAGCAAAGGACAGAGAGCCATCCTGGATGCTTCTTGAAGTTACTCTTAGGCTTCCATAGGCACTCACAGTGCCCTGTGATACACACAGATGCACACCTACACCTACACATGCAGAAAAAAAATTGGTAGGCAGAGGTAGGTTATAACAAAGCAGGGAAGGACTTGATATGGGCCTCTGCTGACAGATTGTGTCGGTGGAAGCTAAGGATCTGGCCTGTCTGCACATGCTAAAAGCATCTAACACATACATTGGTGGGGACATCAGATGAGCAGGTAGGATGTCTTCTGGACAGGACCTAGAATCACACAAGAGACAAGCCTCTGGGCACAGCTGTGAGAATCACCACCACGGGTGAACCGAGGTGAGGCCTGTTCATCTCGGGTGGGATGCGTGACTGTACCGCGCAGAAAGTCAGCTGGCACGCATGCTCGGCTGCTCCAGGGCCCTGCTGCCTCACATCCTCGGCACAGTGGACAGTACCGCTAACCGTGAACCACAGGAAACCCACCCTTCCGCGGCAGACACAGAGCTTCCACCAACCAGAGGTTAAGAATGTGATTGGTAACATCTGAGCCAACAAAAGATCTGCCAGCTTTGCTGTTAACCTGCCTATCTGATGTTTCCACAGGTGCACTTGGAAAGTAACTTAGGATTGTTGCTGCTCTGTAACTCTTACACGTCACAAACTGTTACCACATTGGAACATGGGATTGAGTGCAACCTCAACCTGTATTCCCCCACCATGGTCACTCATATTTGGCTCCAGAATATACTATACTGGATCCCTTTGAGGCGAGAGTTGTGATTTTGCATGACACTAAACCATTCCACTTTCCACAGTACAGAGATGTCCCTGGCCAATCAGTCTTGCAGGATCTTCGACACAGATGTAGCTTTCTCTGGCGCCTGGAAACGACATCTTGTTTGTCCAAGTAACAACTCTCTGTCATCCTTCCCTCCAGGTGGACATTGCGGGGTGTGTGAGGTGGGCGCACTGTTCTGGGGAGATGTTATTCCTGGGAACAGGCGCGGGCTGGGGAAGAGGACCATCCTCGAGTGCTACCGCCAGCAGCACACGCCGCCCCTGGCGCTCGGGTGAAGGACTGGGCAGGGCAGACGCCCCTGAACTAGGGTGATCCCCCGGGTGGTTAGAATTCCCGGTCCTCTACACTCAGGGCGGAGCTTCGGCTTGATGGACACTGCCCGTAATGGCCAGCTGGCGCTTGTACACGCCGGTCTGACCTGATCCTTCTTGGCGGGGTGGAAGTCAGGGTCTGACCATACTTCCTGGGCTGGGCAAAGACCAGGATACCACCTCGCAAGGAGGAAAGACTTAACCCCACCCTGCCCCATCCGCCCACCTGCCGACCCCGAGGCTATAAACCCCACCTGCCCCCTCCTCCGGGCCTTTCCCCCTCTTTTCCTACGATTGGCCCTGCGGCTCTGGAACCTCATTAAAACGTCCATCTAGTCCGTATGGGGCGCTCTGGAGTTAGAACCCCACGCGGCGGGTGCCGGGCAGGTCCGTGACCCAGGGTGGCCCCGCCAAGACCCCGCGTCCTGGTCCCCGCCGCTCTGGGCACGTCAGCACCCAGGGCCTAGTGCTTCCCGAGCAGGTCCAGACCAGGATACACACCGACCCGGAGCGCGGCCCGCTGACGTCATCCCGCCGCGCCGCGCGCGTCATCCTCGCGCGTCATCCTCGCGGCTCTGCCGCCCGGGCCATGGCGGAGCTGGGCCGGGTGCGCGTCGCCGACCCCGACGCGCGGCTGCCCGGCGGCTTCTGGGCCGCGGTGGACGTGTGGCTGCAGCGGCCGCAGGTGGCCAACAAGCGGCTGTGCGGCGCCCGGCTGGAGGCCCGCGGGAGCGCCGCCCGGGACGCGCCGGGCCCGCGGGACGAGGGGTCGGGGCCGGACGGGGACCGCGCGCGGGGCACCGAGCAGCTGGACGCGCTGCACGCGCTGTGGCGCCGGTTCTCCCGGAGCCCGGTCGGCCGTCACCCCGAGATGCTGACCTTCCTCCGGGGCTCCGGGGCGGGGTCCCAGCCGGCAGCCTCGCGGGAGCTCGACCTGCTGCTCAGAACCGTCATCCCCAAAGTGAACCCCCGCTCCCCGCCTGCGGCTCCGAAGAGAGAGGTGGTCGTGCGAGGTGGGCGCTCGGCGTCGCTGCGATCGGCGCGGCCATCCAGACACGCGGGCCCGGGCCCCCCTCGCAGCCGTTTGCCAGCTTGAGTGGGTGGGAGCAGAAGTCTCCTCTCTCTAGAGGGGTGTCAGTCCGCAGCAACAGCCCTGGTATTCGGGTTGCTTTCTGCCCATCTCCTGCCAGGAAACTCAGCAGTTTGCTCATTTAGCCACCTGTGACCTGCCTTTGAGTTTAGTTGTGCAGCTCTGGGCAAGCTAAGGAGGACTTTCCGCGCCTTAGTTTCTTCTTTTGTAAAGTAGGGTGTTGAAGTCTCCCAGAGACACTGGAGTACTTGAGCAGGCGGGTGACTTACCCCTCTGTGCTTCCGTTTCATCCTCTGCAGCAAAGTGTCTCGCAGGGGCAGGCCTGTCCCTCAGAATTGTCTCTGGAAGCATTTTAGACTCCCTTCCTTGGCAGGGCCAGGGAGCAGAGACAGGCTGGCACCCAGGGAGAGAAGCCGGGACATTGCCAATGTCTCTCAGAGAAGCAGTCAATTCAGCCCTAATCTACAAGATGGTTCTAGATCCTAAAATTGCTGTGAGTTTTGAATAGAATGGTTCGTATATAAGATGAAGGGATCTCTGTTCTCCACCCCTGCCCTTGAACCTTTCCAGTTACTGCTCCTCTGTTTGTGGGTTCCAGGCACCCCTCCAGCTGACTCTGGCCCCCTTCAGCTCTGTTCAGCTTCCCATTCTCTGACCTCATGCTCCGGAGGTCATGCACTCTTAGCGCTGGCTGTATGTGAGTGAGGTGCATAGCCCCCCTTCTCTTCTGGGCACCGAGAGCCCCCGAGGGCTGGGATGCCGGTCTTGTTCTTGCTGCTCGGGTCCAGTGCTGGTAAACCACCCTGTGAGGCAACTGTGATCCCTACTCTTTCTTTCCAGATGTCGCCAATGGGACTGTCACCTTTCTGCCTTTGGAAGAAGGCAGCAGGACAGAGGATTTGGAGTTCAAGACAAGCAATGTGTATCAGCTCCGACTCAGTCGCAGCGAAAGTGAATGGTAAGGCCCGGCCGGCCAGTCTGTTTTGCTACCTTGTGGTTTCCTGGGCAGCTAGAAGGTTCTGTGATACAGAGCAGCTGGGCTGTTTTGACAGGGAGGTTCGAGAGGTACACCCCTGTAGACTGCTTCTCCGGCCCTGTGCACAGTCTGGCCAGAGTCCCCATGGCTGGAGTCCCCAGCGTCTCCCATCTGGGTAGTCCTGGCAGTCAGCAGACCTTAGTTTGAGCCCTGTGCCAATCAGCATCCCTTCTGTGGCAGAACACCATGGCGGAAGGTTGACTAAGTGTCAATTCATGGTTACACGCCTGTGGTGGAGCCAAGCTGCTCACTGAGGGAAGCCAGGGAGCTGACAGCAAGAAGGAGAAGTGTGACATGTGCCCAGTGACTTTCCAAATAGCCCCACCTTCTAAGGCTCCCCCCACTTCCAATTGCCCATTAGGCTAAGTCAGGTAATCTGTTGGTGAGGTCAGAGCCCTTGCGGTCCAGGACGGCCCCCTCTATGAAGGCCCCGCCTCAGAACACTGCTGCCTTGGGGCCAAGTCTTCAGCGCAGGAGCCTTGGGAAACACTGGAATCACACAGACTCCAGTCCTGGGTCCCATCCCGCTGTGGTGCAGCTTGTCCCGTGTGTCCTTTCACAGTTTTGAGCATGTGCTTGTTGTGAAGTGCAGGTCATGGGCTGGGGCTGGGGCTCAGTAATAGGGCACTTTCCTTGCATGTGCCAAGCCTCGGGTTTGACTCCAGCACCACACACACATGCGCGCGCGTGCGCACACACACACACACACACACACACACATACACATATACACACACACATGAGTTCACTATTACTCTTCTCATATTTACTGAAGTCCTTATGACGCCAAATGTCCGTGCCATCGGAGTAGGTGTGCCTTAGTGGTCCAGAGGAATACGGTGGCCAGTCGGACATGGACACCGGCTTCCCCATGATGGTGGTCTTTGGTTTGTTGGCCGGCTTCTGTAGCCACAGTCTTCTGGGCTTAGGGCTGCCATCTGATCTGGGCCTGGCCTTAGGTCTGTTGCAGTGGGTGAAGGTGCCAAGCCATGAAGCCTGTGCCCAGGAGAGCAGTGTCCAGAGGTTGCCCGCTTGGAAAAGGCGCCTGCCCTGTGAGCTTCCCCCTCCCACCCCTGCAGACTGAGCTTCCCTCCCCCACTACCCCTGCAGACTGAGCTTCCCTCCCCCACTCCCCCTGCAGACTGAGCTTCCCTCCCCACTACCCCTGCAGACTGAGCTTCCCTCCCCCACTACCCCTGCAGACTGAGCTTCCCTCCCCCTCCCACCCCTGCAGACTGAGCTTCCCTCCCCCACTACCCCTGCAGACTGAGCTTTCCTCTCCCACTACCCCTGCAGACTGAGCTTCCCTCCCCCACTCCCCCTGCAGACTGAGCTTCCCTCCCCCTCTCACCCCTGCAGACTGAGCTTACCTCCCCCCACTACCCCTGCAGACTGAGCTTCCCTCCCCCTCCCACCCCTGCAGACTGTGAGCTTCCCTCCCCCTCCCACCCCTGCAGACTGTGAGCTTCCCTCCCCCACTACCCCTGCAGACTGAGCTTTCCTCCCCCACTACCCCTGCAGACTGAGCTTCCCTCCCCCACTCCCCCTGCAGACTGAGCTTCCCTCCCCCACTACCTCTGCAGACTGAGCTTCCCTCCCCCACTACCCCTGCAGACTGAGCTTCCCTCCCCCTCCCACCCCTGCAGACTGTGAGCTTCCCTCCCCCTCCCACCCCTGCAGACTGTGAGCTTCCCTTCCCCACTACCCCTGCAGACTGTGAACCTACCTTCCTTTAGCACAGATAGAAAGGGCCTCGGGGTCACCAGGCTGCCTTTGGGCCCTCTGCTGGCGAGGGACCCAGGAGAGGTGGATGCACAGGGACACGTATGTTGTCTGTGGCAGAACTCTTAGCGCGCCGTCAGTCAGGAGCATCGGGGAGACCCCGTCATCCTAGAGTTTATGAACTGCCCACCACCAAGCATGTGGGCATGACATATGCTGGCAGCATCGAAGGAGGGGCTTTCTTGCTGCTTGTTACCTGGTAGATGCTTCTGTAGCTGCCTGCAGTGTTTTAAGTACTTGATCAAGTATTTTGTAATAGACATGTCTTAGTTTCTGTTCCTCGTCTGGAAAATAAACATATAATTTAGGAGTCAGAATTGAAACAGCCTTCTCACTGGTGTTTCTCTTATTTTCAAAGGTTCATGTCTGTTTTAATTTTCTGTCCAGAGAGGTGGCATTCGGATGGTGTCGTGTATCCCAAGCCCGCCTGGCTGGGAGAGGAGCTGCTGGCCAAGCTGGCCAGGTGGGCCGTGGAGAGCAGGAGGAGCGAGTTCAAGAGCACACTGTCCCTGGTGCCCGTCGCTCGCTACAGCGTGCTGTACCAGGAACTCAAAGAGAAGTACAGGGGCGTGGTCCAGGTAGGGCAGGAGGCGGCCCGCACTGTAGAGGCAGCAGGGCGACCAGCTGCATTAAGAGGAAGAATGATCTGGAGGTTTCTAAACCCAGAAGGATCTTTTGGTACATTTTTTCCCAAAAGAGCTAAAGGAAATTTAACCTAAAGGTCCCTGAGTGTAGAGTTCATGGCTGTAATTAAAGCTTTGTTCTTTGAGACACGGTGCTCTGGGTAGTCCAGGCTGATCTGGAACCTGTGAAAACCTTGGTGGTGGGGTTATTCGTGGGCGTTGCCACGTGGGCCTGGCTGATTGGAAGGTATTTTTAAAATGTGCGGAAAGCTAAAGTATGCAAGAAGATGCTTGGAAAGAATGTGCATTTCATAACATCGTGACTTTAGTTGTCTACCACTCGTCCCTGGCACCTCATTTTACCAGCTCGTTGCGGGTGACATGGCTGGGTTCTCTTCCCTGAAGATCACCTACCGAACTCAGCACCTGCGGGAAGCCACGTTATTTTCAACTTTAAAGTTGATTCTGGGAACTGGATCAGTACAGCCCTGTGCCTAGAAGAAGTCTTAGCAATGTGCTGGTCTTCAAATACCAGTTCTGCATGCAGCTGCTTTAGTAGTGCGCCTGGCCTGCGGCTGGCCTCATTGGATTCATCTAGGTGCACGGGGCTGAGACCCTGAGTCCCTTTCCTCGATGGCCTCATCACATGCACAGAAACTGGGGTGCTGCGTGCATTCGCAGCATCTCAATATCTGAGGTCTGTCTCCTTGGTTTACAATCTTGCTTTGGATCGCCCAGGACATGACCCTACCACACCGCCCTGACGATAGCCATGTATCTCTGTAAATCTCTTGAGAAATCTGCTGTGAATTTATGCCTTTGAAAGGAACTGACATTTTCTGCTGCATGACCAGATTTACTTGGCTCATGCATTTGGGGGTACATTGAGTTGTAAAATGGGGGAAACGGGGGACTGGAACATCAGTTTACACATTCTGTTGACAACATTTTAGATATGGCCTGAAGTAACAGATCCTGAAAAGTTCGTGTATGAAGACGTGGCTATTGCTACATACCTGCTGGTAAGAACATGTGTAGCGCTCACCCTTGCATAGCACGCACCTGCCCCTGGCGCACCACCGTAGCAAGGGTCTACCAGCTCCAAACTTGTGCTCACAGTGTGTTTGCCAAGGCTGATTACACACAAGATGGCTCTTCACTCCTGCACAGTACTTGCCTGGTCCTGCAGAAGTATGCCTGGAAACTACCGGGAGGCAGTGCCCTCGTGCCTTCCAGCTGTGGCTCTGTCTCTTCCCAGGCCTTTCCTTAACCAGCTGACCAACCACCTTCTCTTAACCAGTTCAGACTAAAATTGCCCTTCAACGTTTGTTCCTTTTGGATGCTTTAGGAATCTCACGTGTTTGAGCATCAAAGCATGCGGACCTTCAATGGTGTAGAGATAGGATGGAGAAACCCCGAATGATTATTCGGATGTGGATCTTGGGGCCTCGTGCGAGCTGGGCATATTCTAGCACAGGGCTGTATCCCAGCTCCGGAGGAACAGAGAGAGCTGTGACCTCCATGCAGCAGGGTCCTGGCAGCTCCGCTCACCTGTGTCACCTGCTGGAGCTCCAGAGGCCCATGTGACCCCCCTACTCCTCCCAAAGCTGGGACTTGCGTCTCCATTCTTTGGATTTTTCTTTTTCCTCCGCAACCCTGTAGCTAGAACACAAAGCCTCATGTATGCGAGCAAGCGCTCTTCCACTGAACCCCAGCCCAGCCCCGTTCTCTTTTGAGACATGGTCTCACCTGGAGGCCCACACAGACTTGAACTTGGCAATCCTCCTGCCTCATCCTGCGTAGCTGGCATTTCATGTACACCCAGGCCAGGATAGAGTTCTCGCCTGCAGTAGGCTCTGACTTGGCTTGGTCTCTTTCCGTAGATCCTATGGGAAGAGGAAAGAGCCGAGAAGGGCACTACTGTCAAGCAGTCCTTCGTGGATCTGGGGTGTGGAAATGGCCTGCTGGTCCACATCCTGAGCAGCGAGGGGGTGAGTGGGGCTGCGAGCCGTGTTTACTTTCCTTTCTGCTGCAGTGAGACACTCAAACCTTAGCAGTTTAAGGCGAGAAGGGGGAGACTCATTTGCTTTGTGGTTCTAGAAGGAGGAGCTAGTCCATTATGGCAGTAAGGCATGGCGGGCAGCAGAACCAAGCCATCGTGGAGGCAGAGACAGCAAAGTGAGCCTACCAGAGGAGGCAGGGTGCCAGCAGACCTCAAGGCTCCCTCCCGCGACGTGCCTTTCTCCACCCAGCTCTCCTTCGTAAATGTGCCACAACCTTCCCAGACAGCGAGACCAGCTTCAGATTCAAACACAGGAGCTTTGTGGGGAACAACTCGCATGCGAACTGTTTCAGTAGCCTTATCTTTTCTAGACCTTTCTGCAGGCTGGGCATGGCGGCCCAGCATCCTTGCTTGATGTCTAGACTTGGAGAGCCCACGGCAGAGGAGCTTGAGGGCTGCACTTGCCCAGTGTTTGCAAAGGGTGAACTCGTGGGGATGCCCGTGAGGCTCTGGAAGCCCCTGTGTGCAGCCCCTCTGTCCCCGCTGGGAATAAGCTGGCCCAGGAGCCCAGGTGTGGCCAGGGTGCAGAAGAGAGGTGCCGGCGCCTCCTCTTGGCTGAGGGCCGAGCAGGGCTCAGCCTGTGTGTGTTCCCAGGACAGGTCACTGGGGTCCCTAGGCTGCTGGCAGGGGGCAGGTCTTCATCGCCATGAGGGGGCAAGGTCACCAAGAGCTGAGAACTGTGTGGTCTGCAGATGCCAAGCACCCTGAGCGTCTGTGCCCTCCGTGCGAGCAGGGCCGCACCTTGCGAGCAGGGCCACCCACAGAGCTGGCACTCCTGCTCGCTGCGCTCCTGCTCGCTGCGCTCCTGCTCGCTGCCCCAGTGTCAGACGTACCCTTCATTTCCAAACATTCCAGCATCCGGGCAGAGGGATTGATGTCCGAAGAAGAAAAATCTGGGACCTGTATGGACCGCAGACTCAGCTGGAGGTACTGGCGTTACCCTGCACTCGGCCATCCCTGCGTGCGACATTTCCCCTGGGGCAGCCGTTGTCCCGAGCATCTCTGAGGCTCAGCCAGCGCTTGGACCTTCTCCTTAGTCTGAGCACTGTGTTGCCCCAAGTGGTTCTGCTGGCAGCTGCCAGGTGTTCCCCAGGGAATGGCTCTGTGGCCGCAGCTGCGGGGTCCTGCACGTAATCAAGGAGCAGCTGCTTGTAGACGGTTCCGTCCAGCGGTCTGGAAGCAGCCTTGGCAGGCAGCTGCTGTCAAATGCCTCATTGAGCGTCGTGTTTATGACAATGCCAGTGAGGCTCTTTTGAAGGGTGGGGCTGTCCTGGGCCTGTAGGGGTTTCAGCAGTGTCGGGCAGGTCTTGGTGGATGGAGTACAGGAACAGAGGTAGGTCAGAACCAGTGGGAGTGGCCAGTGATTGTTCCCAGAGGCCTCTGCCTGGCACAGACAGACTTGGGCTGCATCTGTTAAGTAGCAGCCCGGGCGCTACTGAGGAGCCTGACAGAGAAGCTCCGTGGCTCCTGCTGGCTGCCGAACCTCGTTCCGTGTGGTCCTGGGGTCCACCCTGCACCCCGAGAGCGAGGAGGCTGGGCTTAGTGATGCACCTCCTTTCCCTCTGCCTTTGTTGGCAGAGGACAGGGAAGGTTCTCCAGTAGTTCATGACAGACCGCCGAGGATCAGGAAGGTGGGCTGCAGAAGTCAGAACAGGCAGAGAGATGTCCGGTTTCAGGAGGACCCGGCAAGTTGCCAGTGGTTTGCGGCTCTGCGCGCCAGCTGAGGGCTGGGCAGTCGGTTCCTCGCATCTGGTTCGGGTGCAGACGGCTGAGGAGGGCGCTGTGGCCGGCAGATGCGGATGGTCTGCGGAACCTCGGCTACACGCCCTGCTTTCTCGCCAGCTCCCAGCTGCACTGATGGGCCCTTCTGTTTCTGTCGGTTCCAAAGGAGGGGACGATCACTCCCAGCGATGACACCCTGTTCACTGGGGCCGACTGGCTGATTGGTAACCATTCCGACGAGCTCACGCCCTGGATACCCGTCATCGCGGCCAGGTGGGGAGAGGCCCCGTGGCCATGTTTTGTCCTGTGCGCACTGTTCCTGATGGTGGCCTGAGCCACAAGCGGCTGGCAGCATATTTCCATTTATTAAACTGTTGAGATGAAGGTACAGCAGGTATTTTGTTGAGTTCGAGTCCTGTGTCCAGGACCCTCCTGTGTCCAGGACCCTCCTACCTCCAGTGGCCGACACTGATCAAAATGGCCACGCATGTCTACCCAGTATTGAAAGAAGTGGCCTTTCTCGAGTTGTTGTTTTTCCTCTGGTAAAGAGGGTTTGGCTTTGAGGGAGAGTCTGTCCACAGAGAGACCCTTCCTGACAGTGCTCTGGACTGCCGGGCGTCGGGGCTGTGGTGGCTGCTCCTCAGTTCACACAGTCTCCTCCACTCGGGCTCCTTTGGTGCTACAGAGCTCTGGATCGAGTCAGACCACTGCACCCACTTCAGTTTCTGCCCGTGCCTCTGAGAGCTTAGGTCCTCGTGGGCCTGACTCACTGCTCTGAAGAACTAGTTTTTGTTCATCTGATTTGTATTTTATAGGAAAATCATGTGGTGGTGTCTTTTCTTGATTTTTTTTTTCCTCTGATAAAGAGGGTTTGGCTATATCTTTGAGATGCACACTTGTAATCCAAACGCTTAAGAATTGGACAGGAAGATCAAGAGTTCAAGGCTAGCCTTGGCTACACAGTGAGTTCGTTTAGGGCTAGCCTTGCCTGCACAGTGAGTTCATTCGAGGCTAGACTTGGCTGCACAGTGAGTTCATTTGAGGCTATCCTTGCCTGCACTGTGAATTTGAGGCCAGGCTGTGCTATACATGATCCTGTCTTAAAAACCAAAACAACCACGAAAGAGATTTACTGAGGATGGCTGTGATGCACTATTTTAACATAGGAACTTAGGTGTAGACTTCTGTGTTTGTCCGACATGCCGTTGGTGACAGCCTTCGGTGACGCTCCAGTGTCATAGTCAGGCACAGGTGTCAACTTGACAGTTAAGGGTTTGAGCTTTGGGCACATTTGTGGAGGATTGGTGGTTGGGTTAAGCCCAGAGCAAACCTGCAGGAGATTGTCTAGCTGATGGGGAAGGCCCAGGTGGGTGGGATTAGGCCTGGAATAAAACACACAGAGCTGGTTGAGAGAGTTGGCATCTTTCTGTTCACTTGGCCAGACATGCTGGTCTGGCAAGTAAGGATCGTCCCTCTCTCAGCCATTATGTAGAGATGGTGTGGCCAGTTCCCGTGGCCCTGGTGTTGGTGTGAGCTCTCCTGTCAAGTTGGACTGAGAACTATAACCGGACTGTTGTAAGGAAATAAACCCCTTGTTCCCTTAAGCCGTTTGATGGTCATTTATCAGCAACTATGCAGGCTGACTGCAACGTCCAGCAAGCCTGCCCGAGCTGGGTTCTGTGTGGGCTCTTCCAGGTCGTCCTATGACTGCCGCTTCTTCGTCCTGCCTTGCTGCTTCTTTGACTTCACGGGGAGATACTGCCGGCGCCAGAGCAAGAAGACACAGTACCGAGAGTACCTGGACTTCATCCTGGAGGTGGGCGTCTCCTGTGGCTTCCGCATGCAGGAGGACTGCCTCCGGATCCCCTCCACCAAACGGGTGCGTGCGTCTTCTTTCCCCGACCGGGGCCTGGGGCTGGCACTGAGCTCGGGCAGGCACAGAACCAGAAAGCTGCACGCATGGCTCGCTGTGGGTTTTCTGCATGTGTGGCTCGGCTGTGGCTGTAGGTTTTCTGCATGTGTGGCTCGGCTGCGGCTGTGGGTTTTCTGCATGTGTGGTTCAGCTGCGGCTGTGGGTTTTCTGCATGTGTGGCTCTGCTGTGGGTTTTCTGCATGTGTGGCTCTGCTGCGGCTGTGGGTTTTCTGCATGTGTGGCTCTGCTGCGGCTGTGGGTTTTCTGCATGTGTGGCTCTGCTGCGGCTGTGGGTTTTCTGCATGTGTGGCTCGGCTGCGGCTGTGGGTTTTCTGCATGTGTGGCTCTGCTGCGGCTGTGGGTTTTCTGCATGTGTGGCTCTGCTGCGGCTGTGGGTTTTCTGCATGTGTGGCTCTGCTGCGGCTGTGGGTTTTCTGCATGTGTGGCTCTGCTGCGGCTGTGGGTTTTCTGCATGTGTGGCTCTGCTGCGGCTGTGGGTTTTCTGCATGTGTGGCTCTGCTGCGGCTGTGGGTTTTCTGCATGTGTGGCTCTGCTGCGGCTGTGGGTTTTCTGCATGTGTGGTTCTGCTGTGGCTGTGGGTTTTCTGCATGTGTGGCTCTGCTGTGGCTGTGGGTTTTCTGTGATGTTCCCTCCGTGTTCATCCTCAGAGCCCCATGCTATTCTGAACAGTCTCTGTCTTAGAAACCCTTGCTTTTCAGAGGTGGGAGTCAATTCTGGAGCTGTGGTCCTGGGACTAGGGTAGGCAGCAGGCCTGCAGGGTGGTCTCTGCCTCCCTTCAGCTTCTCAGCTTCAGGAGCCGAGAACCCTTGTGTACTCTCGAGCTTTGGTGTTATAGCTGGATGGTGTGGCATCCGCGCGCTAGTGGGCGTGGTGCACCTTGTAACCGGATGGCTGCTGGGGACCAGGTGCATGGTAGAGCCAGGGAAGCAAGGGCTGTACCAGCATTCCACAGCCTCTTCCTCATCCGCACCATGGTTTGGGAGGGAAATGACTAGAAAGCACAGACCCAGGGCTCTGATTGGCAGCAGCCAACAAGCTCCGGTGCCAGCCCACTGAGCATAAGGATGCTCCTGAGACACCATGGTACGTGTTACGCTTTGCCAGGTGCTCATGTGCTCTGGAGACCATCAGAGGTGACAGTGTATCACCCTGGGGCCGAGTCAGGTCTCATGAGGCCCATCTAGAAGTGTGCAGTGCTTGTGCATCTGGGGAGAGCGCTTCTCACAGGCATATGCCATTAGCTTGTTTACTTTTAAGTCATTCGTGTGGTTTTAGTTTTTACAGCAGCGTTTTAGGGCCGGGCATGTGGCTCAGGGGACACCACTTGCCTAGTGTCCCGCGCTCCGTCCTCAGTATCACAGAAAACCTAAAACAAGGGTTTTCTCCAGCTGTCTAAGGTCATGTGATTCCAGCTCAGGGGTCTCATGAGGAATGTTAAAGTACCTGGCCTGAGCCACCGATGCGCTTGGTCTTTTTAAACACAGGTCTGCCTCATCGGGAAATCCAGAACATATGCGCCCACCGCAGAGGTTTGGATGGATGAGCAGAGGACGCGGTACCTTCACAGCAGGCGGAGCCGTCCCCAGAGGCCACCCGGCGAGGCGTACCCACCCATGCCCCCGCCTGCTGCCCATGACGCTGCGCACGCAGACAGTCACGGGGCCTTGGATGCAGCGGCTGAGTGCGCGCCTGAGGTCGCGGCTGCTGAGCATGGAGCGGGATCCTCGGCCACAGGCTCGTGGCTGCCGGGGTTCCAGCCTAGAGAAAGGGCTGAGCGCGTGAGGAACTGTGCCACGCTCCCTCGAGACTTCATTGACCAAGTGGTTTTGCAGGTGGCAAATTTGCTGTTAGGTGGAAAGAACTTACACGCGGAAGGCTCTGAGGACAGGAGTGTGAAGACCTGGAATGGCGGAGGTAGGTAGCAGCCCTTCAGTTTCCTTAGAGTCGAAAGGCTCAGGCTGCTCAGAGGAGGAAGGCCGAGGCCAGTCAGTGGGGACTAAGTCAGGTTCAGAGGCCAAGGCTAATCCTGCCGCCCAGCGAGCTTGAAGCCAGCCTATGCTATACGCACTGTGTCTCAAAAACCAAACTGAAGCAAAACCCAGAAAAGAAATTCTTTCTAACATTTGTTGTGTAGAGAGGATAAAGCCAGGTGACTTACTGAGCCCAGGGGATCCCCCCCACACACGGCAGATCCCACCTTCAACTCTTAGAAATGCCCCATGCAAGCACCTGTGCCGCATCGGCCTGTTTCGCTGGGAGGCTGCAATGGACGGGCTTCGCGCTGCTTCTGCACTGCTTTGGTCCCTACCACAAGCAGTGTGGGGCCAGCGAGAGCCTGTCCTCGCCCAGCGCAGAGTGGTAACCCCTGTAGAGCTCAGCACGGGGCCCTGCTGCTGCCTCCCCAAGCCGCGCCCTCTCCGTGACGGTGGTTCAAGTTCTGTCCGCCCTTCTCTGTAATCTGTGCTGTGCGGGGACCATTTCCACAGGGAGCCTCTCCCTGGCAGAAGTGGCCGGCGAGCTGGACCGGGAGACACTGCAGCGGCTGAAGCGAGAGTGTGGGGGTCTTCAGACACTGCTCAGGAACAGCCACCAGGTGTTTGAAGGTAAGGGTGGGCCCGTGAGGACCCCACCCTGACGTCCTGCTCCCTATATGCCCTTCTCAGGGCGTCCACCCTCTTTGCTCCTGTTCCCTGGGATTCAGCAGCTGGCTGCCATGCGGGGGAGAGCCTGGGAGGAGGGCTGGCCACTGGACCATCTGGGCCACTGCCAGCTCCTCTCTAAGCTCACTGCAGCCTCTGTGTGGGCGCCTGCGCCCTGGTCTAGCTGCTCTGTCCAGGACATGCCATCAGTGCCTCACAAAGCACACGGCGGTCGCAATGCCCGCCAGCACGTTCTTTGAGTCACCTACCTTTGGCTTCTTGCAGCAGGAATATTGTGGCCCGCAGAGACGGGAAGGGAGTTGGGAATTCAAGCCCACTTCCAGTCCTGGCTGGGTTCTCGGGTGGGTCCTGTGGAGTGAGGCTCAGCTCTGCTCCTGCGCTGGGCCTTGCGGGCCACCCACGGCGCGCGTGGTCTGAGGACGAAGCGTGACTGTCTCCCCTGCCCCACCAGGCCCGTCCTTTAGGCAGCTCCCCCCTCGTGAGTTTTCAGGGATGCGGCGAGGGTGACAGCCACGGGCGCTGATCCTCCCACAGGGGCTCCCCTGGACTCTGCTTTCATGGCACTTGTCCCCTTTGCTTTTGTGTCTCTGCCATCTGGCATGCATTTCATCCCAGCTGCTTCGTGTGTGCCTTTGAGCATAGTCGGGTGTTCCGACTTGCCACCACGCCTTAAGCACAGGCTTCCACATAAACTCAGGGCTCAGCTTCACGTAGGAGGTGAGTTGCACGGGAAAGAGAGTCAGGAAAGCGAGGAAGATGGGGATGAAAGTTTCAAGCAGACCAATGCGTGCGAAGAGCTGGGCTGCAAGTGGTGCAACTCCCACAGCTGGAGACGAATGGGGGCTTCCACTGGCTCCCACGTCCCTGCTGTGGGACCTCCGTGCACTGGCCCACAGTGTGACGGGGTGTGTGAGGTGTGAGGAGGCAGCTCCCAGTGCCTCTGCCTCCTCTGCTGCGTCTCCTGGGCCAGCACTGTGCATCGCCTCACGGAGAGAACCAGACGTGTCAATAGACTGCGAGGCCTCGATGGGACACAGCTGACACAGCAGCTGTGGCCTCAGCAGACCACATGCCCAAGGGATGAAGCTCACCGCTTCTCTTCCCTGTGCTCAGACGCTGCGAGCAAGCAGGGTGTGTGCTGCCTCGATTATGTGAGCACAGGCGTGCATGCACTGCGCCACCCGTGTGCCCTCCATGTGCATGAGAACACGGGTGTGCATGCACTGCGCCACCCGTGTGCCCTCCATGTGCATGAGAACACGGGTGTGCATGCACTGCGCCGCCTGTGTGCCCTCCATGTGCATGAGAACACGGTGTGCATGCACTGTCCCGCCTGTGTGCCCTCCATGTGCATGAGAACGCAGGTGTGCATGCACTGCGCCGCCTGTGTGCCCTCCATGTGCATGAGAACACGGTGTGCATGCACTGTCCCGCCTGTGTACTCTCCATGTGCATGAGAACGCAGGTGTGCATGCACTGTCCCGCCTGTGTGCTGCCTTGTGTGCGTGAGAACGCAGGTGCGCATGCACTGTCTCACCTGTGTGCTGCCTTGTGTGCATAGAACATGGTGTCACTCTGCTGTGTGACAGAGCACTACTGTGCAGGTCACTGTTCTCTGTGGGGGCCCTGCTGTGCAGCAGGCCAGTTGCCCTTGGCCAACTGAGCTTCGCCTTCCTTCACTTGGTGGACACTGCTGGTGGATGAGACAGCAGGACAGAGGGCTGCAGGCTTATTTCCTGGGTGCAAGAGTGGCCTGGAATGCGTCTGGGCAGAGGTTACTGGAACTGAGCCCTCACTCACACTCTGATGGCGAGATGAGTTTGGGCTCCGTCCTCCTTACAAGCCTGGGTCCTCGATACTTTCTGCGCCCGGGGCCGCTCCTCTCACTTCCGCATCGACTTGCCTGGATTAACTTCTGTCGTACGTGTGCATGTATGTCGTTGCTTTGCAGTGCAGTTCACTGTATGTGTGTGGGAGGCAGAATTGTTTTTGGAATCACTCTCGAGTAGGAGGCTTGGGGATTGGGTGCTACGTAAACATTCTCCTTCCCGTCATGCACAAAGTATGTGCTGAAGCTGGAGCTGATCTCTGGGTGAGGTTTGGCTTGGTTTTGCGCTAGCGTGGCTGTGGTTGGCCTGCAGAAGTGTGTGAACCCGAGGAGTCGCGGCCCTCAGAGGGCTTCAGGTCAGAGAGCTGAGCGCTGCCACAGTGCTGACATTGCAAGGACCCGGGCCAGATGTAGGAGCCGCAGGCCAGGGGCCCCACCTCATCTGTCCTTTTCCTGGGCCTGCAGATGGGCCTGCGGAGCCCACATGCTGGCAGTGGCCATGTGTGTCTAGAAGACGTGGGCACAGTCAGGGGGGTTGGAGCTAGGGTGGTGTCCAGGCACGTGGCCCTGGTACCCATGGGGTGGAGCTAGGGTGGCGTCCAGGCACGTGGCCCTGGCACCCCGGGGTGGAGCTAGGGTGACAGTCCAGACACGTGGCCCTGGCACCCCGGGGTGGAGCTAGGGTGATGTCCAGGCACGTGGCCCTGGCACTCCGGGGTGGAGCTAGGGTGGTGTCCAGGCACGTGGCCCTGGCACCCATGGGGTGGAGCTAGGGTGGCGTCCAGGCAGCCGTGCTCCTGAGGCCGCCACCCAGCTGGGCCCTCTTCGTGGCTCCTCAGCATGCTCAGCATGTGCTGGGACTGCTGGTGGTGATGGGAGGGGCGGCTGTGCTGCATGGTAGTTGAGGACCTGCCTACGGCAGGGACATGTGCGTCAGAGGTATGAGTCTATTTCACATTAGTAGCACACTTCCCAGAGGAGAGCTGTTGGTGGTCTGACTTGGAGCCAGTTGGCATGTGCCCTTGAGGGCAGCCCTTCTGGCACCAGACATCGTTTGGCTCAAAATGAGAGCTGTGGAGTCAGCAGGGAGCTGCCTGGCATCCTGGGACATAGCCTGGGCACACTGGCCTGCCGGACAGCCAGGCCGCTGCCCTCTCTGAAGTCTCTCATTAGTGTCCCCTTGGGGCCTCATCCTTCCTGACTGGGCCTGACCCCTGGCTCTGAAGGCCTCACCCCAGCACCATGAGTGGACATGTTCTTAGTTCCCAGCCGCCCTGTCCCAGGAGACGACACAGGCCGGGATCAAGGGTGACTGCTTGCCCCCATCTCCTGACCTCAGAGTGCTAGGCTGCTCGGGGTTCCTAGCTGATCAGGGTCTCCTGGCCACTGCGGCTGTTCGCCCTGCTGGGTCTGCTGGGTGCTGTTGGTCCTGAGGCTGCGGCAAGCACACGTGGGGGGCTCCCTGCCTGCAGCGGTGGGTCATCAGGGACATCAGGTGGGAGGGACCGCTGTGGGAAGCTCCGTGGAGTGTCCCGAAGTCACCCTGACCCGGACTTCAGGTCAGGGAACAAACCTCAGCTCAAGGGAGATGGCCGCACACCCTGTCAGACGCCCCAAAGGAAACCCTGTGTCCCCCCACACAGTGGGCCTCTGAGCTCGCTACTCAGGTTCCAGGAACAATATTTACAGCCGGGCGAGGCTGGCCGCACCATAATGCAGGGGCCGCCAGAGCAGCGGGAAGCTGCGCTCACACACACCGTCCAGACTCCCTCGCGGCCTGCTTGTTCCTCCGCCGCGGTGCAGGCATGTGTACAGCTTTGGGAGCTGTTGGCTTCTCCAATGAGGGGCTGAGGAGAGCCACAGCCTGACCGGGCCGCTGGGACACAGAGCTCTGTCCCGCCCCAGCCTCCCGACCACCACGCGTGCCCCCCCAATCGCCCCCCCAGTCCCCAGTGCCTCCAGCTTTGAGGTCAGCCCTGCACGTCCTGTCCTCTGTTTTTGTTGGTCCAGCGTCGGTGCTGCCGGCTCGCATGTCCAGGCAGGATGGCGTGCTGATGGGCAGCTGTGTCCGAGGCCAGCTTTGCGTTGCCGCTCATTGCCCGAGGGGCTCCGGGGGCTCTAGTGGTGATGGCGGCAACAGGGGGCAGAAGCCTGCAGGTGGGCTCTCGCCTCCTACCCACCTGTTCTCTGAGTTGAACGTGACCTGCCATTGCAGCCACCGTCCTTGAGTTGCTCTGCAGGCCGCTGTCCTCAGCCTTGTGCCCCCACTTCTCCCTCTGGCCACTCCCGCAAGTCCCCGGCCCCATGTATCCCCAAGATGGCCCGTGGAAGGGCAAAGCTGGTGATCCAAGTACCTCTGGAGCCACACGGGGAGAGGGAGGCTGACGTCTCGGCTGCTTTTCTGCGCCGTCTTGTGTGCTTGCTCCTTCCCTGCCGCTCCTCAGAAAAGATGGCCACCCATTGGGTTCTTGCGCCCTGAGGTGCTCATGCGCTGTGCCAGTTTGCCGCCTGCAGGCCTTCCTGCTGCTTCCCGACTAATACCCACCGTGCAATGCCTGCCACACAGTGCCTGCCACCCACCACCCACTGGGTAATACCTTCCACGTATGCAGTACCCGCCATACGGTACCTGCCGCCCATGTAATACCCACCGCACCCCCGTTCTTCCCTCTGGGGACATAGGACCCCCTCATTCCTGTGTTCCCCAGCCCGTGCTGTGTCAGGGTTCTCACAAGGTGGTGCTGTTCAGCCCTGGTGGATTCCTGCTTAACAGCTGGTGGTGTCTTTTTGTTCTTAGTTCTGAACGGGCGCGTTCACATCCGTGACTGGCGGCGAGAGCTGCAGAAGGTGAAACCACGGGAAGCGAAGCGGAACCCGTCTTCTTCCGAGGTGGCCAAGACACGCATGTGCTGGTTCTTCGCTCACCACCCTGATGGCTGTGCGCTGCCTGCCGCGCACTGCCCGTTTGCCCATGGACCTGGGGAGCTGCGTCCATCGCGGCCGGCCAAGAGGCAGAGGCCGGCCCCATGAGCTGCTCCCTGCAGGGAGCCAGGCCCCCGCGTGGGGGCGCCCTGCGGCTGGCAGCGTTGCGGCTCCCGTCTGCCCCCGCAGTCCTGGCTCCACGGTCTCACCTGGGCGCCTAGTTGTCGCCTTGCGCAGGGCGCCCGGTGCCTGCTGGTTCTTAACACGGCCAGTCTGCACGCACCCAGGCTCTTGGGACCAGACAATGTCCGTCCTCAGCAGCAGAGGGTCCCGCAGACCCCTCCTGGGGGAGGGGGCACTGTCTGCCGTGGCGCCCCTGCCAGGCCCCAGGCTCCTCTGCAAAGACGCGCAGTCGGGAGGAGGACGTGGAGTTCTGGAGAACGGAGCAGCTGCCAGCTGAGGCCTCACCAGGCCGCCCCACTGCTCCGAAGCGGGTTCAGGATGAGCGCCGCCCCTTCCTGCCCTTCTCCTGGTACCTACTGATCCCTTCCAGAAAAAGAAATACCCAGTGCTTCTAGCGAAGAGTATTCCCGGTTTCACACAGAAGGTTCCATTACCACATGCTGCACTTGCCGCAACCAGGTGGGCGCTTGTGGGCACCTGCTGTTTCTCCTAGTTGGGGTCATGGTGTCGGCTTCCCGTTGGTTAAGTCAGGCTTGCTTTCAGAATGAATCCTTTCCAGAAAAAGCAAATATAACTACATGATAGACCATGGTGTAGTTATGTTGTGCAAAGGGCCAGCGTCAGTAAACTAGCCTAGGAATCGTGTCTGTCTGAATGTCACTTCGAAGCAAATGTCTGCCAGAATCGGGACAGGTAACTCCTGCGTCTCGGCGTGTGTGCTTGCACGTGGTAACCTCTGACTCTGCCCTGGGCTGCGGTGCCAGGTTCCTCCAAGACTAATTACCCTATAGTGGGTGAATTATGTCAAAACTCACATCATCCGGAAATCCAAAGACAGCCCAGGTTAGAAATACAGCCTTTGCAGATGTGTGATGTATGGGTTTAGGGGGGCCCTAATCAACAGGGTGTTTCTGGGAGCTGATAGGAAGAGGTCTATAAAGGCTGGGGTTCTGCTCCCCACCCCCACCCCACGCGCTTGCATTCTGGAGTCAGAAATGGTGGGAGGACCCCTAGTGTCCAGTGTGACCTATAAATAATGGCTTCCCCGGGCCTGGGGTCAGTGTGACTGGCTAGGGTGACAGTGTTCTGGGCCTGGGGTCAGTGTGACTGGCTAAGGTGACAGTGTCCCTGGTCTGGGGTCAGTGTGACTGGCTAAGGTGACAGTGTCCTGGGCCTGGGGTCAGTGTGACTGGCTAGGGTGACAGTGTCCCTGGTCTGGGGTCAGTGTGACTGGTTGGGTGATGGTGTCCCTGGGCCTGGGGTCAGTGTGACTGGCTAGGGATGGGTCCAGGTGGGTTCTATGTGCTGAGACTAAGTAGGTGGCAGAGGTCATTCCAGCACCAAGTGCTGTGTCCAACATGACCCTGTCCCCAGTGTGGCGACCTCTGCCTCAGAGACCCCTGAAGTCTCTGGAAAGGCCCTGGAGAGGCAGCCCATGTGGGCAGCCTGAGCTGTGGACTAGGTGGAGCCTGGCTTTTGCCTCGGTCCTAAGAGGGAGGCAGGAAGGATGCCAGGCCTTGCCCTTGTTGTCACCCAGGGGTGCTGTCTGCTGTCGCCCTCCCACTTGACAATTTGGAGGCACAGACATGTCCAAACATTTGCCCGGGGCCACACAGTGACCAGCCTCCCTGGTCCCAGCTGCCTCCCCAAGAACGGGGGGCATGAGCAAGGGAAGGGCCCCCCTGCGTCAGGCAGGCGTGGGGTGTCATGAAGCACTGGGTGGCCTGATACGGCTGCAGGTGCTGATGGGAGAAATGTGGCAGAAGGGGGTTTCTCTTACACTCCTGTTCCCAGAGCACCATGCTGCCTGACTGGCTTGTTCCTCGGTAGCCTGGCCAGGCCTTGGGTCGGCTGAAAGCAAAATGAGAGCGGGCGTGCTGCCCACAGGCAGAGGCCGCCCCTCCCCCATGCTGCAAGTCAGCCTGTGCCACGTCCAGGCCCTGCCCCGCTCAGCTCCCACTTGACCTGATTTGCCTTTGGTTCTGGACTCTGCTATGCTGGGCCCTCGCGTGACCTGGCCGGTACTCTCTCCTTGACCAGTGCCAGAAGGCCGCAGCCAAGTGCCGAGTGTGCACTTCCACTGCCGAGCAAGGCGAGGACCCGGGCCGGAAGGGGCGGCAGGCCTGGCTCAGGGCCGTCCATCTGGGAGGCTCCAGCAGGGCCCCTCCGCGAGCTCCAGTCGCGTTCTTGGCTCTGGTGCGGCACCTCGCGCTCCCTGGGCTCCAAATGGGGATGCGGAGAGCCTGGCTGCTGAGGTCTGCCTGCCCTCTGCCCGGCCCACCGGGGCTCCGCTGCCCGGGCGGGGTTGCCATCATGGCACATTTATGTGCTTGCGGCCTGGCAGGACTGCATGCCCGGGGCAGTGCCAGCTCTTCCGCCCGGCTTGGTCTGCAGGGCCAGTGCCCAGCCCTCCTGCATCGCGCTAGGATGCGCTGGCGTCCAGCCGTCTTCCCTGCTCCCTCGGATGCTGCGGTGGCCTGTCCCTCCCCCACGGGATCTCCTGGCTGGCCATCACGTCCACATGTCCACGGGAATGAAGTGAACGAGGAATGGCCAGTGTCTTCCCGGGTTGCTTGGACTTATGCAGCGGTAGTTTGTTCTGTCTGGGACGCTCCAAAGAGGACAAGGCGAGGCCCGAGAGGAGGGAAGTGCAAGGAGGCCCCCCCCCCCCCGCCTGCTCCAGAGTCCCGCCCACAGGCCCCTGCTGCAGGCCTTCTGAAGACACTTCCTCTCTTCCCTCTGCTTCCTCACCTTCCATGGTCTTCCTGTTCACTCACGTACGCCCACCATCTGTCCCTCCGTCCTTCTCTCCCTCCACCCACCTTCCATGGTCTTCCTGTTCACTCACGTACGCCCACCATCTGTCCCTCCGTCCTTCTCTCCCTCCACCCACCTTCCATGGTCTTCCTGTTCATTCACGTACGTCCACCATCTATCCCTCCGTCCTTCTCTCCCTCCACCCACCTTCCATGGTCTTCCTGTTCATTCACGTACGTCCACCATCTATCCCTCCGTCCTTCTCTCCCTCCACCCACACGTCCACCTGTCCCTCCAGTCATCCCTCTCTCCATCCCCCTAGCCACACATACATTCAGCCCTCTTCTGGGTTCCCTTTCTCCTCCGCAGCTGCCGCTCAGGAACCGAGGCTGCCATCCGAAAATGGCCATTTAGCAAACACTACACCCGCAGCTCCAAGGGATCATCTGGCACCAGAAAAATGTACAACTCACCCCTGAAGTTATTTCTCACCCCGTTCCCCCCAACTTCTGCCTGGCCTGGGCCAAGGCTGGGTGGACGGTAGTAGGAACAAGTCCCTTGGGGTGGTCACGGTGCCCCTCTGCTCAGCAGTGCTCCGAGGCGCGGGCAACAGTGCAGAGGGGCGCTGTGGAGACCCCGGAATGTGCTTCCCAGCCTGGCTTTGGGCTCATGAGATTCCCTAGAGCTCCTAGGGCCGAAGCCTCCGGGGAGCTGGGGTCGCTGCGCTGGAACAAGGGTCTGTGTGCCTGTGGCTGGCTGCTTTCCCTCTTCCTGTGTCCTGGAGCCAGTCAAAGGGGATGCACCCCAAATATGGCATGGTGGGCTCTGGCAGGATGGAAAGCGCCCTGAGGAGTGGGCCACGCCGCTGCTGTCTGTGAACAGCAGGATTCCACATCAGACACAAGCTCTGGGTGGATCTGAAACCCCCGTGAGAGCAACAGCCAAACACTGAGAAGGGCGCAGGAGACAAAGTCCCTTGACCCCAGGTCACCTCCCACCCGGAAGTGCGTGCGGCTCCAGGGAGCCTCTGGCTGTGGTGACATCGCGGTGGTTGGCCAGGGCCCGCGTCAGAGTGTGCTTCTAGAGACAGACAACGCTCCGTCCCCTCCGGGTCGCTCTCGGGGGCTCTGCGCTGCGGGCCTCCACCCCGGGACCACCAAGCACTCAGTAGAGGTCAGGGAGCTGCCAGGGGCATCGGTGTGACTGAACAGCTCCGGAAGGCTCTGTCCTTGTAGCGCACACTGTGGCTCCAGGACAAGACAAAATCAGTGTTTGGAAATTTACACGTTGGACCTTACAGGGCTGTGGCGCATCTAACAACATGTGGCTGCTCACTGGCGCACCCGTGGGGCTCCGGAGGCACCAGTCCAGGACAGGGGCCAGAGTGGGGGGCTGACCCACGCCAGCCTGCCGGGGCCCAAGGACTCTGTGGAGAGGAGTTTCGGGGTGATGTGAGCTCTGAGTTCCATCCTCATGCAGCCCCCCAGGCTTTCTGGAGTGGAGGGTAGGTACTCATGGCATCTTACAGCCCAGGTTGGGGTCACCAGTGAACCCGAGAACTTTCTGGATCCCGGAGAGGCAGAGGAGGGAGAGAGGGAGGAGGCATTATGGAGGCTGAAGAATTTCCTGTGAAGAAATATTTCCTGGGAAGTTCAGCGGGGCGCCAGGTGGAATCCAAAACATTGTGATGCAAGGAATGCATGCTGAAGCTTCTGAACCCGGAGGCCTCTGAGGCTGGCTGGGAGCTGAGAAGCTGCTGCTATGTTGCGGAGGCTGAAGGCCCAGTGTCCCCCACACCAGGTCACAGGTTTTCACATGTTCAGTGCCACAAGTCACCCTGGCATGGTGAGGACACGGCTCAGCAGTGTGACTGGACAATTGGGGGACACGGGAAGGAAAGGAGCCCTCACCCCAAAGTCTCCCGGCTGCTGAGATGCCAGGATTCCAGCCTGGCATCCGTCCCTGCGAAGCTGCGGGCAGAGCAGCACGTCTTCGCAGGGACGCGTCAGAGGACGGTTGAGAAGCAGGAGCTGCACTTGAGGCCTCGCGCGCCCCCTCCTGCTGCCCACGGTTGTCTCGAACGTCACAGGAACCGCAGCTGCAGCGAAAGACACGCCTTAGCCTGGGCACCTGCATGAGATTATAATCCACTCAAGAGATTTCCGGAGCACCCTGTAACCACACTGAGCGGGGGGGGGGGGGCATTTTCTTAGTAATCTTTCAAGAGCCACCGATTTCGAGAGCTAAGGATTAGCATAGGTGGACCAGTGAGACACAGGCGTCACTCTTATAATTGAAGGTCAAGACTTTGGGCACATCTGTGAAGAATTGGTAGTGAAACCTGAGAAAACCCGTGGGAGATCATCTAACTGATAGGGCAAGACCCATGGCCCTCGAAAGATTACTAAGAAAATGTCCCCCCCTCCCCCGTGGTTACAGGGTGGCTCTGGAAATCTCTTGCGTGGATTATAATCTCATGCAGGGGCACCAGTGGCCCAGGTTAAGGCGAGTCTTTCGCCGCAATGCCATGGTGGTGGGCATTCCCTGGGCAGGTGGGTACGGTGGAGCCAGCTCAGTACGTTAGCTTGCTGAGGAGCAAGGACGTACATTCTTTCCTTTCTCAGCTCTTTGTGGAGCTGTGATGTGGCAGGTTCCCTCCGCTCCCGAGGTCGGTACGCGCTCTCCTGCCACGCTGCTTAGGTGTAACCAAGAATCGTAAGCAAGAACAAGCTCTTTGCTCCCCATCTCTTTGGCATGTCTTCAGGTGAGTCGGGTTTCCTGGGGGTGGACTCCTTCCTGACCAGGAGACTGACAGGCTGGATTAATTTAAGGGAGGAGAATGCATGTTGTAGAAATCGGGTCTATCCTGGTTGCCAGGGAAACAGAGGTAGACCCTTCCAAGTGTCCACCTCTCTTCCTGTCACTGATAAATACACGCCTCAGTTTCCCTATCTGTGGAATGAGTCACAGGCCCCAGCCTCCCTACAGCATACAAACTGAGGATTTTCAGGATTGCTGGGCTGGGTGTGGCCTGACTGGGCGGCAGAGCAGGGTGGGATAGGAGTGGAGACAGGCCAGGCTTCCCACGTGGCACGGGCTGCTCCCCAGCTGAGCCCGGCCGAGCCTCCAGGGCAATGCCCGCTGTGCTGGTCACGCGTACTGCTGCTGGAATGGACCCAGCTCCCGAGGTCAAGGGGTGCTCGGGGCAGCTGCAGGTGGTGGGAGGTGAGGGTGGGTGTGAGTTCTCGTCGGGATCCTGGTCAAGCTCTGGTTACAGGCACACTCTGCCCTCGGATCCCTAGCTCTGTGCCCTGGGGAACTGGCGTGCGTGGGATGGCTCGGTGCCGGAAGCAGCTGCTGCATTGGCATGATGCAGCTGGGGGACGGACATAGGGCAGCAGGTGAGGGCCAGGGCTGGGCCCGACCGCAGGGGACAGGGAGCCTGGCTGCACCCCTGCTGCGCCTGGGATGATCTATTCCCCTGGGCCGTAGATCTCACGGGACTCTCTGCAGGCAATGTGCATCTTGTATTGTGGCTGACTTTAAGAAGAGGGGTTCCTCTTGGGTGGACCTGATTCATGAGAGCCTCCAAAAGCACCCAGGTCAGGGGTGCCCCTGGAGGATGTTGTCTGTGACCAGCTCTGAGGATGGAGGGGTCCCCTGGCTGAGATCTGGAAGAGGGTCTATCTGCTGGGCAGAAGCTCTGAAAACAGCTCTGGGAGCCTGGAAGAGAGCCAACCCACAGCGGCCGCCTTAATACCAGCCTGCCCGGGCACTGGCTGCGCCCTGCGGGGATTTAGACTTTCCCGGTGGAGCTGACCCAGCTGGCTCTGGCTGCAGCTGGTCACGCCTCGGCTTGGAAATGGCGCAGTGCAGCCCGGCTCTGTGAGCAGCGCCACGCTGCGGGGCGGGAGTGCCCACGCCTTGGGCGAGCATGGTATCTGAGCAGGTTCTTTGTGTGCTGCAGGGAAGCCAAACGGGGCCCATTTCATGGATGAGGACACCAAGGGTCACCTGGCCACAGAACCTTCCAGAAGCTTCCTTGCGTTTTCTCTCTACCACCGCCTACCTGGCCAAGTCTTGACCCTCTGTGAGGGTGCACGCAGCATAAAGGGGCAGCTCATAGCAGCTCTCGGGCCTGGAGACTGGACCACGTAGCTGAGCTTTGCAGGAGACAGGAATGGAAGGAAGAAAGGAGTGAACAGGGCTGGACCTCAGGGATAGTGGGCAGTGGGCTCACTCGAGGCCACGGACACCGGCCCAGCAAGCAGAGTGTGCAGCCCTTGCTGGCCGACGTACGGGGGCTCAGAGCATGGCTGGGCCATCCGCAGCTCACCCTGCTGGGCAGCTGAGCGCCCCAGCGCTCAACCCCTGCCAGGAAGGAGGGAAGGACCGGCGCAGAGCCAGCCTGGGGGAGGCATGTGCCATGCCAGTCTTGACCAGGGGCAGCAACGTGTCCTAAGACGTGCTTTGGGCACAGATGGTAGCTTCGAAATCCCTTCCAACCACTCCTATACTTCTTAAATAATACTAATAGATATTAAATTTAATAATCGATAATGACCTCTTCCTGACCCCTCTGGTCTAACTTGTCTTTCTTCATGCCTTTGCTCTGGGGAGACAGGATGGGTCAGATGTCACCCTAGACTCCCACTGACCCCCATCCTGGAGCCCCTGACCTCCCAGACATGATCCTCTTGAGTCCCACCCAGTATCTGGCTGTGGACTTCACCGTGTGGCGACTCAGTTTATCAAAGTTCAAGAATCGAGCCTGCATCGTCCACAGGCTGGCCGTGCCGCTGTCTCTCATGTGAGCTGGGCGTCCAGTTAGACCTTGTGCTGAGCGCACAGCCTTCTTCTCATAGTCTGACAGCAGAGCTTCCCTTTGCTCGGGTCTCTGTAAGCAGCTCCCTGTTCTCCCGTGACTAGACCGTGCCTCCCTGCGGAGTCATTTAGAGGTGTCCAGAGCTGCTGGAAGGAGCCAGAGTCCACGGTGCACCTGCTGGAGCCCTCCGCTGACCCCCCGAGCCGCAGGCGCATCCAGCCTGGGAGCTGCAGAAGCACCCACTCTCCCCGGCAGCCTCAGGAGACTTCAGCATCGTGGCTGTGGTTCAGCGTGAGGTGATCACTGGTCTTGGGTTTGAATGCAGGCTGGAGGGATCTACGGAGGGCTGAGTCCTCTTCCGGGACAGAGGCTGGCATAGAGCTGACCCGTTGGCCTCTCTAGATGACACAGACATTGATTTGGAATCAAAAAACCCAAGTCTGAAGTCACCGCCCTGGTTCTTAGCTTTGCAGCCTTGCTGCACAGAGAAAGACCTCTCCCGGCTGTGGGACGGATATACACGTGTGTATGTTTATGTGCATATGCACGGCACTCACGGGCAGGACAGATGACTGAGGGAGGTGGTTCTCGCCTTACACCTTGTGTGCGATCTGGGGATTGAATTCGGGACATCAGGCTTGCCCAGCGGGAGCCCAGAGGGAGCCCAGCGGGAGGCCAGCAGGAGCCCAGCACGAGCCCAGCGGGAGCCCAGCGGGAGCCCAGCGGGAGGCCAGCGGGAGGCCAGCACGAGCCCAGCGAGAGCCCAGCGGGAGCCCAGCGGGAGCCCAGCGGGAGGCCAGCGGGAGCCCAGCAGGAGCCCAGCAGGAGCCCAGCAGGAGCCCAGCAGGAGCCCAGCGGGAGCCCAGCGAGTCATCTCACTGACTCCAGCGAGTTCAATGTACACAGGCCCATGTGGACACTGACTCTAGCTCTGACCCCTCCACTTTACAGGTGCAGAAGTGGAGGTAAAGCAATGTGCTCAAAGCCAGGCAGCTGGGGATCAGGAACGTTCAGATTGTCGGACCCAGTGCTCCCCACATCTGCCTTCTCTGCAGCCCTCAGGCACTGGCACAAGGAAGCCCCGTGAGGGTAAGTCCTCAGGAAGGCGAGGTGGGCAGAGCTTGCGGGGCACGGTGGGCGTGGAGCTTGCGGGGCACGGTGGGCGTGGAGCTTGCAGGGCACGGTGGGCGTGGAGCTTGCGGGGCATGGTGGGCGTGGAGCTTGTGGGGCATGTTAGGCGCTGGAGGAAGGTGGGAGAAGATGCCTGAAGCTCCTTGCAGCTGGTGACTTCTGGGCACCTTTGCCTTATTCTCTTCTTGTCAGCTGGACACTCGAAACTGGAAGAGTCTCACAAGTGGCCAAGTCCACAGTCCGTGAAGACAGCGGTGGGAGTGGACAGCGGAGTGGGGGCGGACAGACGTCCTATCTTCAGTGCACTGAGAGCCACGGATTGGTTTCCCTGCCGTAAGGATGTTTCCAAGTTGCATCCTTTGGGGGTGTTGTCCCAAGTCCCTCCCTTTGTATTCTGTCCCCTTCATGGTCCCTACCCCCATTCTTCTCAGTACTCCTCCCTCATTCCCCTTCAACCCCCACCTCTTGGTTTAGCCAAGGCGCACCTAGCTCCTGGCCCTGTGCTGGGTCCCAGACGGTTGATTCTCTGGGTGGGGTGTGCTCTGGCTCTGCGTGGGGTGCGTGGGGTGTGCTCTGGCTCTGCGTGGGGTGTGCTCTGGCTCTGCGTGGGGCGTGCTCTGGCTCTGTGTGGGGTGCGTGGGGTGTGCTCTGGCTCTGTGTGGGGTGCGTGGGGTGTGCTCTGGCTCTGCGTGGGGTGCGTGGGGCGTGCTCTGGCTCTGCGTGGGGTGCGTGGGGCGTGCTCTGGCTCTGCGTGGGGTGCGTGGGGTGTGCTCTGGCTCTGCGTGGGGCGTGCTCTGGCTCTGCGTGGGGCGTGCTCTGGCTCTGCGTGGGGCGTGCTCTGGCTCTGCGTGGGGCATGCTCTGGCTCTGCGTGGGGCGTGCTCTGGCTCTGCGTGGGGCGTGCTCGTCCTCTTCAGTTCCTGCCTCACTGTCCCCTCTGCCCTGCCCACCGCTCCTTCCACCTCACCCCCCTGGCCACTGACCACTGGGTCGCTGTAGTTTGGTGCCAGCCAGTAGAAGGTGAGGCATATTGTGAGGGGTGATGGATATGCACGTCCACCCTGCTGATTCACACGTCACCTACACCAGTCACCCACAGGAAGCTCCAGGTGTGATGTGTAACCGACGCAGGGGACTCAGCCAGTGGGCAGTGGAGGGACACAGTGTCTCCTCCCACCGGGCCTGCCTGGAGCAGGACAGGAAAGACGAGGTAGTGACAGAGGGAAGCTCCCTCTCAGCCCTGCTTCCGCCTGGGGTAGCGCCTCAGGCTAGAGGTGGTGAGCGCCGTCAGCACCCGGGACAGCGCCGTGACCCGAGGCTGTGCCAACGTGCCCTGTCTGGGCGCTGCAGACCCCACACTCGCCACCACTTGCCGGGCTCTGGATTGTCTCGGAAGCCTGGCTCGGCTGCTGGGCCGCGGCACTCCCCTGCTGGCGCTAGCCCCGGTGCAGGCCAGGCGCTCTGTTGCTGGCCTGGGCCCTGTGGCCGCCGTCCAGCGTGCGGGCGCTGCTTGCTGTGCCCACAGTGCCAAGGCACACTCGCCTCTGGTGTCTTCCCAGCGAAGCCGCCGCGGGCCACCTGCTGCTGCCCGCATTCGACGCTGCTTGCTGCGGGTGACCGCGGTGGTGCGCCGCACGAGCCGGGACCTCAGCTTTGTGGTTAAGCTTCCTGCTGTGCCAAGCCTGGAGCCTGCAGGAGCTGTGCCCAAGCGCTCGAGCCCTGGCAGCCGGCCTGCGAGAGCCGTGCCACACTCTGGCGCTGCCCCAGCCTTCACCTGCTATCAGATGCACCCCATCTTTCCCAGACTCTGCCGGGAACGCGCCCCTCAGGGCGGCTGCTTCTCTGCCTGTGTTGCTTTCTGCAATCTGTGGGCCAGGAGTCTTTGCAGTGGGCTGTGAGGGGCTCTCAGGGCCCTGCTGCAGGGTCCTCAGCTGCTCACTTCCTGGAGCATGCAGTTCCCATTGCTACTGCTTGCTGCTGCCCTTGCCAGGCTGAGGCTGCCAGCTGCGGGAGGGTCTGCCACCACGTGATGTGTCCTGGCCTGTGGACTCTCCTGCAGCGTCTTCCCTGGGGTGTGCAGCCAGCTGTCCTGCCCCAGTGACAGGGTCCAGGGGGCTTCTCCCTGTGGAGGATGGCAGCCTAGAAGGGAAGGGGGGGCTGCCCCATGGCCCTGTTTCACCTGAAAAAGGAACGCCAACACCCCGCCCGTGCCCTCTGTGCTTCCTCCCTGCCCTGGCCTCTGCCCCCCTCAGACTCAGCTGGGCACTCCCTCGAGCTGTCCTGCCCACGTCTCCCCCACCCCCTGGCTGCTGCCTTGTGCTCTGGCCATCCTGACCCCACACTCTGTCCCTGCAGCCTTGGTGAGAAGAGGTGCCCGCAGGTTGCCAGGGAGCAACCAATCAGCCCTTCTTTGCCTGCTTTACCCTGGGCTGGGACGCGGGAAGTCCCAGATATGGGGTCTCTGTTCTGGAAGCCCTCAGGTTGGGGAGAACTGAGTCTTAGCACCCGGGTAGCCCCTCTAGGAGTTGTAGGGGATCCAGCACCCACAGGCCCCCGGCATGCCAGGGACCAGAGCTTCATCTTGGCTCCTGCCATAGCAAGAGCAGAGTCAGCCCCACATCCCGCCTCACCACGAGGGACTCCAGGCACAGACAGACAGAGCAGGACGGGCCATGCGTGTCTGTGGGGACGAACCGATGGCCTCTTCACACCGCCATGCTGCCAGAGCCGGCCAGGAGTCCTGTGGCCGGTCCTGCCTCTGAGACCAAGTCTCTCAGAAAGCACTGGCGGGCCGTAGGTGGAGGGCAGGGACAAGCCGTGTGAAGGGGACATTCTGTGTTCCATTTCCTTTCCTTGAAGCCCTTGGCCTGTGCACCTGCGTGAGGAATGTGAGAGAAAACCACCTATCAGAAGGTTAAAGTACATTGGGGCTGGAGAGGTGGCTCAGGGGTTAAACCTCTGCTTTGTAGGCGGAAGGTCCTGAGTTCGGATCCTAGACCCCACGTATAGATGCTGGGCAGAAGCGGGGGCGGCCTGCGTTTCTGGTCCTGGTGGGCGGAGCCTGTGAATCCCGGGACAGAGTAAACAAGGAGGAGGTGGAGGCGTCCATGGTGGTTCCCGAATTCGTTCGTGGTTCTACACACACACACACACATACACACACACACACACAATTGAATAAATAATAATAATAAAAAAGGTTAAAGTACACACAGGGGGATCACATTTTATAAACACATCTGATGACCTCCTGAGTCGGCAAGTCGTGAGCAGTGACTGGCGTGTGGTATTCGACTACTGTTCACACACACCTTCCGCTTCCCTGAGCATCCTGCTGAAACTGTAACCCCCCCCCCCCCATTTTCCCACACGTGCGATGTTCTGCGTATGATCAGCTAACCACGTCAGCGCGCGGCCCAGCTCTGGCTGATGGGAGCAGGGCTCGGGGAACCGGCAGGAACAGGAGCAGTGGACCGTGGCGGCTCGTGCTGCTCGCCTGGACGAGTGGACGGGCCCGGACGGGGGCACTACGGGTCTGCTCTCGTCATGTGCGATTCGGGGTTCTCACTTGTGACCAGGCCCCTGCAGGGACCAGACCCCCGGTCATCCCTCGTCTCCCACATCTGGCCACAGCAGAGGGCGGCTGAGAAGTGCTTGCTGGTTGGTGGCTCCCAGGTGCAGGTGGCTGCGTAGACATGGCTGAAGAGGAAAGGGACCCAGGGACCAGCGCCGGCCGGGCCCCTGGACGTTTCCATACTCGGTTCTCCTGCGGCCATTGTCCTGTTCTGTGTGAGGTGGCCCGCCATTCGGGTCATACACTTCCTGTGTCTTCAGGACACTGATGTCTCACGTGGGCTCAGAAACTCCTAGAGCTCCATGCTCAGAGCAGCTGGCCAACTATCCCCGTCAGGTTCCTGCTGAGCTCTTTGGAACTGGCCGTGAGTCCAGTGCTCTTGGCCACTGGTCCCACCAGGCTCAGGGCCACAGAGCCCACGTCTCACAGATCACAGGCCACTGGTTCTTCACATGGAACCAGGAAATGGCATGGTGCTAGCATGATACTAACATGGTGCTAGCATGGTGCTAGCATGGACATGGTACGAACATGGTGCCAACATGCATGGATATGGCACTGACATGGTGCTAACATAGTGCTAGCATGGACATGGTGCTAACATGGACATGGTACAAACATGGTGTTAGCATGCATGGACATGGTACTGACATGGGCATGGTGCTAGGATGGACATGGTGCTAACATGTAGCTAACATGGTGCTGCGGGGCTGATTTTCCCACGCACACACTGTGACGACTCCAGGCCGTCGGGGCGGAGAAAGGCGAACGTGCTGCAGGTCCTTCACCCCCTCACCCAAATCCAGGGGACTCCGGACACAGCAGGGAGTTTGTCAAGGCGAGACTCACTCACTCACTCACTCACTCACTCACTCACTCAGTTACACAGCTGCTGGCTGTGATGACGAAGATAAGTAAAGCCTGACTGCCCACACCTCCGCCTCAGCCCAGAGACTCGGCCACGGACGGGGAGTTTGTCAGAGCAAGAACTCGGTTTATCGGGGTTAACAAATCAGCTTATACAGACAAAGAACCAGAGAGCACGAAACAGTAATGGTCAGCACAGCACATACTCTGCATAGGTCAGACTAAACGTAAATCTATGTTGGCTCCTGTAAGCCAATTAGGACTCTGTAATGTGATCAGGGTCACGCCTAGGACACCAGCTCCCAGCGCCATCTTTGGTCCCATGTGCTAAGCCATGCCCTGCTCACTCCTTCCCAGACCATTATCTCTGGGTGGGCCCAACATGGTGCTAGCATGGACATGGTGCTGACATGGTGCTGACATGGTGCTAGCATGGACATGGTGCTGACATGGTGCTAGCATGGACATGGTGCTGACATGGTGCTGACATGGTGCTAGCATGGACATGGTGCTGACATGGTGCTAGCATGGACATGGTGCTGACATGGTGCTGACATGGTGCTAGCATGGACATGGTGCTGACATGGTGCTGACATGGTGCTAGCATGGACATGGTGCTGACATGGTGCTAGCATGGACATGGTACTGACATGGTGCTGACATGCATGGACATGGTACTGACATGGTGCTGACATGGTGCTGACATGGTGCTGACATGGACATGGTACTGACATGGTGCTGACATGGACATGGTACTGACATGGTGCTGACATGGACATGGTGCTGACATGGTGCTAGCATGGACATGGTACTGACATGGTGCTGACATGGACATGGTGCTGACATGGTGCTAACATGGACATGGTGCTGACATGGTGCTAACATGCATGGACATGGTACTGACATGGTGCTGACATGGTGCTAGCATGGACATGGTGCTGACATGGTGCTAGCATGGACATGGTATGAACGTGGTGCTAACATGCATGGACATGGTACTGACATGGACATAGTGCTAACATGGTGCTAGCATGCACATGGTGCTGACATGAACAGGACTGTGACACCCTCCTGGGAAACAGCCAGTTTACCAGTTTATGTGGGTGCTGGTGGATGTTTGCATGCCGCATGTGTGTGAGCAGGTGTGTGCTGCCCATGTGTGCACACATAAGCATGGATGTGCACACAAATGTGCAGATGTACATGTGTGTGGCAGTTACGTTGCATATTGCCAATAAATTCACAAAAAGCAGCTTACAGGAACAAGGGGATTTACTCTGGCTTATTGTCCAGTTACGGTTGTTAGTCCAGCCTGGCAGGAGAGTTCATACGACATGAGGGGCCACGGGAACTGGCCACGCCAGATCCGTTACTGACAGAGGGACAATCCTCACTGGCCAGATCGTCATGGACGGAAGAGTGTCAGCTCCCTCCATCTTATTCACCGCCGCGGGCAGGGTCTTCCCCATCAATCGTCTCCTTCAAACGTGCTCAGGACTTAACTCGAACACTGATTCTGCACAAGTGTGCTCAGAGCCCTCGCTGGCAGTTGCCAAATCCACGTCGAGCCCTCTGGGGATTTGCCATCCCCAAGGCCTCATGGAGTTTTCTAGATGACCACTCCTGTCCCTCTGTGAAGGGCTAAGGATGTCATCCGACACATCTGAGACCTGCAGCAGAGACTTCCGGCTTCGTGTGGCCTTGCCACCGCCTGAGATCCTACTAAGTGCCTTGACTGACAGCTTCCTTCCTTCCCCGCTCCTACTGGGCTCAGTAGCGACCCGTCTCTCATCCCCCCTCCCCCCACGGGCTCAGGACTGTTGCACACACTGGTCTGTCTTGCTGCTGGATAAAATTCCAGGGCTCAGCCTGCTTGGCTCACACTCAGGGCTCTGGCGCTGGCCTTTTCTGACGGTGTTCCCTCCTCCTCCTCTTCCTCTTGTGGTAGCTACGCCCCCTTCCAGCTGGTTGCTCATCTGAAACCTCAGCCTCAGCAGCGAGACTGTTCCTGGTTCCCAGACTCCCACATCCAGACACCCTCTCTTTCTGTGGGATGGGGTGTTGTCTGAGGCCATTCTATGCTCTGCCGGCCCCTGCCCTGATGGGGCTGGGAAGTAATGGCCCCGCTGCATGCTCCTACCAGCTGCTGAGCCTGGACACCCCTTCCTGGGAAGTGAAGGCCCCATTGCATGCACCTGCCAGCTCCTGAGTCTGGATACCCCGTTTTGGGAAGTAATGACCCCTCTGTGTGTGCCTATCGGCTGGTAAGCCTGAACACTCCATCCCTTCAAGCCTGGAGATGGCGTTCGATGTGCCAATCAGCACTGAGGTTAGCTAAGCCACTGGTTGGGGCTGGGGGGGTCTCTTGGCTGGGGACATAACTGAGCTAGGACGATGGGCTGTGCCCCTCCCAGACATTGATTCTTGTGACCTGGGGCTCTGGCTGCCCCTCTTGATTTGCTTGGTTCTGTCTTGAAGGTGCAGGGGCCGCCTCCCGCCCTGGGCACTGTCCTGGGACGGGCTGGCCAGCTGGATGTGACCAGCGCTTTGGTGGATGCAGGGAGAAGGCGTGGGCAGACCTGACCTGTCTCTGATGATCCACTTAGTGGGGCAGCTTCGGTCTGAGGAAGTGACAGCCACACATTTCGCCAAATCTAAAGTGCCGGAGACTCGGAGCTGGGCAGGTTTCCTATGTGCTGGGGGAGGGAGGACACATTCCCACCAAACTGCCCAGCCGGCCCCAACTCTGCTTCCCTGTGTGTCCTCGAGAACCGACTGCGCTGCACAGCCGTGCCGAGGCCAGCTGCACGGAACGGTCCTGCCAAGGGATGCCCGGAGGGGCTCCGGGCCAGCAGGGCCAGCTGCACGGAACGGTCCTGCCCAAGGGATCCCCGGAGGGGCTCTGGCCATCCTCCTCACTGGGTGCTGGCTCTGGTCTGCCTGTTCCTCAGCTCTGGGGGTCAGCCTATGAGCCTGCGGGTGGGGGTGGGGCAGGTCCGGGGAAGGGAGGTGAAGGAAGGTTCTGCCCCACGGGGTCTAGCCTTTGACCCCTTGCCCAGGAAAGGAGGGCTGAAGGATTCAGGTCACCTCCTGGTGGATCGGAGTGAGCAGGTGCCAGGACCTCGAGGGCTGGGGGAGGAGCTGGCTGCGCCCCGGTCCTTCCAGGAATGGGGAGGCTCTGACGCGGCCACTCCCGACTCCTCCCTCCCAACTTGTGGCTGAGATGTGCAAGACTAGGCTCCGGAAGTGGTCCAGAGGCTGCAAGGGGGCGTCTGCTCCAGGAGGGACGGGGCAGGGAGAGGAGGATGGGTCCCTAGAGTCCTGGGCTCTGTCCTGGTCTCGCTCCCCATGACAGGATGTTGGGGGTACATCTAGCCCCCTCATCCTTGTGTCCTGAGCAGCAGTAGCTGCCTGTGTTCCTGGCTGGCAGAAGGTGCACTGTCCTTCATTGAGCCAACTGAACCCTAAGGAGGACCTTGCAGGGGCTTCCTGTTGGTCTCTACTTACGACAGTGACAGACTGGAAGGGGTGGTGGCCCCCAGGCTAGAGGGGCAGGATGGGGGTGGGGAGAAGAGGGAGAAGCCAGGAATCCCAAATGTTTCCTCCCTACAAGATCCCCCAGGGGGCCTTACATGTGGGCTCTGTGTGGAAGATGGACGCTCTTCACATCTGACGTCCTGCTTTCTCTACCAGACCCAAGTCGTTTCCTCTGCTTCTGAACAAGACCTGGGTCGTTAGAAACTGGGGTCGACCCTGGGGCCAGGGTCTATTTCCACCAGAACTGTGCTGTCCTGTCCTGTCCTGTGCTGTCCTGTCCTGTCCTGTGCTGTCCTGTCCTGTCCTGTCCTGTCCTGTGCTGTCCTGTCCTGTCCTGTCCTGTCCTGTGCTGTCCTGGGCTGTCCTGTCCTGTCCTGTCCTGTCCTGTCCTGTGCTGTCTTGTCCTGTGCTGTCCTGTGCTGTCCGTGCTGTGCTGTCCTGTCCTGTCCTGTCCTGTGCTGTCCTGTCCTGTCCTGTCCTGTCCTGTGCTGTCCTGTCCTGTCCTGTCCTGTCCTGTCCTGTGCTGTGCTGTGCTGTGCTGTGCTGTCCTGTCCTGTGCTGTCCTGTGCTGTCCTGTCCTGTGATGTCCTGTCCTGTGCTGTCCTGTCCTGTGCTGTCCTGTCCTGTCCTGTGCTGTCCTGTGCTGTCCTGGGCTGTCCTGGGCTGTCCTGTCCTGTCCTGTCCTGTGCTGTCCTGTGCTGTCCTGGGCTGTCCTGGGCTGTCCTGGGCTGTCCTGGGCTGTCCTGTCCTGTCCTGTCCTGTCCTGTCCTGTCCTGTGATGTCCTGTCCTGTCCTGTGCTGTGCTGTCCTGTGCTGTCCTGGGCTGTCCTGTCCTGTCCTGTCCTGTCCTGTCCTGTCCTGTGCTGTGCTGTGCTGTCCTGGGCTGTGCTGTCCTGTCCTGTCCTGTGCTGTCCTGTGCTGTCCTGTCCTGTCCTGTGCTGTCCTGTCCTGTCCTGTCCTGTCCTGTCCTGTCCTGTCCTGTCCTGTCCTGTGCTGTGCTGTCCTGTCCTGTCCTGTCCTGTCCTGTCCTGTGCTGTCCTGTCCTGTCCTGTCCTGTCCTGGGCTGTCCTGTCCTGTCCTGTCCTGTGCTGTCCTGTGCTGTCCTGTCCTGTGCTGTCCTGTGCTGTCCTGTCCTGTCCTGTCCTGTGCTGTCCTGTGCTGTCCTGTCCTGTGCTGTCCTGTCCTGTCCTGTCCTGTGCTGTCCTGTCCTGTCCTGTGCTGTCCTGTGCTGTGCTGTGCTGTCCTGGGCTGTGCTGTCCTGTCCTGTCCTGTGCTGTCCTGTGCTGTCCTGTCCTGTCCTGGGCTGTCCTGTCCTGTCCTGTCCTGTCCTGTCCTGTCCTGTCCTGTCTTGCTCTGTTTGGTCCTGTTCTGTTCACTACTCAGAGTTTTCAGGCAGGATCTGGGGGCCTTGGGAGATGAGCTCCCCAGCCCCTCCCACGCGAGGGGAAGCTGACCCGGAGGGAGGGAGGGCAGGCCGGCCTCTGAGGAGGAGGGCCTGGGGAGGGGTCTGGGCAGGTCGTGCTTTTATCTCCCTTCTCCCCGCCTCCCAGCATCCTCTCTGGAGTTTCTGGCTCTGGCGGCTGTAACCCGACTCCTGCATGTCCCAGAGCTGGCTGCCTCCCCCTCTCCCAAGCAGCGGGCGCTCAGAGCGCAGCGCCACCCGCGCAGTGCCACATCACTGCCCCTCGCCGTGCCCGCCTGCCCGCTCCCACCATGCTGCTGCCACCGCTGCTGCTGGCCACGCTGTCCACGCTATCCACTGCTGCTCATCCTGGCTGTGGGCCTGGCGGGGACCCCGCGGGTAAGCCCCCTCCCCAAGTGTTCTGGGTAGGTCCTGTGCCCCTACCCGACTGGGAGCTTTCTCCCCTCTCCCCTCCATCGCAGAACTACAGTGTGTGTGGGGGGGTGTCCTCAAGGCGGGGGCCCTGAGAGCCTAAGCCAGTAGAGGGACGGCCTGGAGGAATGCCCGGCATTCTAAGCCCACAGAGGCAGAGACCCCAAGACGGTGCAGCCCTGGGGTAGCAGAGGATGCGGCGCCTGCTGGGAACAAGCATCGTTGCAGATGGGCCCCGAGAATAGGGTTGGTAGGTGGATCGGAGCGAGCAGGTGTCAGGACCTCGAGGGCTGGGGGAGGAGCTGGCTGCGCCCCGGTCCTTCCAGGAATGGGGAGGCTCTGACGCGGCCACTCCCGACTCCTCCCTCCCAACTTGTGGCTGAGATGTGCAAGACGAGGCTCCGGAAGTGGTCCAGAGGCTGCGAGGGGGCGTCCGCTCCAGGGGGGATGGGGCAGGGAGAGGAGGATGGAGGTGGGGAGAGGACGGAGGGGGCCAGTGGGTACAGATTCTTCACCTAAGAGGGGTCTCACCACTACTGGTCCCTAGAATCCTCTCTGGCCTGGCACCCCACTGACTCCTGAAGCTGAGGCTGTTTCCCTGACTGTTGGGGGGAGTACATCTAGCCCCTCATCTCGGGTCAGCAGCAGCAGCAGCTGCTGTGTTCCTGGCTGGCTGCGTGCTGACACCTGTGGTCTTAGGATCTGGGCCCACAGGTGCCTGACGTGGACCTCAAGCTCTGGGTTTGTGGTCACCTGGGAAATCACTTGCTGGGCCAGGCGGATGTGTGGGAACAAGGGGCCCTTTCTTTACCCCCGTCCATGCTTCCCTGGATCTCAGCACCCTCCCCCTTCGCTGCAGAATGGACACGGCAGACTGCGACACGTGTGCGTAGAGCGCGTGCGTGAACTCGTTTGCAGCCCGTGTGCCTGTTCTCTGAGCTCTGGATGTGCACACCGGATGGACCCTCTCCACCCCCGCCCCGAGATCCCACAAGATGTCTAGAATCATAAGCTTATTGGGGTCCCCTCCTCTGGAAAGTCTTCCCTGGTTTTCTGTGTGCTGGAAGCAGTGACACCCCCCAGGGTGGAGTGGCAGATGCCGCCTCCTCACAGGACAGAATGGGCAGGTCCCACGTGTCCCTGGCAGGGCTGAGTATACTGTGCACCAGGGCCATTTCTGGGGTCCTGTCTCCCCTCCTTACAGAAGCGCGTGGACGTTTATTATTGAGCAGACTCGTGGAAGTTTCCGACAGGGGCCTGCAGCGTAGCCCAGGCTTCGTATGTGAGGGGGCGAGACCCTGTCCTGTATTCCAGGGTCTTGCAGCAGACCTGGTCTCAACCCCTCACCAATGGGGGACTCTGGTCCCCGCTGGGTCTGGGTTCTGGGCTCACTCCCTGTAGACTGCTGTGTGAGCTGGGCAGATGTCCTCACCTCTCTGGAAACATTTGGGTCTCTGCTCTACTAGAAGGAACCCTGGTCCAGGCGAGCAACCTGTTGTCTGAGAGAGAAGGAATCTCGAGTCCTGGCCCGGCCCAGTGCTGAGGAAGTGCTGCCGCCTTGTGGTCGACATTCGTCAGCAGCGGGAACTGCTCCGAGTCCCTGTAGGACTAGGAGTGCAATGACAGAAGCACCTTGAAAAACAAAAATTGAATCTCCCATATTATAAATATCCGATTGAGTGGCACTACTGATTCAGGGTGGCCCTAGCCTGGCTCCCGACCCCCTTAATAAAGTCGAATCTGTGACAGCTCATCTCTGCCTGCTTCTCACCTGATTCCCAGGGTCTGGTTAGTGGTCCCGTCGCCCGCTCGCCCCCTCGCCTCTAGCCCCGAGGCCCTGCTGTTTCCCCCTCTTCTCCCCCCAGGCTGGCATGGTGGGGGATTTGGCAACACGATTGTCTTTCATTGATATAAAATATTAACAGAGGATTCACCTCTTTTCGGTGCTAAGTCTAAGATGAGTCTTTGCGCTTACAGCAGGTGGCTGCTTAGACTTGGTAATTTCAAGGCCTCAGTCACATCAGGTGTGTGGCTGGGACAGGAAACGCGGAGGTCCGCGACGCTCACTAGCACCCCAGGAGCCCCTGTCTGCAGGAGGCGGCTGGGGCGGCCTCGGGACCCTTGTTGCCCGCCTGCTGCGTGCACTCCACGCGTGTCTTGGCTGCCGTTTGCTGCGGTGGCCTCTCTGTCGGTGTGGGACAGTGGTCCCTTTCCAGTGCTGCAGGAAGATTGTGTTCTGGCCACCAGCTGCACACACGGAAGTCTCCTTCCACAGAACGTGGGTACTTGCTGGGCACTGAGCGTGGACACTTCTAGAACCTTTTCCATAAACTGGGAGCGGGATTGTAGCAAACCACGGAGCAAAGCCTTCCAGGCTTCGCATGTGAGTGCCGTGGGACCCAGAGTCTCCCGGGGCTGCTCCTGCCCTCTGCTGCCCCGTGGCCCAGTGTTCTCAGAGGGACAAGGAGGGTGAGCGCCCTGGGGTGGCAGGAGACTTCCTGTGGGCTGGCAGGCACCTGGACCCACAGTAAGAGCGTGAGTGTGGATCTCTCACCCATCAGTTGGAGGGTGGAAGCCAGACACAGCTGCTCCAGCTGGAGGAGCAAGAGATGAAGGCTAGCCTCGGGTACACGGGGGCACAAGGCTAGCCTTCGGTACACAGTGGTGCAGGGCCAGCCTCGGGTACATGGGGGCAGGGCTAGCCTCAGGTATGGGGGGAGATATGCATGACTAGCTACACAAGTCCCTATCTCAAAAGTCCAAAACCAAGGGGTGGAAGCCCAAGCTTTCCTGTGAACCTCCCACAGGTATAGCTCCCCAAATACCACAGTGCCAAGAGATCTTGACGAGTGAAGACACTAGGAGAAGGCATGGACGCTGGGCACTGTGGGGGTCTGTCCCAAAGCAGGGACGCTGGGCACTGTGGGGGTCTGTCCCAAAGCAGGGACACTGGGCACTGTGGGGGTCTGGCCAGCAGGTTCACTGCTAACAGGTGGGGCCTGGTCACCTGCATGGGGATTCATTTCAGAGCACAAGACTTTTGCATGACGCCACCCCCTTCCTCCCCCTATCCTGTGCTCGGTCACTATTTCTGAGGGTCTCTGTCTCTGCTCTTTAGCCCTGGCCCTTTGCAAGCCCCACCTGCCTTTCCCTGACCAGACCACGAGGGTCCTGCCTGGCCACAGGCTGTCCCCAGGACACCCCTCCCGGGGGGCACACAGCGTCCAGCAGGCACTTTGCTGTTGGTTCACAGGGGTCTGATGCCCTTTCAGAGTCTTAACCGTGGAGACCACAAAGTCCTGCTGCAAGGGGGCCCCTGGGACTTTTGTGTGCTGAGCCTTTGTTCTGGGGAGTCCCTAACCCACACAGCCCCCAGGCCCACAGGAATCATCTTCAGACTGTTCCTGGGGTGGATGGTTGGTGCTCGGATGTTGCAGGAGCTGGCGTGTGTGGCTGGCACAGGGATGTGGCATGGGGCCAGAGTGACGTCACGGTGCCCATGCTGGGACCTCGGTCCCTCCTTAGGCAGATCCTGTGGCTCGTTAGACTTCCACTCAGAGACGGAGGTCTGCTGCCCTGTCAGAGGGCGCAGCGCAGACCATGGGCGGAGCTGGCGGAGGGCAGGGGCACTGGCCCTGGCAAATGCTCAGCGGGGCTGCGGATGGCACAGTGCATGCCCGTGCTTGTCTCTGACAGGGTCGTCTCTCTCTCCCCAGATGAATGCCACAGCCCGGGCGCTGCACGCGGCGGTAGGTACTTGCGCTATCTCGCTGTTTATGGGCACCTCGGCCTTCCGTCCCTGTTCCGTCAAGACCTCGTGGTCTCGTAGGTGCTGCTTTCTGAAGTGGGTGGCAAGGGCCAGGACTGTAGCCTGGGGGTTAGTGTGGTACCCAACATCCTAGACCTCCCAGGTTCAAACCCACCTCATCCAAGTGGGCAACAAGCTGCAGGACCCGCCTTCCCCCTCAGTCTCGGCCCAGCACGCCCAGCGACCTGAGTTCATCCCAGAACACACTAAAGGCAGAAAGCGAGAACTGACCTCGTGAAGGTCGCCTCTGGCTCCTACATGTGTGCCGTGGCATGTGGCATGCAGCACACCCCCCCCCAATAATAAATTTGGAAGTCAGGCCAAATGAGGGTACAGCCCTGCCCCGGGGTCCACACTTGTGCGTCCTGCCTGGCCACCCAGCTCTGACCAAGGGACAGCACTAGAGGGCTCGGGGGACAGCCCTGTATCCGTCCCTTGCTGCGATATCGCTTTTTTTGGAGGGAGGTAAGGTGTTGGGGACGGAGCCAAGGCCTTGAGCGCATGAAGCACAAGCTGCCCTCGGCTTCCGGCTCGCAGGCACCAGCGAGCCTGGGCCTTGGCCGTGCTCTGCCCCAACTTCCTCCTATCTGAGGTGAGGAGGGCTCCCACGGGGCGACTTTGGAACTGTGCATCCATCGTGCTGGGGACACGGCTGCTCAGGAGAGGCGGCCCCTCTCCTGCCAGATGCACGCCTCTGGCATAGTCTTCACAAAGGGATGGCACCTCGGAAAGCAGGAGCATTTTTTCCAATACAGAAATCTATGTCGCAGCCAGACCCAGTGGTCTGTCAACCCAGCATTCAGGGGGCGGAGGCCGGAGGATTCCAGGAGTTCTAGGTTAACCTGGGCTACGGGGCGCAGCTCTGCTGCCGAAAGGCAAACGAAAATGCACTCCTAGAACGTCTCGCGCAGAGATCAGGGGAGCATGAGCAGTCCTGCCCTTCCCATGCGGTGACCCGGCAGAGTCACAAAAGCCTAGGGCCTGTGCCACCCCTGCCACTGGTGGTGGGAAGGGCTGGTGCAGCCAGGACCTGTGCTCTGCACAGGCAGGAAGTGGGACAGTTAACAGTTGTCCAAACAGGGCTCGAAAAATATCCGTGGTGGTCCCCATAAAGAGTCTTCTGGCAAAAGCCGCAAGGTCGCTGCCCTACATTTAGAACGAGCTGCGAGCGGGGCAGGCTGGCCAGGCAGCCTGAGAGCAAACTTCCAGGAGGACCAGCCCTGTCCCTGGAGAGGTGGGCGGGCCGGGTGCCAGCATGTCGTGGGCACCTCTACTGGGGGCACGCATCATACTCTGTGGACCCACTGCCTCTTCTCGCATCTCCAGGCACGGCGAGCTTCCTGTCGCACTTGGCTGGGATCCCTGCTGTGCGGCGGGTTTGCTGGGGGGCGGCTGGGTGCTCCTGGCACAGGGCCCCTCCCCAGGCCTCCGCAGAACCCATCCTCACCTCTCCCCTGCAGGCCCCGGGCCTGGGCAGCGTCCTGCTGACTCTGCTTCCGCAGCCACATGCGTGGACCTGCACCTCGGGACCTGCGCCGACGGCGTCTACAACCAGACCGCCTTCCCCACGCCGCTGAAGCACCGGTCGCGGGAGGCGGTAGAGTCCAGCCCCGAGTACGCGCTGCTGGGGGTTCTGCAGTTCCTCCTGGAGGGCCAGTGTAACCCCGACCTGCGGCTGCTGGGCTGCGCCGTGCTGGCCCCCCGGTGCCAAGGTGGCCGCCTGCGCAGGCCCTGCAGGCATGTGTGCCAGGGCCTTCGGGAGGCCTGCCAGCCGGCCTTCGATACCATCGACATGGCCTGGCCCTACTTCCTGGACTGTGGCCAGAACTTCGCGACAGAGGCGGAGGGCTGCTATGACCCCCTGGAACAGCTTCGGGGTAAGGCAAGGCTTTGGGGTGCCTGAGGGTCACTATGAAGTCAGGCAGCCGTGGGTGGCCTGTTGGGTCAAGAGACAGACAGGCTTTATTCTGGGATGGCATGGGCGAGGACAAGGGCCGTGCTCGGGATTTGTCCCCGTTCCCTGTTCCCAGGGGCATCATGCAGGGGAATGATGAGCTCAGTGCTGCCCCCACCCCGACATGACCTCTGCCTCAATGGATCCAGGTAGACAGGGCTGGGGTGAAGGGCAGAGAGTCACAGGGAAGAGTGGGCCAGCCAGCCTGGGGACGGGGAGCCCCCAAGTGAAGAGGCTGTGCCCAGCACACGCTTGGGCATGGGCGCAGTGGGCAGCATTCTTGACCACAGTTCTCTGGAAGCTGCGGCACGCTGACCTTGGGCTGGACTGCGCTGGGGGGCACTTTCCGCAGGCCCGAGCATCACACGGTGTTTCTGCAGTGTGCGCTCCACGATGCCGGAAGCGTGAAGGGGCTGCGGAGAGAGGGACTTCAGCTTCTCCTGGCCGCCCTGTGGCAGGGAATATCTTGCAGCGACTCTCATCTCGGGAGATTTGCAAGTGGGTCCCGGAGAGCGGCTTGGCAGCTGTGCCGTGGGGAACATGGGTCTCGTCTTGGGCCCGTCGCGCCTTCTCCCGTTATGCGCCTGTGGCATCAGAGAGCAACGTGAACCTTGCAACCTTGGCCTGTCTGTGTGGCAGACGCGTGTCCTGCCCTGTCCTGGCATGAGCCGCCCGCCGTGTGTGGACCGGGCCTTAGCTTGTGACACAAGGCTAGGAGCCCTCGTCTTATTTCATTGTAAGATGTGGGCAGTGTGCGCCTGCTGCCTGGCATGCAGGTGGCATCTGGTGTGGCCCAGGGAGGCAGGTGGCGTAGGAGTCCACTGGAGTCGGTCATTGGCAGCAGATGGGTTTCTTCACTACTCCGCAACGAGTACTCGCTGTGGACGTGACTATACGCTATAGTCGCTGTGGACACGGAGAATGGGGGCTTCAGAGGCACACCTGGGATTGCCTTGTGGTGGGCACACGGAGCTGAGCCTGGCACACACTGCAGCCTGGTGCTCCCTGGGAGGGTCCGGCTCTGGGCAGGTGCGGCTGGCACCGGAAGGGACTGTGCTGGCTGTGTGTGCCCCAAACTCTCGGGGTGGGGGTGGCTAGAAGACAGGTTTACGGGGGTGGGGGGGAGCCTGCTGCCCTGGGAGCCCCTGGGCCTGTCTTCTGGACAGGGCTTATTCTGGGCATCACTGCATCAAATTGCCTGTTCTGTCTGCTGGCTTTCTCCTCAACAGCCATTTTGGGCAGACAGAAAACCACAGACAAATGACAACTTGGGGAAAAGCATCAACTCTTTGTGGCTCTGGAGGCCAGCAGGGGTCTGCTTCACGTTCCTGCAGGGGTCAGAGCCAAGGAGGGTCCCCTCTGCCTGATCTTTTTCGGGGCTCCTGCTCTGGACAGGAACTGGGGGCCGGGAAGCCACTTAGAGTGGGGGTCCTGCTCGGACCTGCTCCAGATCCCGTCCCCCTCTTGTACCTGATGGAGAGGTGCCCTGCTGCAGAATTTGGAAGCAGCACAGTGGGGTATGGCCTGGGGGAGTCATTCTGAGCTGCGCCTGCCTGGGTCATGCAGGCGCTGATGCTGCAGGTCACTCGTCACAGCGGGTCATGAGGAGGGCAGGGCCAGGGGCAGGCTGCAGTGCTGCGGTGGTCTCGGGGGAGGGGGGGGCTCAGTACTCCTCTCACCACTGCTACTCTGCAGAAAGTCCAGAGTCTTCGCATCTACCTTTTGCTCACACGCTGGGGCAGAGACATTGCTCCCAGCCATCTCTGAGGCACCGTGATCCTGCCGCGTGGGCGTGCTCCCGCGTGGGCATGCTCCCGCGTGGGCGTGCTCCTGCCTGGGCGTGCTCCCGCGTGGGCGTGCTCCCGCGTTGGGAGCTGTGCAGTGCAGCAGTGAGAATGGATGTGGAGAAGGTGCTGGGAGAAGTAGGGGCTGCCTGAGCCAGGGGTGAGTGGACAGTGCCCCCCAGCCTGACTCTTTCCCCAGGAGAGCTGGACTACGAAGAGGTCCTGCCCTCGGGCCTGCCGCCCACCTTCATCCGCTTTGCCCACCACTCCTACACCCAGATGACGCGAGTCCTGAAGCGGACAGCGGCGCGCTGCCCGCAGGTGGCCAAGACCTATAGCATCGGGCGCAGCTTCAAGGGCAAAGACCTGCTGGTCATCGAGTTCTCGGGCCGGCCGGGCCAGCACGACCTGAGTGAGTGGCCCTGTGAGGCGGAGCGGTTGTGCTTCGGGGGAGAGGGTCAAGACCCTCTGGGTTGAGAGTGCGCTTGGGGGGTGGGCTCCCCGCCCACCCACTGACCTGGCCTGGTGAGGATTCGGGCTGAGCTTCGTGCCACGCCACATTCCCCAACGACAGTGCAGGAGACGCTCCCCAGCAAGCCATGCCTGTCACTCGAGACGGGAGGTCGGGGAGCCGACAGTTCTAGCTCACCTGGTCCGAGGGCACTGAATAAAAGCAAAATAAAGTCACCTAAGCAGGTGGCGGTGAGCGGCTTGGTGCACAGGGAGAGTGCTGGCCGGTTGCATAACAGGAACAGCAGTCCCGGACAGCAGCATGACTATTGGCATCCCTGGCTCCCCCTGCCGGCCAGTAAGGTTCAACACAAGCCGTGAGTGCCGGAGACCCTAGGGACAGACCTCGGGTCCAGTAGGAACGGGTTCAGGCACGCGGGTCGCTCTTGCTGAATGGGGCAACCATTGTTTCTGACCACCCTAAAGGCTCTGGGGAGCCCAGGCTGTGAGGTAGCACCCCAGGTGACTGTGTCCCCCAACAGTGGAGCCCGAGGTGAAGCTCATTGGTAACATCCATGGCAACGAGGTGGTGGGACGGGAGCTGCTCATCTACCTGGCGCAGTACTTGTGCTCCGAGTACCTCCTGGGCAACGCCCGCATCCAGCGCCTGCTGAACACCACCCGCATCCACCTGCTGCCCTCCATGAACCCCGATGGCTACGAGGTGGCCGCCGCAGAGGTGGGCGTCCCACTGCCCGCATGGGGTCACCGCCGCCGATACCCCATCCAGCGATTTTACTCGTTACCAAGGGTCTCTTTGCCACCATCGTGAGGGATGCCCAGGACTCGGCACGCAGTAGCATCAGGAAGGTTCTGCTCGGTGGACGGGCGGGGCGGTGCTGACCGAGGAGGGCGTGTTACGCCGAGTGACCTTCGGCAGGGCTGCCCTCAGCTTAGCGACACGGAGCTTGCTTGGCAGCACAGGGAAGCCTCAGGATGGGGATCCGGCACTGGCCTGGAATGCACTAGATGCCTTAGGCTGGACGGGGGTCAGGGAAGTCCTTTAGGAGGGGCATGGGTGAGAGCCGAGGGAAGAAGGGGAAGCAGCGTGGCCTGCTCTGGGGTCTCCAGGGAGGGGGCGGCACGCAAGGTCCCAAGGGTCCCTCGGGCAGCTGGGTGAGGGGAGCGCCCGGGCTTCCCGCGTGATGTCACGGAAGCTGCAGCCCTGCATCACCTGCATGGCTGTGGCCTCGGCTGGAAGTGGGGTGCGCTGAGCCTGGCGCTGTCTTCAGGGTCCCTCCTACAACGGCTGGACCAGCGGGAGGCAGAACGCACAGAACCTGGATCTGAACCGCAACTTCCCGGACCTGACGTCCGAGTATTACAGGCTGGCCTCCGCCCGCGGCGTGCGCACCGACCACATCCCCATCTCGCAGTACTACTGGTGGGGTAAGGTAGGAGCTGTGTGGCTGGGGTGTGCGCCTGGAGTAAGGGTGCCCAGCCCTCCAGACTCCAACCTTTGAATCTCTGCATCATGCTGAAAGCCAGTAGTGACTGAGAACACGGCCCATGGGGTGCCCTCTCGCCTGGCCCACACACTTGTTCATCCTCAAGCTTGCGCTAAGCACCGACTGTACGCAGGCTTGAGCCCTGAACACCACGGGGATGTCTCCTCTGCAGCTAGTGCGACCTGCTTAAATGCAGAGATGAGGCAGCCACAGCCGCGGCCCCCTGGGAGGCCATTCAGCAGTGACCTGGGGGGGGGCTGCAGGTGGAAGAACCAGAGAGAGCTCGGGCAGGGACCAGAAAGGCTGGGGCGGGGCTGGCGAGGTTGGTGGGCAAGGGACTCTGGAGAGGCGTGGACTTCCCCCCCCTGTGGCTGGGTGGCCGCTGACATGCGGGACTGAGGCCTTGCGTCTCGGCAGGTGGCCCCTGAAACGAAGGCGGTCATGAAGTGGATGCAGTCCATCCCCTTCGTGCTCTCGGCCAGCTTGCACGGGGGCGACCTGGTCGTGTCCTACCCCTTCGACTTCTCCAAGCACCCCTACGAAGAGAGGATGTTTTCTCCCACGCCCGATGAAAAGGTGAGAAGGTGGGTGCCAAGACCAGGGGAACCACAGGCGTCGCCGATCCCCCCAAGCCCCTGTGCTTGCCTCCTCTGGGAAGCTCGGGGCCCAGTGGGGAGCAGCCTTTGCTCAGGGTGCCCACCTTGGGGCAGGGGTGTGGCCTTTAGCTGTGTTCCTTGGTGTTCCGCGCAGCACCAGCAGGGGGCGGTGCTGTCACACGCTGGTCATCCACTGGGCCACGCTGGGTTTCCTTTCCCGGCCCAGCTGATCCAGTGGGAGGCGGCCGAGCTCCTGCTCACTGGGCCCTTGGGTGAGTCCTCGGGCTCTTAAGCTGCTTCCCAGACTGTAGGGACACCCATGGGTACAGCAGGCCTTCCCATGGGGGCAGCAGGCCTTCCTTCCCATGGATGCAGCAGGCCTTCCTTCCCGTGGGGGCAGCGGGCCTTCCTTCCCGTGGGGGCAGCAGGCCTTCCCATGGAGGCAGCAGGCCTTCCTTCCCGTGGGGGCAGCGGGCCTTCCTTCCCATGGATGCAGCAGGCCTTCCTTCCCGTGGGGGCAGCAGGCCTTCCCATGGAGGCAGCAGGCCTTCCTTCCCGTGGGGGCAGCGGGCCTTCCTTCCCATGGAGGCAGCGGGCCTTCCTTCCCATGGATGCAGCAGGCCTTCCTTCTCGTGGGTGCAGCAGGCCTTCCCACGGAGGCAGCAGGCCTTCCTTCCCGTGGGGGCAGCGGGCCTTCCTTCCCGTGGGGGCAGCGGGCCTTCCTTCCCGTGGGGGCAGCGGGCCTTCCTTCCCGTGGGGGCAGCGGGCCTTCCTTCCCGTGGGGGCAGCGGGCCTTCCTTCCCGTGGGGGCAGCGGGCCTTCCTTCCCGTGGGGGCAGCGGGCCTTCCTTCCCGTGGGGGCAGCAGGCCTTCCCAGCCCCTTCGGCCCCTTGAACCGCGTGGCTTCACATCCCCAGCCCTGTCTGTGGGAGAGGACGATAGCTGACGTCCCTCCCGTGTGGATGAGAAAGCAGAGGAGCGAGGGGCTCTTGAGATGGGCTGCTGCCCAGTGCACGGGGCATGGATGCCCAGCCGCCCCTGGCGTGCCAGGCTCAGGTCAACCCTCCATCCTCCGCCCTGCCGGACCACGGAAGGCGACAGACTTCCTTCTTGGACGGGCCGGTGCATCTTGAGCTCAGTTTGGTTCCTCTCTAGGCTTCCTGGGTGGGGGCCTAGATGGCCACAGGGAGCCAGGCCTGTGCCCAAACGATGGGGCAGTTTTCATAAGCTACCTAGAGGAGGAGAGTGGGAAGGACTGTCTAGGATGGTGGTGCTGGACACCAGACTCGCTGCTGTCCAAGCCACCTGGCAGCGCACAGAGCTGCTACCCCGAGTCAGCCACAGGTCACCTAGGCCTCGCCCATCCTGTCCCTCGTCCCCAGGTCCCCATAGCAAAGGGGGTTAGTCCTACTCCAGGTCCTTCAGAGGAGACAGCCAGAAATGATCAACAGCAGGGGAGTCCTGCCTCCGCGGAGCTCCACGCACACGTGGGCTCCTTTTTGTTAGTTGGCGTCATGCATGTCTGTGCACCTGTTCACAGGTGGAGTCTGGCCTGGACTCAGGGCTCCAGGGCTGGGACAGGTGACTGGGTGGCCCCTGGAGCAAGAAGCCAGCGGCCCCTGTGGGCGGCCAGGCTCGGCCTCCCTGTGCAGGCTGCAGTGATGGCAACCTGAGCCCTCCGCTTCCTTCGTCTTCCGTGGGCGCGTCCGCTCGCTCCCTCCTCCACTTGCTCGCTGACTGGTGCATCCATTCACCGACCCGCCTGCTCACTCACTCATTCGCTCACTCATTTGCTTATCCACCACCCACCCGCCCACCCGCCACTCACTCATCCACTATTCATGCATTCATTCACTCACCCATCCACTATTCATGCATTCACCCACTCACCCATCCACTATTCATGCATTCATCCACTCACCCATCCACTATTCATGCATTCATCCACTCACCCATCCACTCACTCATCCACTATTCATGCATTCATTCACTCACCCACTCACTCACCTACCCACTCACCTACCCACTCATCCACCCACCCACTCACTCACCCATTCACTCATCCACTTATTCATTCACTCATCCACTCACCCACTCATCCACTCACCCACTCATTCACTCACCCACTCATCCACTCACCCACTCATCCACTCACCCACTCATCCACTCACCCACTCATCCACTCACCCACTCATCCACTCACTCACTCATTCTCTCTACTGTGGGCTCTGCCTCAGCTCCTTATTCCTTCACAGAGGGGGACATGACCTTGGTGGTCAGATGCTGTCTAGGGAGTAGGTACCCCTAGGGGAGAGGTTCACCTCAATGGGTCCCACTAGAGTCAGCGAGTCTGCTCTGCAGCTGTCAATCATCAATCGATAGTCGTGCAGCCCTGCAGCAATGGCGGGCTCTGCAGAAACCAGAGTCTTGGGGGGAGGTGGCAAGGTGGCAAGCTGGCTGGGTGTCCTGGCACATCTTTGCCTCCCACGGCCTGCGAGGGAACGCCATCCTTGGAAACTCCTGACCACCCCCAGGCTCTCGCAGCCCTTACCCACCCGCTGCCTGCCCAGGAGCATGGCCACAGCTCTTCAGGCCCTGGGATGGGTGCTGGGTGTGCGGCTGTGGCGGCAGGCGACCTGCATCCCAGGCGGCTTCTTGCATCGGGAGTCTGCATCCCAGTGACACACTCCATCGTGCCGTCAGCCTCCCCCAACAGCGCCCTCGGTCAGTCTGCGGTGCTCAGGCCTGTGTCCCACCCACCCGAGTGCCCCGTGGACAGGCCACTCCCCTACACATGCTTGCTGCGACCCAGGCCTGCAGCTCATGTGCCCTTGGCCACGGCCTCTTTCCTGGCCTCAACTCACAGGCCTGAGAGTGGCAGAGGGAATGGTGGGCAGAGGGTGCGGGTGCTGGGTCCACCCGGGAGCCACGCCCACCTGTAGGTGAAGCGCGCAGGTCCACAGCCCTGCCTTCGGAGCGCGGCGGCAGTGGAAGCCTGTCTCCCCGCGCCCTCCAGATGTTCAAGCTGCTGGCCAGAGCCTACGCTGACGTGCACCTGGTGATGATGGACAGGTCGGAGGACCGGTGTGGGGGCAACTTCCTGAAGCGCGGCAGCATCATCAACGGGGCCGACTGGTACAGCTTCACCGGAGGTGCGGCCTGCGGGTGGGTGGGGCCTCCCTCTGCCACCCGGCTGAGACCCCCAGGCCCACCCAGAGTCCTGGGTGGGATTCTGGGGGAGCGTGCAGTGCGGCTGGAATTTTGTCACTGTCCCTGTGGCCCTGCGGCTTCCACGGCTGCCGTCTTTGGTTTTTCACTGAATGCCCATGTGGCGATTCCACCGCTAGCCAAGCCCTGGCCGGGGACCAGCAGGGCCTGTGGCACAGCGGCAGCGCCCCGGTTGGAACGGCAACTCAGAACAATGAAGGTTTTCCCGTTCGGTGTCCGGCGTCCGAGGCACTGGATGGACTTATTCTGGAAGGCCGTGGGGTACGCTGCACGCTAAGGCTTGGGTTTACGCCGTGTCTGGGCCCTCGCTGGCTGCCCCGCCCTGGCTGAGGCCGTCGCCGGGGCGGAGCTTGGTGTGTGCACATGCGCGCCCTCGGCGCCCGCTGGGTGACCCGCGCTCACAGGTGTGGCTGCCCTCCACCCATTCCCACCGTATCTGGGTCACTAATCATGGGCTGTTCTGCGGCCGAGGGACACAGCCAGGCCCATGCCAGCAGCAGCAGGGCTCACCCGCAGCCCCGTGCCCTCCCTCAAAGCCCCCAATCGGCCCTCAGGGACTCTCCCATGCGGCCTGTGACTGGCACGTGCCATCTTCTCTGTGCTGGGTGCGGAAGCATCTCTCCTTCCCTGGGTACAGTGTGCAGGTTCCCTGGGCCCAGCGAGGTCGCCCGGCTGAGGTCTGCAGAGGACCCGCAGAATGGCTGGGGGGCCAGGGGCTCCTGCTTTGGACGCTCCAGTTGCGATGACACATGCAGGACCAAACCCTTTGGGGACGGAGGGCTGTTTTTTACTCATGCTTACAGTTTCAGGTCGCAGATCTCTGTGACAGGAGGGCTCACTGACCACCAGGAGCCCAGGGAACTGGCCACACCCACCCTCAGGGGGAAGCTGAGAGAGGGTGCACTTTCTAAGTTGCCAGTCTGCCAAAGCCAAGCAGCCCTCTCTCCATCTTATGAACCCGCCCAGGGAATGGCCCTGCTTGCTGTGGGCTGGGTCTTCCTACATCTGTTAGCTAATCTACAGTCTGGATTTAGTGAAGTCATTCCTCACAGGTGTGCCGAAGGGCACACTTCTCTACTGTCCGTGGACACGTGGACTCTAATGCCACCACTCCCCTCACGGCAGGGCGCACAGCAGGCGGGCCGCACGCGGGGATGGTGGCGTCCTCCTGACTGGCTCTGCTGGGAAACGGACCTCTGTCTGTCTGACTCCTCGGGGTTCCGGTCTGGTAGCTGGGACACAGGGGTCTCGTGGCACCCTGACTTAGTCCTTTGTGAAGACTCAATTCCGAGATGGCGAGGGCCAACGAGGACACCGTGGCCTTTGCCGCCAACCTGCCCAGGCTCAAATCTGAGGCTTTGGGTGAGACCCATGCCGACCTCAGGGGCCTCCTCATGTGGGAGAGGAGCCACGTCCTCATAGGTGCCAGGCACCTCTGTGCAGGCCTTAGGGTCTTGTGACATGGCTGGGGGCTTATTTGGCAGGCATGTCCGATTTCAACTACCTGCACAGCAACTGCTTTGAGATCACGGTGGAGCTGGGCTGCGTGAAGTTCCCGCCCGAGGAGGCACTTTACGGCCTGTGGCAGCACAATAAGGAGCCGCTACTGAACTTCATGGAGATGGTGAGAGCCCGCCGGCCCCTGTGCGGCCCCTGCACTGCCTGCCCCTGCGCGGCCCCTGCACTGCCTGCCCCTGCGCGGCCCCTGCGCGGCCCCTGCACTGCCTGCCCCTCCACTGCCCCTCCACTGCCCCTCCACTGCCCCTCCACTGCCTGCCCTTCCACTGCCCCTCCACTGCCCCTCCACTGCCCCTCCACTGCCTGCCCCTCCACTGCCTGCCCCTCCACTGCCTGCCCCTCCACTGCCCCTCCACTGCCTGCCCCTCCACTGCCCCTCCACTGCCCCTCCACTGCCCCTCCACTGCTCCTCCACTGCCTGCCCCTCCACTGCCTGCCCCTCCACTGCCCGCCCCTCCACTGCCTGCCCCTCCACTGCCCCTCCACTGCCCCTCCACTGCCTGCCCCTCCACTGCCCCTCCACTGCCCCTCCACTGCCCCTCCACTGCCCCTCCACTGCCTGCCCCTCCACTGCCTGCCCCTCCACTGCCTGCCCCTCCACTGCCTGCTCCTCCACTGCCTGCCCCACTGCCCCTCCACTGCCTGCCCCTCCACTGCCTGCCCCACTGCCCCTCCACTGCCTGCCTCTCCACTGCCTGCTCCTCCACTGCCTGCCCCACTGCCCCTCCACTGCCTGCCTCTCCACTGCCTGCCCCTCCACTGCCTGCCCCACTGCCCCTCCACTGCCTGCCCCTCCACTGCCTGCTCCTCCACTGCCTGCCCCACTGCCCCTCCACTGCCTGCCCCTCCACTGCCTGCCCCACTGCCCCTCCACTGCCTGCCTCTCCACTGCCTGCTCCTCCACTGCCTGCCCCACTGCCCCTCCACTGCCTGCCTCTCCACTTGCCTGCTCCTCCACTGCCTGCCCCACTGCCCCTCCACTGCCTGCCCCTCCACTGCCTGCTCCTCCACTGCCTGCCCCACTGCCCCTCCACTGCCTGCCCCTCCACTGCCTGCCCCACTGCCCCTCCACTGCCTGCCTCTCCACTGCCTGCTCCTCCACTGCCTGCCCCACTGCCCCTCCACTGCCTGCCTCTCCACTGCCTGCTCCTCCACTGCCTGCCCCACTGCCCCTCCACTGCCTGCCCCTCCACTGCCTGCCCCACTGCCCCTCCACTGCCCCTCCACTGCCTGCCCCTCCACTGCCTGCCCCACTGCCCCTCCACTGCCTGCCCCTCCACTGCCTGCTCCTCCACTGCCTGCCCCACTGCCCCTCCACTGCCTGCCCCTCCACTGCCCCTCCACTGCCCCTCCACTGCCTGCCCCTCCACTGCCCTCCACTGCCCCTCCACTGCCTGCCCCTCCACTGCCTGCCCCACTGCCCCTCCACTGCCTGCCCCTCCACTGCCTGCCCCTCCACTGCCTGCCCCACTGCCCCTCCACTGCCTGCCCCTCCACTGCCTGCCCCACTGCCCCCCCACTGCCTGCCCCTCCACTGCCTGCTCCTCCACTGCCTGCCCCACTGCCCCTCCACTGCCTGCCCCTCCACTGCCTGCCCCACTGCCCCTCCACTGCCCCTCCACTGCCTGCCCCTCCACTGCCTGCCCCTCCACTGCCTGCCCCTCCACTGTCCCTCCACTGCCCCTCCACTGCCTGCCCCTCCACTGCCTGCCCCTCCACTGCCCCTCCACTGCCTGCCCCTCCACTGTCCCTCCACTGCCCCTCCACTGCCTGCCCCTCCACTGCCTGCCCCTCCACTGCCCCTCCACTGCCCCTCCACTGCCTGCCCCTCCACTCCGGGGCTCCACCTGCCACTCTGCCCTGTGGGCTCCACTCCGGGGCTCCACCTGCCGCTCCTCCCTGCGGAGCAGGGGGAAGAGATGTGTGCTGGAGGGGGGATGAGTGCTCTGAGCGGGGAAGGGGTGCTCTCCAAGTCTCAGGGGTGTTCCACCCCAGAACTCTATGGCATCTGAGCTCTGTGCTGTCCCTTCGACAGGACTTGGAGGGGTGGGCGCATGCAGGGAGGGCAGCAGAGGTGATGTTCTGGGTGACAGGTGTCCGTGAGTCTGTGCTCAGAGATGGCCCAAAGAGCAGCACCGCTTCCAGTCTGAGCCACCTGGACTCACGGGTGGCCGGAGGAGTCCGCACAGTCCCTGGCCGGGGTCTTCCCAAACTTCACCTTGGGAGGCCGGGAGCTCAAGCCCCTGCCAGGGAGGTGACCTCTATCCGAGAAGCCAAGTGCTTTTGGATTCACATGTTGTGGGGCCTGGGCTGGTGCTGTGTGGGCGGCAGGCACACGCCGTCCTTCACGGTGGTCCCACATCTAGGGGGGAGGGCCATGGTGGCCTGAGGTCAATCAGGAGCGACATGGTCTGTGCAATGTAGCCTACCCCGTGCACCCCCAATTCCAGTTCCGTCCTTGAGTCCTGAGAGAGCTGAGGAGACTGAGCCTCCCCAAGCAGTGGGGATAAGAACTGGACCCCAGTGGAGGGGGCAGGACCTGTGGCGGGCGTCTTTCCCACGGTGACCTGGCGTTTCTGCCAAGTGGAGCGTGCCTCTCCCTTGCTGGCGCTGTGGTGCTGCTCTGCCATCAGACCACTTTACGGGCCATCTGGGGGAAAGTGAGTTTAGGAGCCTTCGGAAGCGCTGGGATCACTCCGTGGATATTGTAGGTGAAGTCTCACGGATGAAGATTTAATGGCCAGCTGTGTGGCGGCCAGCCGGGCAGCCCTCGGCCGCCTCCTGAGACGGATGACCCCAGGACAGCGGGCGCAGCCCCTGATAAGGATCAGTCTGTCCTGGCCAATTGAGGCCACTTTGGCCGTGATCCTGAGCAGGCCCCGAGGCGGGGCTGGGCAGGCGCAGTCGCCCGCTCCTTCCTGCTGCAGAGGCAGCTCCTGGCCCAGGGGTGGCAGGAGAGGACCCCAGTTGGATTGTGGAGGCTCTGGGCAGTCAGCCTGGAAGATGGGGCGCCCGCAGGCTGGCTGGCCCCCCACGGATAGAGATGGGGAGGCATGGTGGGGCCTGGCTGCAGAGAGAGGAAGCCAGGGTGGGACGACTCATGGTGCCCCCCGGGGGGGAGGCGACAGGTGGCATCTCCGAGCCAGGGACAGGCAGGGGTGGGTCAGCGCTGTGCCAGGCAAACACTTTCCCTGGTCTAGGACGGCTCAGGAGCTCAGGTCTGCAGAGGGAGGTGGGCAAGGCCATCTGCTGAGTGCCTGAGACCAGGTGGGAGAGTCTGACCTCTGAGCAGAGCTGCGGGGACATTGAGAAGCTCAGAGCATGGCTGACAGCCAGGGACACCTCAGAGAGGACCCACCCCACCCCCTTCACAGCCAAGGAAACCGAGGCCCGGGAAGGGAGTGACTCTTCCTATCACTCGGCGCGGGGAGGCGGAGCCCCCGGCTTGAGGAGCGTGATGGACAGGTGACTGCTGGGAGCCGCAGCCTCTGAATCCCGCCCTGCAGGTGCACCGGGGCATCAAGGGCGTGGTGACGGACAAGTACGGCAAGCCTGTCAGAAACGCGCGGATCCTGGTGAGGGGCATCCGCCACGACGTCACCACAGGTGAGCGGGCGTGCCCCCGTCTAGCAGGAGCGGCGCGACCGGGCCCCAGCCTGGCCAGGGAACACGGTGACCCCCTTGCTCTGGGCTGTGTCTCTCGTGGGGTGGGATGGGGTGGGGCTCCCTTCACCAAGGCTGCTGCTGAACAGCCCCCTCCCCCCGCGAGTTTCTTGTTCCCAGAAACATGTCCTCGAGGGGCGTGGCAGCAGGGAGCCCCTCCTCCAGGAGTCTGTTTCCATCCCCAAAGGTTGCATCATGTGCTGTGGGGGAGCCGCCATCTAGTGGGGGTGGGCAGACTTCTTGTTCCACAGTTGGGGATGGTCAGAGAAGAATCGGTACCCAAGCAGGGCTTTGAGGGATGAGTAGGAGTTTGAGAAGGGGGGGCAGCCCTGCGGATGAAGAGGTAGGGGTAAACCTGGGGTCTGCCCGGCCCCCCACGGTCCTGCTCACGGGGAGCAGTCCTCCTGAGAGGTATTTTCATGCTCTCTGAAGCCCCCGGCGGAGACTACTGGAGGCTGCTCCCCCCCGGGTCCCACATCGTGATTGCCCAGGCCCCCGGCTATTCCAAGGTCATGAAGAGGGTCACCATCCCCCTGCGCATGAAGAGGGCCGGCCGCGTGGACTTCATCTTGCAGCCTCTGGGGACGGGACCCAAGAATTTCCTTCCCAGAGCTGCACCCTGGTCCCAGGACCCGCAAGACAAGCCTGGGGGGCAGGAGCTGGAGCCCCCCAGGGCGCGCCGGCAGCCAGCTGAGGGGAGCAAGCCGTGGTGGTGGTCTTACTTCACATCCCTGAGCCCCCACAAGCCACTCTGGCTGCTCAAGTACTAGCCCCTCAGGCCTGTCTCTGGGTGAGACTCCCCCTCCCCCGGGACCCAGGCTCCCGCTCGCTCTGGATTCTTGTCACAGCCATCGCACACACCTGCTGGCGCTTATTAAAGTGTTTTGGTCACGGTGATGCTGGGAGGCTCCGGAGGGCACGCGCAGGAAGGGGGGACGGGGTCCTCCTGCGAAGGGCTGCCGGGCCTGGCCCTGAGACCAGAGCCCCCTGGGCCCCTGGCTGCCGGCCTCTCCTGCGGTGAAGCCTTGTGGCCGAGGCCAGACGCTGGTCATGCTGATGAGACCCAGCGGCCAGGAGTCAGGAGAAGGCAGGGCGTGCCTGGGGGAGGGGAGGGGGTGGGGTGGGGACATCATCCCAAGGGGACAGGCCTGGGGCCAGGGGAGTAGGCCAGAGTCCAGGTCCGCATAATCCGGCCCACAGAGTCCACAGGCTCCCTGGGGCCTCGGGCTTCCTCTAGAGATGCCACCAGATCCAGGGACCTCCACAGTCCCGTGTTCGCAGCCGTCCAGTGTGATCCACCTGGCTCACCATCAGGAGGCCTGTCAGCCTCCAGGTTCACGAGGCAGGGAGTTCCGCAGCTTCGTCAAGAGAACACGATCACAGAAGGTGGACGGGTCAGTTAGTGCTGCGTAACAGGCAGGCTGGGGGCTCTGACAACAGAAGCCTCTTCCTGGTAAGATCAGCCTCTGTGCCCTTGGCTTGGTCTTCTTACTAACACGTGGGGTCACTGCACAGAGCTAGGGACCACCAACACTTGGGGAAACGCTGGGACCGAGGCTTTGGAATAGGCAAGATGCTGAGCGCCATGCTCGGCAAACGGCGGCTACCGGGCCCATGTGAGGTTTCACAACTCGGGGGCTCCAGACCTCCCCTAGTTCAGCATTTATTTGGCTCAACTGTGTACAAGGTTCTCTGGGTCACCCCGGAGGCCGTGGAGCAGGGACCCCAAAGGGAGATCTATGTGAGCAGCCTGCCAGACCTGTGCGTGCTGGCGGTGCCTGGTCCCGCTGGCGAGGCGCGTGCACACACGCAGGGCTTCCGTGCAGCTGCCCGCACGCTGTGCTCACTGCAGTGGGAATATGAGGGCCAGCGGGGAGAAGGAGGGATAGAGAGGGAGAGGGGCGGCTGCAGGGTGGGTGGTGGCCTGACATTGTCCCCTCGGCATCCCGTGCCGACGCTCACACCGGCCCACATGCAGGCTGCAGGGGACCTTCAGTGGCCCCTGGCTCTGCCGCGTTCCCAGCATCCTTGGCGACGGATGGCTTTGTCACCTGCCAGAGCCCCCGCCCAGCTTGGAGGTGCCAAGAGCATGGGATGGGCTCTGAGGGTGGCCCCACAGCCCACGTGCAAACAGCGGGAAGATCAAGCTATAGGGAAACGTCTGGAAGCCGCCGGATGTCAGGTCTGCAGATCAGAAGGGCGTAGAATTTTCAGCCAGACTGCGTGGAGCAGCCCACGGCAGGCCGTGTGGAGCGACTCAGTGGACTGCGTGGAGCAGCCCACGGACAGGCCGTGTGGAGTGACTCACGGACAGAATGGTTACAGACCTACACTCCAGTGTTGGCTCTAAGAAAGCACCTGAGGCAGCCAGCTTGGGGAGAGGACTTCTCTGGCTCTGTGGGTTCAAGGTCAGCCTGGGTGGCTGCATTGGCTTCTGCTGAGAACAGATAGTCTCCTGTGACCACGGGCCACATCATGCAGCAGAGGGCAGCGGACGGCAGCCATGGACCCCATTGGGCGTGACCCCTCCCAGCAGGGCCCCCTCCCATCGGCCGCTCCAGCAGGGTCTCCGGGAACCCAGACTCCTCTGGCAAGCACTGTGCACACCGCAGCAGCTCCCCAAGGAAGAGCCTCAGGCTGGAATGGCGTCGTCACGAGCTCCCGGTCAGAAGGGGAGGCCTGCGGCGTGCAGGGTCAGCCTGTCCTGGCACTGCGTGCCGGCTCAGCACCAGCAACCTCCGCGACTGCCAGGGCAGGGCTGGTGAATGCGTGGTGCAGAGTCCAGGACTGAATCCCGCGAGGAGCTAGACAGAAAACCAACCAACCAACCAACCAACCAACCAACCAACCAACCAACCAACCTCTGGGAGTCCAGGAAACCATGAGAGCTGGTGACAGTGCCCAAGCCACGCCTGGCGCAGGCACGTGGGAGGACAGCAGGCACGCCATGCGCACGGGGAAGGCGGGATCTGAGCCCGGAAGCCGTTCGCAAGGGTGCGAGGCATTGCGAGCCATCCAGAGAACAAGTCAGATATAAACCAGTGTGTACATTACCCACCGACGCTGACTCAGGAAGCCGGGTTACTTACAGAGAGAGCTCCAAAGGGACGGGTCCATAGGAGGCCGTCCACAAGAGGTGGTCCACAGAAGGAGCCACACAGGAAGGGTCCACAAGAGGTGGTCTACGCAAGGGGCCACACAGGAAGGGTCCACAAGAGGTGGTCTACAGAAGGGGCCACACAGGAGACCATAGGAAGTGGTCCATGGAAGGGGCCACACAGGAGAGGTCCACAAGAGGTGGTCCACGGAAGGGGGTCCACGGAAGGGGCCACACAGGACGGGTCCACAAGAGGTGGTCCACGGAAGGGGGTCTATGGAAGGGGCCTCCACAGAAAAGCCCTCACAGGAGGGGGTCCACTGAAGGGGATTCTCAGGACGGAGTTTCCCCAGGGGACAGCCTCACCTTTTCCTGTCAGACCCGTCTCAACCTGGGGCTGAGACACAGAGACCTGCTTAGCGCTCACAGTTGCTTCCTGTTTCAGGGGGATCCTGCGCTTAAAGCCCACTCAGCCTCCAGCCCTATCATGGCTCACGTGCTCAGCTATAAAGAAACTGTAAGGACGCTTAGAGGTTTTTGTCGCCTTCTGGAGAAGCTGGAAGCGAGCGCAGCTGGCTGGCCCCGCCGTCCATCCTGAGGTCGCCCCGGAGCGCGCTGCAGTGTTCTGGACAGACTCGGCAGTAGCACTGAATCCCCGCAGAGGGGCCCAGCCTGACATGTCCTTCCAGCAGGAACCTGCCTGCAGGTGGTCACGGCAGGTGCTCCCCCAGGCCAGGGTCCCCGGAAGCCCTCTTCAGACCCCAGGGCTCACCGCTCCTGTAGCCCGAGAGATGGGAAGGAGCTGCTCGCATGACTTCTACTTGCTTCCTGTTGGCCCGGGCACAGTCACACGGCCACGCCTAGCTCAAGGCATGCTGGGAGATGTGGTTCCTAGGTGGGCCGCACAGCATCCGTGGAGGTTCTAGGAGGGAGACAAGTCAGAGGTGGGCTGAGAGGGCAAATCCCTCATGGGGCCACATCGGTCGCATTGCACAGGAAGACCAACGAGGAAGGAACGGTTGGTCTAGCAGCGGAGCATTTCAGAGATGCCAGGCGGGGCGTAGTGCGCGTGCCTGCAGGTCAGAAGAAAGCAAACCACCCAGGAAGAAGCGCCGACGAGCCCCCACGCGGCTCTGCACAGAGATCCAACAGACAGAGATTCATGAAGACAGGACAGGTGGAGGGAGAAGACAGGCAAGAGCGAAGAGAATGGGAATGTCCGCACGTGTGGCGCCTCTTGGGAGAACAGCAAACACACAAAGTATATGAAATAGGAACAGACGGTCAAAGGAGCAGGAAGTGGGCCACGCCCTTCCCCTCTCCCTGGCTCCCCTCCCCCCGCCATGGGAAGACACTCTGGCCTTGCCAAGCTCCTCTCTGCAGACGTCAAGTCCCCGTCCCTGAGCAGAAACTGTGCAGAGGACAGTGGGCAGACTGACGGCCTGAGACCATAAACCTTCTCCAGTGACTTCATGAGAGTCGTTTATTTTCCTTCCATTTCGTACCCAAATCTAATATTTTGAGAGCCTCCTAATTCACATGTGACAGGCTTTCATCAATAATAACGTACGATCAATTACTCAAGTGTAATTGATTAGTGGAGAGGACCTCTCCCCTCTGCGTGTGTGTCTGATTGGACATGAAGTACGGCAGGGGCCTCCGGCAGGTGGCCTTGCCCTGGGCTGTGGACTATCTTGGCCTTTTAGCTGAGATTGAATTTATGTACAATTTGCTAATGTTAGGTTAAGAAAAACCCAAAAGGGCACTTTATGCCCCAGCCCCACCAATGACACCACTCCGGGATGTGATAAGCGCCCGCGAGGGGCTTAGTGGCCGGAGCGGCCCCGAGTGTGCCCTGAGCTTGTTCGTCTTTATTTGCTCTACAGATAATTTTTTTGTCATCAGAAAGTTGAGTTCCATAAATCCAATATCGCCCAATTTAATAAAGAGAATCAGAGCCCACTGCTTCTTGTCCATGTCTGTCGCGGCCGAACCCAAAGCAGGATGTTTTTCCAAGATGGCGGACATGTCCAGAAGATGCCCAGCTTGGCAGGGCCGGGAGCTGCAGGCCTGGCCCAGTGCGGGTCTCTCGACACGCAGGACCCAGCCAAGCCGCCAGCTCCCGTGGAGGGCCTCTCTCCCTGCTGGGCGCGGCCGCTCAATGGGGGGCTTAGCTCAGGCAAGTGGAGGTGGGCTGGGCCAGGAGCAGACCTTCTGGGACAGAGGTGGTGGCCTCTGGATGTGGATGGAGCCCGGGAGGCTGGGGGGCTGGTTGGGCGTCAGGTCAGATGTGTCACATAGCCGTGGGCTCCTTTGCATCCAGGCCGAGTCACGCCTCGGAGCCCAGTGCTGACTTCAGTCCGCACACAGCCTCACCACCTGTCAGAAGCTGTGTCGTCCCTGGTGTAAGGCGGCTCCTCTCTGCAAAGCCTAGGACAGAGAATGGGGTGAGGTGGGGTGCATCTACACTCTCTGCACTAGCCAATTCAAGGCCAGCCTGGGCTACCTAGCGAGACTGTATCAGAGAGAGGGAGAAGGGGAGAGGGGGAGGGAAAGCTGCATGTGGGGGTCTTGTCTTCAAGGGGGGGGCGCCTGTAGTGTCTGGCTGATTGAAGTCTCACCCAGGCCGTGAGAGAGGATTCCCATCAGGTGCTGTACCTCCCCACTTCCCATGGCAGTGTTGGGGTCCCCTGACACGGCTAGCAAGTCAGTGCATGGCTTCACGGAAGCCGGCAGAGCAGGGGCTCGGGTCATGGGAAATCCCAGCCTGGCTTAGTGTGGATCCCGGTGACCGCGGTGGCCTCGGTGCCTCTGCTCAGCACCGCATCTGGGCAGCTGCCTGCGCTGTGGCTTGGTCCCTCGGGACCTCAAGGCTGTGGCCAGGGGGTGGCGGGGCAGGGGGAGGTCCCTGCTGGGGAAGCTTCCTGCTGGGTGACCCTTGACCCTCAGCCTGGGCCCTCGGCCTGGTTGGATGCAGAGACTCCCCGTATTGGGGAGCTCAGAGACTCAAGACAGGGAGCCCCTTCGGGATGGGTGACGCGGAAGCTTAGTTTTAGTGTCTCAACCCCTAAGAATCAGGAGGGGTCTGCACGGCAGAAGCATGTCACCTGCCCCCCTGGCTCTGCTTTGCCCACCTGCCAGGAGGCCCCTCGCGGCTAGGACAGTGCCTCTGGCTTGCCCGAGTGTCGCCTGTGTCCTCCCCGTCCTCTGCACCGTGCACACATGGGAGACAGGCGATGGTCTTCGGCTTTGCACGAGCAGCGGGTTCCTGCCACCCACTACCCCTGAGGACCCCACGTTCCCACGGGGGTGGACTCCGTGGGACCACCTGGGAGCCCACGCTGGAGGGCTGGGCCTAGTTGGGTGGGATCTGCCTCAGATAGCGTGGCCGGAGCCCAGAGCTCAAATCTCCTTTGGAAATCGGGTCTGTCAGAGCCATGAGATGAAGCCATTGCGGATGGCGGCTGCGCCTCATCTCTACAGCTGGGATCCTGGCTGGAGGAGGAGGAGGAGGAGCAGACACGCAGGGCCGGGACCCTGACATCGGCAGGAGCCGCTGAGCTAGGAGCAGCCCAGAGCCCCCACACCTGGCTTCCACTTGGCTTCCACCATCCGAGAGCCCCACCTGTGGAGTTTTGAGGGGCCGTGTCTCCCCAGCCTTGGGAAGCCACCACGGCCCGCAGCTCCAAGGGCTGGGGTCAACTCTGAGAGGTGGTGGGAGGGAGAGTGAGTTTAAGAAGCCCCTGGGAGCAGAGTGCGGCCCCCAGGGTCTCTGAGGAGGGAGTGTCCCCCGACCTCCCAGCCCAGGGTCGCGTGCCGGAGGCTCAATGAGGCGTAATCTGTTTGCTTTGCAATTCTGTCCACTCAGTGGAGACAAATTGACTTAACCATGGAGAGGGTTGTGGCCGCAAGGCAGCTGCTCTGCAGAGCAGCGGCTTCGCCCGTCCAGTGAAAAGCCAGGGATGCTGCCTTGCGAATGAGGGAGACAGGCCGCAGTGGACGGGGCAGGCTGCAGTGCACAGCACAGGTCGCAGTGCACGGGGAAAGGTGCAGTGGACGGCACAGGCCACTGTGGAAAAGGCAAGGTGCAGTAGACAGGGCAGGCGCAGTGGACGGCACGGGCCACAGGGGACAGGGCAGGCTGCAGTGGGCGGGGCAGGTGCAGTGGGCGGGGCAGGTGCAGTGGGCAGGGCAGGCGCAGTGGGCGGGGCAGGCGCAATGAGAAGGGCAGGCAAGAGCAGAGGCAGCTAGGGCAGAATGCTGGCCCCATTTAACACCAGGACCCCACTAGAAACCAACTCGGTGCTCAGCCAGAGAGGACACTGGCAGCAGGACCACTCACAGGATGGCTACTCACACCTGGGGACACAGAGAACCTGTTCCTGGAACCAGTGTCACCTCTATGCCCACTTTAGGCAGAGTCCTGGGTGATCTTGGCGATCAGGTCAGGGGTGCAGCCGCCACCATCATCACAAAGAAGCTGAAGGCTGGTCCAGGCTTAAGGCCGCCTGGGCTGCAGAGCGAGATCGGGTCACCAAGCAAGACTCACGAAGAGTCAGGGGTGGGAGAGGAGAGGGGGGCAGCAAGGGGGGCAGCGAGGGGGCAGTGAGGGGGCAGTGAGGGGGCAGTGAGTGGGAGGGGCAGTGAGGGGGCACTGAGAGGAGGGGCGCTGTGGGAGGGCTCTGCTGCAGCATGGGACTGGGCCCCTGCACCACATGCTGGGGTGAGGGGGGCAGTCACACCACAGACCCCAGCACAGGCCGGGGGACCCAGGGCAGCAGCCCCCGCAACTGGCCACTCTCACCTCTGTGGTAACATGTGGCCCCCGACGCTGGGTTCCCCGTGGCTGATCCTGCTGCAGAGTTTTCCATGACGAGGCCAGAGCTTGTGTTACCTACAGCTGCAGCTGTCACAGCGACACCTGGATTGTGGTCGTAGTTCTTATCAGCGCGCTGTGGTGATAGGTCATCATTCTCACAGTTACACTTGCTAATTGCAGGACAGTTGTAGCTAGCTGTGCTTACAGGTACATGGTTATGGTTAGTCACGGCTACAGTTAAAGCTTGGCTGTTGTTATGGCTGCATTATAGTTATGGCTGTTTATTATTACAGTTATTGCTGTAGTTATAGTTAACTACAGTGATGGTCTACTTGTGGCTGCAGTTATAGTTACAATTATAACTACCTATTATTGCAATTATTGTTTCATTAGTCATAGTTAACAATACAGTTACAGTTGTGATTATGATTATAGTTATGGTTATAGTTATTGTAACTAGTTAGAGTTAGAGTTATTGCTATGGTTAAAGTTATGATAACAGTTATAGCTAGTTGTAGTGATAGTTATAGTCATGGCTGTATTATGGTCATAGTTCCTAGTTGTCGCTATAGTTATGTTCGGTTATAGCTGTGATTATAGTTACCTGTACAGGTAGAGCTAGCTTTGTTGTTGTAGTTGGAGTCTTCTGGTTTGTCGTGCTCGGATGTGAACTGTCCCCCATGGGCTCACGTTGGAACACTCGGTGCTAGCTGGTGCTTGCGGAGGTGACAGGACCTCGAGGAGAAGGAGCCTTGCTGGAGGAGACATGTCACAGGGGGGGGCTTGAGCCTGGATTCTGGCCTCCCCCTCTTCTGCCTGCCTCCTGGTGGCTGCCGTGGTATGTGCTGACCTCCTGGTGGTTGCTGTGGCATGGGCCGGCCTCCTGGTGGCTGCCGTGGCATGGGCTGGCCTCCTGGTGGCTGCTGTGGCATGTGCTGGCCCCTGGTGACTGTCAGACATGGACCGAGCTTTTGGTGACCATCATTGCATAGACCGGATTCCTGACTGCTGCCATGGCGTGGACTGGCCTCCTGGTGACTGCCGTGGCGTGGAGTGGCCTCGTGGTAACCACTGTAACGTGGACTAGTCCCCTACTTCAGTCCCCAGGCCTCCGCTCTGTGTCGTCCGTAGCGCAGCCATAGCTTGACCACAAAGCCTGTCTCCCTGCTTGGGCCAGGGCACTGTGTGGGCGGCTGAACCGTAGCTGCTAGAGTTGCAGTTGATGAAACTAAGAGAGAAAAGACCCACTGCTGGGTGGGTGAGGTCGGGACTCTGCAAGTTATCTTCGAGGGCCCAACTGGGATCCGGAGGGGCCTGCTTTCCTCTTCTGTCTAGGGGGTCCCGCGAGGACTTCCCAGAGTTGGACCCGTGTGCTCCAGCATGACTGCCCCCGGCTGGCCAGGATGGGGTCTTTCCCTGAGGAGGCAGAGCCCCCACTGACCTGGTGCGGGGGTGTCCTCCAGCAGCTTGGGGTTCAGACTCGAGCTTGGGCATCTGGGCGGCTTGGAGAGGCAGCCGTCTCCTGATCTCCGCATTCCCCGGGCGGGCCCAGGACCCACGAACACATGCGGCTGTTGCAGGGCCTGGCACCCGGTGCCCCAAACCCGACGAGTCATTGATTCTCCTGGCACTTGACGCAAATATCAAATTGACAATTAAAAATTGAGCCTTTGGGGACAACTCTGAAGAATTAGCAGCCCAGGCAAGACCTGAACAAGCCTGTGGAGGTTTTCTAGTTGTTCTGAGGAGACCCCAGCTCAGTGGGTGCGGCCCCTTCCCTGGCAGGCGGACAGGACGGAGGAAGCTGGCCCGGTGTTTTGGCATAAGGGCGATGACAAGCGAGGAAGTGTGTCCCTCTCTGTTCTCGTGTGGCTCCCTTGGCTCCAGACGTTGCTGATGACCTCCAGCGGGGGGTCATAGGTCGGGGTGAACCCCTGTTTCACTAAGTAGTTTGGGTCCTGGGTTTATTCAGCAGCGGGAAGACAAGATCATCACAGCTACCAACGCGCTAGACCCCAGAGGTCAGTGATGTCGGGCGCTTCCGCTGTGTCTCCTGAGCCGTGAGGGGGTGTCGGGGCGAGGCTGAGGGGGCGTGAGGGGCTGAGGCACAGTGAGCCTGTGTCTGGTTCCCGCTGCTCCGGTCACTTTTGCTTTTCACTCCGCGCTGACTGGCACGAGGTCCAGTACTCTCGGGTTGTGGAGCTGCCCGCCCACCTCCTGGTGTCTGAGCGGCAGAAACTGCCACAGCACCAGTCATCACCAGTGACCGAGGGGATGCAGGCGAAGGGGAAATACACAGAAGCACAGCGTGGGGTCAGGGTCAGGAAAGACGCGACATGCAGGTGCCCACGGGCTTGCCGAACGGCCGGGCCTCGACCCCAGGGGACCCTAGGGCAGGCAACGCCCCCACTCCAGGAAGGAGCCTCGTTCATGCGAAGGAAGACAGCAGCACCCGTGGGTGGGAGGGGAAGGACCCACGTTCACCCGCATTGGGCTCTGGGCTGGGGATGCTGGGAGTGAGCTGTGGATAGGGTCACGTGTCCACTGTCCCTCGCCTGACACTGGCCCCTTGGAACGGGGCTCCCCAGCTTCAAGCTGAGACGTTCAAGTGTGTGGTCAGGAAGACAGTGTGAATGGAAAAGGGGGGTCTGAGCCTGCGGCCCCAGCGCTGGGGCTCCCGATGCCCCCGCCTGGCTGCGGTCTCGGGGTCAAGCCCGTGTTGCAGAATTAATGCGCAGGACAAACAGAGCCCGGTGCTGCCTGGAAGCCCGCCCGGGGCGCGGGTCTGCTGAGGTGCGAGAAGGATTCGGTGAGGATGAGGTCAGACGTCTGCAGCCCAGACCGGCCCAGGGCTGGCCGGGCCCTGCTGGTGACCTCCTGGCTGCATGGGGGAGGGGACTGGGGGGCGGGGGCGCCTGGCAGAAAGGCTGAGACGGCGGCTTGGCTGCTCTCGGCTGTCTGGACACATCAGCGTCAGCACGCGGCCCTCCCGGCGTGGCCCATGGCTGCCCTGGCCGCGCCACGCCAGCCCCACCGCCGTGGCCCAGGGCAGGGGCCGGGGGTCAGCCAGTAGGGCTGACGGGCTGGTCTCTGCAATGCCACGGTCCTGCTCAGGTACCGCCCTGGCCCAGACAGCCCCGCACTGACCAAACGCTTGCGACCACTGCAGAGCTGCCGGCTGGCTTGACTTGACTTTCCCCATCTGGGTGCGGACAAGGGGGACTGAGCCCGGCCCAGGTGAGGTCTCTGGTGAGGCCTTGGCCAAGTTGCTCCATCTGGGGGAGGGTGTCTTCAGCAGATGGGGTGGCGGGGAGCCTGGCTGGGTCCCTGGCTCAGCGCAGGGAATGTGGGGTTCTTGTCACTCAGCCTTCTGCAGTGACCCTCGCCGAGGGCGTCGCCCATGGCTTGCCCGGGAAGCACCAGGCTTGTCATGAAAGGAAGATGCAGGCGTCCCACCCAGGCCCCTCCACACGGGCACGGCCTAGGCAGTGGTGGGCAGCCAGGGCCTAAACCCTGAGGTCGCCCCAATGTGGGTATGAAGAAACCCTCGGCCAGGTCTGCATCCAGCAAGAGCTCCCCAGCTGCAGCATCTGCACTGGGGCCCGTCCCTGGCAGCTTCCTGGGGGGCCGCCACAGCTGGCTCTGTTTCCCTCCCAAAGTGGGCCCTCAGTCCTCACCTTGCTCAGGGCTCATGGTGGTTCCGGATGTAAGCTAGTGACTGAGGTCTTTGACCTCTGAGTTGGGGACAGCAGTGTCAGCAGAGACGATGGGGTGCAGGAGGCCTAGCAGGGTTCGGGGTGACACGGACACTAGATCAAGGGGAGGGTGGGAACTCGACTGGGCCAGGTTCCAGAGGGCTTCCTGGAGGAGGCAGCGGCACAGAACCGCCTTGGGCCGGGAGAAGAGCCCAGGACTTTGGGAGGGTCCCTTGTATTAAGGAAGCTCAGGCAGACAGAGGCTCAGAAGACGGGGTCACGGGGCCCCTGGGTCAAGTGAGCTGGGGTCACCTTGCTGATTTCTGACGTACATCACCGTGTGAGAGGCTCTGAGACGTCCTGCAAGGAGAAAAGGACCTCGCTCAGGGCCGCTCCCCCAGGGAAACCTCAGGGGCTCAACCTACTAAGATGCATGGGCTCCGGTCACCAGTCTGGGCGCTGGTGGCACAATGGTCCCGGGCACTGGGCATCCGATATGCCTCCTAGAGCAGCGGCCGCAGGAGGGACCCTCCCCAGCTAGGGGCTGTACTTAGCCCAGCCCAGGTACTGGCTTCTTCCAGCTTCTCTGGCCAAGCCCCCAGGGAATGAGGGCTGTGGTGGCCGGGAGCTGGGCGGGTGTGCGCTGAGAGCCGTGTGGAGTGGTGGGGCTTGGGGGGTTGGCGGCACGCGTCACAGCCCGGCCATGCTCTCTGACAGCAGAGCTGACGATCCTGGTCCGAGGTCCCCACCACGCTTCAGCCCACACCCCACGTCCACTGGAACACGTCAAAGCCATCTGCCTGCTGGCTGAGCAAATCCCCCTGCCCAGGGGCCAGAATGGATTCCACACACCTAGACCAGTGACTCCAACCAGAGAGGCCCCGGTCCCGGAATGAGGCCTTCACCAGAAAGCAGGGGAGGAGGGCGGCCTGGTCCCCTGCTGGGTGGCAGCAAGAAGGGTGTTTGGTCAGGGGGAAGGACAGCCCCAGGCAAGGAGGCTGCCCGGGACCTTCCAGCAGGCTCACTTTCTTAATTCTGCAGCCAGACCTCCTGCTGCCCCCTGGTGGTAACACCTGGGATTACCTCGTCCTCGGTGTGGGCGGCGTGGGGGGGGACTGTCCCGGGACCTGTTGCTTAGGGGCCCTGGGCTGCTGTGGAGCTCAGAGCTGGACCCGTGGTGACCTCGGCACCTTCACGCACTGTGCCCAGCCTGGGGGGGCATGCACCTAATGTAAATCTGGAGGACCAGGAGGGGCAGGAGAGGGACCTGCGGAGTGGTCCCGAGCCAAGGGCAGCCAGCAGGATGAGAAGCTGGAAGAGTGCGACGGACTCTCCTGGAGCCTCTGGAAGCAAGAAGCCGGGTCTCTGATTCCTGGGTTTCTCTCCGAGAGAGGCGTTTCAAATCTCTGACTTCCAGAACTGTCTGCAATACAGCTGTGTTGCTGGCGATAGCTGGGGACCCTCATGAGAGGTCTTCTGCCTGCTCATTTGCTTTCTTCCTGTGCCAGCCGTGTCGCGAGCTCCTCACATCTGTCCATGCCCAGGGGTCACTATCTCTGGGTGAGACCAGTGTCCGCGTCCTCTGGGTGGCCACCCAGCACCTCCTGTCTCGGACACACATCCACATGCCAGCAAGTGTCTCCTCACTACGTGACTCGGGCTTTCCTGCTTGGTACGCGGGCAACCAGCCCTGGCTACAGTTATCGAGGGGCTAAAGAAACGCTGCCCACCTGGCACAGTCTCCCTGTGCCTAGTAGGGCATCACACAGGACGCGATCGAAGGTCTGCAGCACCTGAAGCCTCCACATAGGGAAGTGGTGTGAGTGTCGGGCTGTCGCCCCGGGAAAGTGGCCTGAGGTGGGGGGGGGGGCAGGGCAGGGCCTGGCGAGGCCGCAGGGGGGCCAGGCAGAGCCGCAGGATGGTAGGGGCATCCCCAGCCAGCCAGGGCTCTGCCTCTGGCTGGTGTGACCTAGATGTTTCTGCAGAACCATCTTTCTGTGTGGGGGTCTCTGCTGGGGTCTCTGGGTGGCCGATGCTGTTATGAGGACACACCCATTTAAAAGGCCGGGACAGCAGCCTTGTGGTACACAGGCTGGGGGGTCTTCCTGGCGTCAGGAGGAACTGGTGCCAAATGATCCCCCCCAAAGGACACCCCTACACTGAGCACACCCCTGGCACTTGCATTGGAGTAGAAGGCTCCTGTCACGAAGAGTGGACTCAGACGCTCTGGAGACAAGACTGAGCGCGCGGTCAGTGGGCAGAGAGACTTGGTCTCAGACTCAGAGTAGAAAAGACAGGTGCTGCCCCTTGGGTGACAGCACACAGAGGGGAACATGCGGGGAGCCAGGGCGGCAGCAGGGTCTCAGGCCTGGCCGTGGGCGGCAGCAAATCCTGCCCCAGCCTCGCCGTGTAGGGGCCACGGTGCACCTCCACAGCACCCAGAGAAAACCTGAAATCAGAAGGCGACAGGTTAAACCCAGCAGACGACGGAAAATACCTGGAAAAAATGAGATTTTCCTGGGAAGTATTTCATCCCTGGGAATATAGTTCTAGATGGAGACTCCCCCGCAGGGAAAGCAGAGCTATCAGAAAGAAATAAATACACGAGGCCAGCCCCCAGACGGCAGGATGATCCCTGATTCAATTACCCCGAAGTTTAAACCGTTGGGAGGAGAAAGACACAAGTACAGATAAGGATCGGCGTGGAAACAGCAGTGTGCGGAAAACCCACAGAGATCAATCCCCAGAAGCATGACCGCGGCTGCAGGGTGGGGCTGGGGGGCTTCCAAACAGTAAAGGCAGCACACGAGAGGTGGGAGAGGCCCTCCCTCCCTCACGTCCTGGGCTGCGGGGATGTCAAGGACAAGCCGACTCACTCTAAGCCAGAGACCCTGGGCTTGGAGTGGCCACACTGAGCGTGAGGGAAATGGAAGCAGCCCGCATGTATGCCACAACTGGACGGAAACACACTGCAAAGTACAATACAATCGCATTTACAGAGGAGAGAGAGAGAGAGAGAGAGAGAGAGAGAGAGAGAGAGAGAGAATGCGTGGCGCATGGACGCGTTTTGGAAGTCAGTTCTTTCCTGCACGAGGTGGCATTCCAGGGGACCAAACTCAGGTCACCAGGCTTGATAGCAGGCGACTTACCTCTTGAGCGTCTCTGGTCTGGCAGAGTGGCCGTGATGGAAGACGCATCTGGAGGGTCGTGGCTTCAGGGGCGGTGGAAGACCGCGTGACGAGCATCTGCACACAAAACACGGGTGGGTTCCTAGAGCAGGGTCCTGGGTGGGTTTTTCTCTGCACTGTTTCAGTTTTTTTTTTTCCTTCAGAGAAGCAGGGAGGGGAGGAGAAGAGAGGAAGACGGGGGGGTGGCGTGGGGGGCTTCCATTACCTGCGTAGTTGAGTCTCACCAGGTCTCCAGCCCAAGGCTCCACACAGTTCTCCAGTATTGATTGGAGATTTCATCTTTCTGGCCACACGCTCTGGGTTGGCGGGGTCTGAGGCAGGAGGTGGGACCCGAGGCAGGGTACAGGGGGAGTGCAGTAGGGACGGGATTAGGTCAGAAAGTCTGGAGCCTGCTCCCAACATCACTGGGGATTCAGACTTTCTGGGGGCCCTGGGCGGGGCCTCGGAACAACTGTGACCCTCCTTATCTTTTATCTTCATGGGGAGGGAGACCACCTCAGAAGGGCGCATTTGCTTGCAGCCTTGAAGGATAAGGACACATATGCAAGACGAGAAAGGGCTGGTGCGCTAGGAGGATTTAACACAGAAACACAGGACTGAGGGGACAGGAAAGGGCCAGTCATGGATTGAGTATGATCCCCCCCCCCCGCTCATGCCTTGCATCCTTAGCTGACGTTCACGCTTGGGAAGATCATAAGATCATGGCAACTTTAGGGGGTGCAGCCTTGCTGGAGGAAGGCGTGGCCCAGGGGCCCTGCTTCCTGCAGGGGGACTCCTTGCTTTGTCTGCCTCCGTGACAGCCGTGACCTGAGCCCCACGTGGCTTTGGGGTCCAACACGGGGAAGCGAGAGAGCGCCACGGCCGCCTCGCCCTCCCTGTGCAGTTGTTGTTCTGGCCAAATCGATTTCCAAACTGCCCAGTCTAGACGCATAAACGTCAGGCAGGTTCACAAGAGGCAGTTGGCCGGGAGAGAACACTTAGCCGGAGGATTTATAGCCGAGAGAAACGGTTTAACTAACTGGAGGCCCCGCCCGGGTGCAGCTTCCTGTCCCTCCGGAGGCTGCTGCTGGGAGGCGGGGAGACCCCTGTGTAGGTTCATTTTCATCCCGGTCCTAACAGGGTGGCCGGTAACCGCCGGGCCTGCGCTGTGGCGTCCTGACCGCAGCGGGTTCTGGGTTCCCGGGCACCTGCCTGCCCACCGTCTGTTCGTGTAACCATAGCAGGATGTATGAGTGGCCGCGGTGATCCGGGCACCTTCATTACCTCATGGGCCTTCCCAGCCGCCCCCCCCAGGGGCTCCCCATGTGCTGGACACCCAGACTCAAGGTCGAACCGAAAGCTCAGGGTTGGCGCTGTCCAACTGTGACGTTCAAAACCGAGTAGCCCGCCCACATCACTGGTCCTAAGGACCGAGGAGGGAGCCCAGCTGAACCCCCAGAGGGAGCAAGGACCCCTCCCGAGGACCCAGTTCCAGCGCACTGAGCGGCCTACCTGCTGCTCAGAGGGAGGAGGGGCTTCTTAACGACCACCCCAGGCCCACGCAACTACAGCAGCACTCAGAGCCCACCGAGACTCACTCCAAGTAGAGTTGGAATGTGAGGACGGTGAGTTTCCAGGGGCCGTGGCGCCACCCTCCCGCTCCAGGCCAACGGCGGGCAGACCCCAGCGTGGCCCGAGGCTTGCTTGGACAATGAGGGCCGAGGTGCCCGCGGCCTGCCAGCCGCCAGCAGCTCGACCCACCTGAGGAGGCTGGTGGGCCAGGGGGCACCTGCGACTGCCTGTCCCGTGCAGGAGAGGGGCCGCAGCACACCGTGACTCGCAGCAATCACTGTGCTGTGGCTGGAACTCGACGCCAACTATAGCTGCAGTGTGGGTGGAAAGACAGCGCGGTGGGCGTCTGAGGACCAGCAGCGTGCCCGTCCTTGAAGTGTTAAACGGTGGTTCTGGTTCCACAGTATCCAGGTGTGGCCAGCGTGGGGAAGAGAGCGGAAGGGGAATTCTAGAGACTCCCCCAAGATGCTCACAGGCAGCGCCAGGCGTCTGGAGAATCAATCAAAGGCGGGAGAGACTTCAGGATGTCACCCGGAGTCACGCGCGAGAGCCACCCAGAACGTGGGGAGAGAAGCGGAGGTGCTGGGAAGGTGCCCGGCTAACCCTGCACCCCAGGAACTCTACAGATAACGAATGGCTGCGGTCAGGACAGCTAACCAAGACAGTGCTGGTCCCCTGCAGCTTCACGGGGCCTGTGGACGGGCAGTTGGCACATAGGGTGACTAAGAAGCTGACACGCATGTGAGACAAAATCCTGGACTCAGGGCTCACCGAGTCACCCCATAGCAAACCGCTTCTAGAAGCTTCCTGCGCAGAGGGGCACGGGGACAAGGCAGGGTGGAAATGACCAGGCCAGGGTCAAGTGCCCAGCGGAAAGTAAAGATTCAAACGGATACCTGTGGCTCCTGAAAGACGTTAGGACAGCGACTGGCAAAAAGGAGCCCCCAAACCGTCACTAAAACCGGGGCCAAACATCGAAGGACACGCACCGCGGTAACACACTCCAAGCCGCCCAGAGGAGAGCTGGCCACAGACGCGACCACCGAGTGGGAACGGAAGCGCCTCCAAATCCATGCAGCCGCGTCCTATCCTGCCGGAATACGTGACCGATGGAGGGAGGAGACAAGCCATCCTCCAGGTCTAGACAAGGTCCCCTCCCCAACAGCGTGTCCCCTCACTCCCCATCCCCCCCACAGTGTCCCCTAATGTAGTTAATGAGCTTCATCCAACACACATATGTAACGGTATAGTCGAGGGCCAGACAATTCACACGGTTTTTCCTCGCCCAGGATCCCGTGTACTGGGCCATAAATCTGGCAAGCGCCAATAATGTCAGGAGTGGCCAGCAGAGAGACCACACACTCTCTGACCACAGGGCAAGCAGTCAACATCGATAAAACATCCGACGGATGGGAGAGGTTTTGTGCACATTTGTAATTAGCGTGCAAACCAAACGAGGTATTAGAAAAATCAGAGAATCTTAGAGAAGAGAATACGGCAGAGTGATTCCCAGCAGGGCAGTGGGGCCTCGGCGACGGCAGTTAGCCAGATTAATGGTGGGCGTGAACCAAAGAGGGTAAGCCACGGCAAGGCGGGCAGGCACCCGTGCGACCAGGACTGTGGCAGTGCGGTGGGTGTAGCTCCTTACTGTGCTCCACTCTTTGGGGGAAAGTGGAGACTCCCCCAGGAGGGGGACGGTGAATTCTCCTAGGGGCAGGGCAGTAGCTCGGGCCTGGAGCTGAGCAAGGCTGACCTAAGGACACCGCAGGGCGGGGAGTCTGCTGCCTCCCCTGTGCCAACCCATCTCTCCCAACCAGCCCAGGGTCTAGAGCGCAGCTCCCGCCGCCCCCAGCTCCCAGCTCTCGCCCGCCTCGGGAGGAGTCTCCTCTGCGAGGGGCCCGGGCCGCCCCCTAGGCCTCGCCGGGTCTCTGTCCCATCCAGCCATGCAGTGCTGCTTCCATGGCGTCGGCTCACGTTCGTGATGGCGCGCTACGTGTCCCGACACGCACACGGCCTTTCTTGATGCTGGCAAGGCAGGGGTGACGCGAGGATTTGTTACCCAGTCCTCTGGGGGGGGGGATCTAGTCTGAACCTTCAGCCTTTACATGCCAGCAGTGGAGTCCTGTCCTGAGGGGTGACAGCATTCAGGAAGGCTGGGGACCAGAAGTGGATCCCCAGAGCTGACTGTGGACAAGTGCCCTGTTGTGTGACCCCGGCCGCGGGTGACTCTGTTTGGAGCCTCTGTGGCCGGCTGTGCAGAACTACAAGTGAGAGGGGCTCAGATGAGTGGGGGCTGGGTATAAATGGAGGGGGGCTGGGTATGCATGTGGGGGGGCTGTGTATGAGTGTGTGGGGGGGTAAACAGCCAGGAGAAAGAGATGAGGTGGTTGCTAAGCAACACAGTCACCTCTATGATGCCTGCAGGAGCTGGGGTGCACCGACGCCACTCGACCCAGTGGGGGACGCCCTCCACTGACACGTTGGAGAGTTTGGGGCCCCCAACGTTTGAAAACCATTTCAAAACATCTGAAGAGCTGCAGAGACACGTGGCTTCGCTTAGGCCTGACCGGAGCGGCTTTCTTGTGGGATTCGGCCGTCCGCTCCTGCAGCCCAAAGAGCCAGGAGGGAAAATGAAAAACAAAGTTTCCAGCGTGCTCGCGGCCCTGCCTCCCGCGCCTCCCTTTCAAGTTGACCTGGCGGGGCTGCGGCCCAGCCCCGGCTCGCCTGCAAATGCGCAGTGGAGGGCTTCGCCCAGCGGACACCACATTTGATACCGATTTGCGCCTGGCGTGTGATGACAAGCACCGGCAGCCGATAATGGACGAGGAGGACCGGGAGGGCGCGGCGGCGCCGCCATGAGTCTGCTCGTGGTTGCCGTCTCCGAGTCGATCCACGGATACCTGCGGAACCTGCAGGGTGGGGAGCAAATGACTGCAGCGAGTCCTGGCCATGGGACACAGAGGTGCTAGGTGGGCTGGCTGCAGACGGGCACTGGTGGGCCTGGTCCCGGCAGGGGCTGGGCAGTGGTGGGCTGCTGTGGACGGGCACTGGTGGGCCTGGTCCCAGCAGGGGCTGGGCAGTGGTGGGCTGGCTGCAGACGGGCACTGGTGGGCCTGGTCCCGGCAGGGGCTGGGCAGTGGTGGGCTGCTGCAGACGGGCACTGGTGGGCCTGGTCCTGGCAGGGGCTGGGCAGTGGTGGGCTGGCTGCGGACGGGCACTGGTGAGCCTGGTCCTAGCAGGGGCTGGCATAGCTGCCTGTCTGCGGACAGGATGTGATGGTTCATTCGATGCCCCTCCTCTGCCCATCTGCGGGGGCTGCTGGCCTCTCCCTGTCACTGTCCCCTCAAGGGCACGAGGCAGCGGAAGAAACATGAGCTGCTTGCGCTGCACTCGGCCTTCACGGCCCCCTGGTTCGCATGTGCTCTCTGCCTTCCCACCAGTGCGGGGACTAGAGTCACATGGCACAGGGTCCAGTGTCGCTAGAGTCTCCTCTGGGGCCAACAAGCCAGACGACCACACGGGAACAGTGAATGGTCGCTGTCACACACCGTGGGGCTTCCCAGCCAGCAGAAGCTACCGGCTGCCGGCCCCGCTGTGGCTGCCTTGCCGGGGATGATTCGCTGCGGCCCCTGCGGCTTGCCCGCCCATCTTGGTTCCTGGTCTGCTTCATCATTACCAAATATCCTGATGAGTCGCTCCGAGACCCTTCTTCTGTCTGGGTCGGCAGATGACAATCCTGAGTCCAAACCGCCTCCAACAGGAGGGCATCAGATGCCCCAAGGAGACGCGTGGGATCCCCCCAAACAGCAGGCGCCTTTGAGGACTGTGCGCAGCTCCTGCCGCCACAGCGAAGGCAGGGCTGGGGCTCCTGTAGGGTGCCGCTGCCCGCGCTTGCCGGCCAGGGTGCTCTGTGGACACTGCTAGCTGGAATGTGGGAATGTGGGTGGACGGTCAGCATGTCCGGGGCGGCCTGTCTGCAGCGCCTGAGAAGCAAGGGTGGCAGGTGGCATTCAGGCAGGGTCAGGTCCCCGCCCCCAGGACAGGCCAGGTGACCTGAACCCGGCGAGACCTTTCTTCCCTCCAGGAGCGAGGGAGCGGCAGAGCCTCTGCCAAGTGCAAATTTGATAACCAGACACCGTGCTGAGGCTCCGGACAGCCCGCCTGCCTTTGATCTGGGCCGTCTGGGCCTGCGCTCTCAGCCACTGGGGGTCTGTTTTCCATTTTGAGTTCAGCTGGGTTCTCCATTGTGGAAGATCGGTTTTCAGGCCTTTCAGACAGAGCTGTGGACAGGAAGGAAGCTGGGGTGGCTCCTCGGCCCCCAGGCGAGGCGGGGATTCTGGGAACTGGATAATACGTGCAGGGATAGAGACAGTGGAGGCAGGGGTCTTCCAGGATGGGGTGGTGACTGAGGCCTCCACGGCATGACCCAATAGGAACCCCAGGGCTTCTGGTCCCCTAAGACAGTGTAGAGGGCGGAGTGGTGAGGGTGGGCTTCCATTTGGGGAAGGAAGATAAGCGTGTCGGTCTTGGTGGTCCCTCAGATGTTGAATAAGATTTGTGGATGGATAAATAGATGGGTTGGTGGGCGGATGGAGAGGTGGGTAAGTGGATGGATGAAGGATAGATGGTGGGTGGATGGAGAGGTGGGTAAGTGGATGGATGAAGGATAGATGGTGGGTGGATGGAGAGGTGGATGGACAGTGAGGTGGGTGGGGACAGGTGTGCAGTTCGCTTGCATTGCTGCCAGTAGATTCATGGCTCATGGGAAGAAGGGTTTTATTCTTTATAATGACTGTTCAGTTACACTTCCTATTTCAGTGTGCTAGGAGAGGCCACACCCACACAGGGGCCAAGGGAACTGTCCGCATCATAGCCACAGGACGCTGAGAGAGGGGTGAACCTCATTTGCCAGCATGTCCAAGTGTGCCACAGATGCCAGCTCTCTAAATCACCTTCCTCCATGTCACCCACCCTTTTTCTTTGGGATGGGTCTCCATTCATCAGTTAGACAATTTCCTGCAGGTTTGGTTAGGGGTTAATTCAACTACTAATTTTTTGAGTCTTCCATTGTCAAGTTGAATCTAACTACCACAAGTAAGTAGGTGTAGACATTGATGGATGGATGGGTGGATGGACAGATGGGTGGAAGATGGGTGGATGGCTTGGTTGCTGTAGGGTTGAATGGATGGATGGATGGGTGGGGGATTGGTGGGTGGTAGATGGATGATAAATGGAGCAATGGGTGGGTAATTGTGTAAGCGGAGGGTGAGGGACTGATTAACAGGGGCTGGAAGTGTGGACCAGTGATGGGTGAGTAGGTAGATGGGTGGATAGGTGGCTGGCTGCATAGGTGGATGGATGGGTGTGGGGTGGATGCATGAGATGGGTGAGTGGATAGGTGGGAGATGGGTGGGTAGATGGCTGCATGGATGGGCAGACAGATGGGTAAGTAGATGTGTGTGGGGATTGGTGGATGGCTGGACGGCAGGTAGGCGAGTCTACCTTTCATTCGTGATACACTCATCTTCGTAAGAGTAACAGGGCTTGGCTCTCCCCCTTCCTTGGGTGTCCCAAGGTGGTGGCCTGACGGTCCTGAGTCATGACCGTGTGACGCCCCAAGAAGAAACAGGCACGTGGCATCACAGGTGGGGTGCTGTGTGTCTGCGTGAGCAGCCTCCCCCCGCGGTGCTCTGCAGCACTGCTGGGGACTGAGTCGCGTCCTCAGATGCGCGCGCTGCCGGCCCGTGGCCGTCTGTGCCGTTCGCAGCTGTGTGCGGTGCTGTTCTGAGGCTGAGGCCCTGGCGGGTCTTGGTGAGAACGGGCCACGCCATGATCCCCTCGACGGCTGGCAAACAGAGGCAGGGCTGAGAGTACAGCTCACATGGTCACAAATGTGGGTGAGCGTGCAGGGGAGGCCGAGGGGGTCACCGCAGGAAGGGACCACACTGCACGCTGAAGATCCAACCAGCGCTCTGGTCTTAGCTCTGTGGGGATGCTGGTGCGGACGGACGGGACGCATCTGCGCACCCGGCGTTCCTGTGCCGTGAAATTCAGAGCTTCAGGTTTTCATTTTGGCCACTCCGGGCTTAGCACACTGGCAGAAAACGATGCTCTAGGGACCTCTAGCTCCACTCTCCGGGGGGACAGCTTGCAAAGCTAGAGGACGCTTGCAGTTTGGGTGGTGGTGGTGTGGAGGGGGGTTACCTCTGTGCAAGTTCCCATGTGTGAGGATTTGATGCGGGACCTGGCGTTGAGGACAACCAGGGGCAGTAGCTTGAGTGGCCTGCAGGGAGGTTTACTGGAAGGTTCTGTCTGAGGTCACCATCCACTCCTGCATGCACCAGACCAAGCTCTGATCTTGTCCCTCAGGGTCATACCCGCCATCACCTGCTTCCTTAGTAAGCCTTGGGAACTGAGACCAGGTGGGGGGGGGGACACTGAGGGAGCCAGGCCACTCCACGCGCTGCAAGTCAGCCGTCACCTTGCAAGGACACTGGGGACCTAGGGGATAGTCGGGAGCTGTTCCGTCTCCTCCCTCCCTCGTCCCACTCTGCCTCTGTCTGCTCTGATGTCCCAGGGCTCTGCGTGTGCGTACACACACACACACACACCCACACACACCCCACACGCACACGCACACACCACACACCACACACACACATGCACGCATGCATATGCGCACACGCACGCACACGCACGCACAGGCACGCACACACGGGCTTGGAAGAGCCCCCGTCATGTTGCACTGCGCTGGCGGCTTCTCTTCCCTCAGGGCTTGGCCTCTCCGCCCGCTGTACTACTCGCAGTGACCACCATGGGGCGCGCTTCCCACCAGCTTCGCAGTTTGTCAACAGAAGTTCCTGGCTCACCTTGTCTTCGCACGGTCTTCCCAGACGGCCCGTAATTCCACTAATAGAGATTTTTAAGGCTGGAAAAGCTCTCAGCAGAGAGAGGGACGCAGCCTCTGAATCTGAGTCACCTCCTTTCTTCCTTGCGATGTAGAGGGGTCAAGGGCCGGTGCTGGGCAGGCAGAGGTCCAGGCTACAATCCTGCCCGTTTCCAGCCAGCTGGAGCCCGGGCAACTCCCTGTCCAGCTGATCTGAGTCCCCAGGGCTGAGCACCCTTCTCTGAGACGGGCACAGGTCGCTATGCGGCTCGGGGGGCGGTCGGGAGAGGTGGTAGTCATGGTGCCAACTCAGCCCCAACTCAGCCCCAGAGATGACAAAGCGAAACCCAGGACCCCGTCGGAAAAGGGTGCGCCCCACTGCCCACCGGGCTGCGTGCCCATGCCAGGCGTGTGCCCATGTGTGAGGATGGCACTCATTACTGCCTGCCAGGCTGGATACCCATGAGCGCAGACAGCAGAGCGAGAGCTGCTTCGCTGAACCTAGGAAGAGTCAGAGGAAATCGATTTGTAAAGACTTGTTCATCCAAGCGGTTAGGGTGCTGCACACGGTCCCCCAGCGCTCCCGAGCTGGAGGCAGGAGGATCCAGACTTCACAGTCATCCTTGGCTGCATAGAGCCTTTGAGACTAACGTGGGTGACACGAGACCTTGTCTCAAGAGACCAAAAGGCTTGATCACCAGAGACCTCTGCTGAGAACCCACTGTGTGCCAGGCAGGAGGGCTGAACACCCAAGGGCCTTGCTGTCATACACGGGGCAGGTGGGTGGGTCCAAGCGGCACCTCTCTTGCCCAACCCTGGAGGCACAAGACACAGCGGAGGGGGGTGAGACCCCCCATCTGAGGGGACCAGGAAAGCCTCTCAGACCTGGACCTGAGCCTTAGACCAGGCGGGAGGCTGGAACCAGCCAGGGCAGGAGGGAAGGAGGCAGGAGGAGAAGGAAGGTGGAGAGGAAGAAAGAAAGAAGGGAGGGAAGAAAGGAAGGAATGGAGGGGACAGGAGAGAAGGAAGGAAGGAAGAGAGGGATGGAGGGAGAGAGGGAGGGAGGGAGGGAAAAAAGGAAGGAGAAAGTAAGGGAAGGAAGGAAAGGAGGGAGGGAGGGAGGGAAGAAAGGAGGTAAGGAGGGAGGGAAGGATGAAGGGGAGGAAAGAAAGAAGAAAAGAAGAAAGGAGGGAGGAAAGGCAGCAAGGAAAGTAGAAGAGAATGAAGAAAGGAAGGAGAGGGAGGGGGAAGGAAGGAAAGAAAGAGGAAGGAGGGGTGGAAGGAAGAAAGGGAAGGAAGCAGGTGAGGAGGGAAGGAGAGAGAGAAGGAGGAAAGGAAGGAGGGAAAGAAAGATGGAAGGAAGGAGGAGGGAAGGAAGTAAAGAGGGAAGGAGGGAGGAAAGAAGGAGAGAAGGAAGGGAAGGGAGGGAGGAAAGGAAGATGGAGGGAAGGAAGGAGAAAAGGAAGGAAGGAAGAAAAGAGGAAAGGAAGGAGGAAGAAAGGAGGGAAGGAGGGATGGAAGAGAGGACAGAAGGGCCGAGGGCGAGACAGGCCTGACACTAGCAGGCTGCGCGCCACAGCAAGCCAGAATTCAGGCTCTGCGGCCCCAACAGATCTGGGGAACCCCGCCTGAGGCTTCTGCTCCACCCCAGCCAGCTACGCAGCCATGGGTTCACCCCAAGCCTCTGTTTCCCGTCTCTAACTCTTCAGGACCTGCATCTGGGGTGCCTACCGTGGTGCCAGAGGACCGCGCCCAAGCCAGCGCTGTCCCGTCCCCAGGAGTTGGCTTCATGGACGCGTCTTCCCCACGGCCCGGCCCCGAGGGGGCCGAGGGAGCCGTCACTCATAGTCCCCAGGACACGCCCCTCGGCAGGGGCCCGGGATGCAGGGTCCCTGGCTCAGCCAGGCCCACACCACCTGCTCACAGACCCCCTGCTCTCTGCTAAAAGCTCCGTGCTTCTTGGACCACTGTGGCACAGGTGAGGGGGTGCAGGGGGTCCCCAAGTCATGGCGCGAGACCTCAGGGGACCATGGGAAGGAAGCCCTGTTGGAATGGGTTGCAGGAATCGCACGCAGCGCTGTTGCTGAGGCGGTCATGGATCCTTGCAGGGAAACGGGAGCCTCGGAAGCAGGTGGCCTGGGTGGGCTCACCATGGGGATGGTTCCGGCCCCACTGGCTGGTTTGGGGGTGAACATGGGACTTCCAGCTCTTTCCGAGTGAGGCAGAGATGTGGTGGATTAGATAGTGGTCACACGTGTGGGACCTGCCTAAGGGCTTCGGAAAGTATGTGCTGGGCAGGAGCCCACACCTGTACCTGAGGGAGACGCGCGGGTGACCAGGGAGAGGACCAAGGTCTTTCTCACTGCAGCACACAGATTCTCCCCTCCAGCACAGGGGCATGGAGAGGGGTCACCGCAGGAGCGTGGTGAGGGGTCCCACAGGAGCGTGGTGAGGGGTCCCACAGGAGCGTGGAGAGGGGTCAGTACAGGAGCGTGGTGAGGGTCAGTACAGGAGCGTGGTGAGGGTCAGTACAGGAGGTGTGTTCCTCAGAGACAGCCACATCACCAAGGACACCCCAGCACAGTGACAACAGGCCTCTCTGGGGCTCCATGCCAGTCCTTCCAGCTGCTGAGTGGAGGGTGGGGGGGGTCTCCTCTTCTTTCAGTGCTGCTTGGGGATGGGGAGAGGGCTGAGTCTGGGGCCCGTCTCTCTGGGATAGAAGCTTCAGTTGGGAGGACCCCCTGTACAGCACCCACTCCCATCTCTCTGTTTCCTGGCTGTGGACATGATGCTCCGTCCACCTGCCTTCCCAGCCATGCCGGCTGGGCCTGAGACCCGGTCAGCACCAACCTTCCTCCCTGGAGGTGATTCTGTTCACTCCGGCCACCTGACCCAGGACCACGGGGGCCACTGCCCAGGACCACGGGGGCCACCTGACCCAGGACCACGGGGGCCACTGCCCAGGACCATGGGGGCCACCTGACCTAGGACCACGGGGGCCACTACCCAGGACCACGGGGCCACTGCCCAGGATCATGGGGGCCACTGGACCCAGGACCACGGGGGCCACCTGACCCAGGACCACGGGGGCCACCTGACCCAGGACCACGGGGGCCACTGCCCAGGACCACGGGGGCCACCTGACCCAGGACCACGGGGGCCACTGCCCAGGACCACGGGGGCCACCTGACCCAGGACCACGGGGGCCACCTGCCTGGGCCCTGGCTTTCTTCTTCTCCATCGTGCTTGCGCAGGGGGTCACAGACGCGGAACTTGATGGGGAAGCAGGAGGCTCTGGGAGGGGCTGGCGGGAAGCGTCGCTCCGCTCACACTCAATCTAGAAATCCCACAGTTCGGGACCAAGGATGCGGAGGGGCAATGGACAGAGGGGGGCCATGAGTTCCTTTGTCTGTCCCTATGACATGCATGTACCACACAGACCCTGGACACATGCTCACACAGACATGCTTCCAGGTGCGCACGGACATACGTGCACGCACATACACGCACCATTACAGACGTGTGCACACAGAGACACACACAGACACCGTCCTCACATGCATATGTGCACATATAGGGACACAGGTACGCTGGGACCCTCACATGTACATATGTGCGCACAGGCATGTGCGCACGTTTATGCATATGCCCCCCACGAATGTGTGCAGCAGACTATGGACACACTATGCTACATCTGCACTTACGTACATTTACCACAGCATCACCCGGGCGCCCATGAGGGTGGAGGATCTTGGGGATCCCAGCAGTCTTTTCAAGTCCTCCGCTCTCCTGGGGGAGCAACCATGGCCGAGTCAGGCAAGGCCCTGGGTTCAGGAGATGCCGAGTAAAGCTCACGGGCTCCAGCTGGAGATCTCCAGACCTGCACGCGTGACAGGGAGCCTCTTCCCAGCACCACCCTGCCGGCCCCGGCTTGTGAGACGGCCCATGCCTGAGCACACCACGTCCTGACCAAACCACTATACGCCTCTAGGCACATTTCAGCAGTTCCCAGCATTCCCTGAGGCCCGGGCCCTGAATGCAGTCACTGTAAGGACTTCACACCAGGCAAGCGCTGAGGCCTGGCCGCTCCCCCCTCCCCCGCCCAGCCCACCCTCACGGCCACAGCGCTGCTTCTGTGGGTGGATGTCCCTACCCAGACACTGTAGGTACAGAGCCGCATGCTGGACCTGCCTCATGCTCTTGGGGTGGTCTGGGCATGGCGGGAACCGTGTTTCAGCTGGCATTTTGACATGGGTCCCGGGGATCTGAACCCTCGCCCTTTAGTTGTGCAGACAGCACGGTAACTGCTGTGCTGTCACTGGCCTGAAAGTAATTTCCCCCCTGTGCACTGTGGACTGAACCGGCGACGACCCTTTGTGTGCCAGGTCCCTGCTCCACACGAGCACTGCCCCACACCTTGCGAGCACAGCTGTTCGTCCGGCCCCTGAGGCGGCGCTGGGCTGCCTCTCTCCCGGCTCCTTTCCAGAATGCTCTTGACGTGCCACTGCTGTGGACACACATGTGTTCTCGAGCATGCCTGTGGCTGGGAGAGAAACCTGGGCTCACGTGTAACCAGTCTGCACCTGTCCTTTCATTAAAAATAAGAGCTTCACAGTTAAAGGCGGCCTCATGGGGGGGGGGCTGGGTGACAGGACTTGTGACTCAATATCTTCTGCTTCTGCCACAACAACCAAAGGCGCTTCTCCCAGCCTCTGCATGGCGTGTGTCCCCTGAGCAAAGCGTGTGTCCCCTGAGCGGGCGTGTGTCCACTGAGCAAAGCGTGTGTCCCCTGAGCGGGCGTGTGTCCCCTGAGCGGGCGTGCGTCCTCTGAGCAGGCGTGTGTCCCCTGAGCTGGCGTGTGTCCCCTGAGCAGGACTGGGTGCCACTGGCCTCATATGGTGTCTCCAACCCACAGCCAGAAGGGCCCAAGAGACTCTGCAGCCCCTCCCTGGGGAGACACGAGACGCGCAAGGTTGTGTGTCAAGGTGGGGCAGGACGCAGTGCGCAGACCTTTCCTGGGTCCGTCACCCGACACACCTCCACCTCCTCCAGACCAGCGCCTTCTGTGGCAGGCCCCTGTCTAGTCCTGTCTCAAATGGCTTCTCACATGGTTGCCCACCGTTCCACATGGGTGTACACGCAGGTTGCAGTCACCCCCTTTCCATGGCAGACACATGCCAAGGCCCCCGGGGCAGCTGAAACCTGGTTCTGCCCACAGGCATGAAGACGCTCAGTGCTAAGTCAGGCACCGGGAGAGTCGCCACCACTGAAGACGGAGCAGTGAGCACAGCCGGGCATCCCAAGAGTTGTGTTGGACGCTTTCTCTGCTCTCTCCTGGGCACGCCTGTTGCTATGGGAAACCATGGCTCACACGTGACTGCTTCACAGAGTGGCCGCACCACGCTTTCGTTAAACACAAGAGTGTCGCCGTTCATTGACAGCACACGTCGCACACACAGGCAGAGCGGAAGGGACAGAGCAACTGCTTTATTCTCTCTTCAGACAGACTGTCACCGTGTAGCGCAGGCTGGGTTCAGACTCACAGTGATCCTCCTGCCTCCGCTTCCTGCCGCTAGGATCACAGGCGTGCACTGCATACAGCTCCGCGTTGGTGCGTCCCGGGTGCAAGTACTCCTGCACCGCAGGCCAGCGTGAGAGACGACGGGGCGACCAGCAGTGGGCAGCCTGGACTCACCGGACACTCCGCGCCCCCGGAGGCCACACGGGATGGGACGGGGCCTCATTGGGCCACTCGCAGTGCTGACTTAGAAAACACGTGCAGTGCTCACTTCTGGAACTTTCTACTTACGGCTTTCCGACTAGGGTAATAGTGGCTGACCGGAAATACAGGTCACAGACAAGGAGGGTCAGCCTGTGTGAGAAAGGAAAGTGGGGTGCAGACACTGAGCGAGTCATCCGTAAGCATCTGCTCCCCTCTGTACAGGGACTGGGGTTCAGGGAGCAGAGGCACAGGGCCTGGAGTGGGGGGTGCTGTCCTCATTTCCAGGGCATAGGACCCCTGCTCCTCGTGCATCTTTGGGGGCTGCCCCACGCGTGCTCAACTTTACAAGCATGGGTTTGAGTTTCAAAGCATCATTCTACAACCTTCCTCCCCATCTCCCGAAGCCCCTGAGGGGTCTCCCCACGGCCCTCGAGACAAGGCAGAGGAGGTGGCATCGCCTTCCTACTGCTGCCCTAAGCCTGGCTCAGGGGATGCTGAGTGCACCCCAAGGCCATCGCGTGCTGCCCTGCCTGGAGCACACGGCCCCTCCTCCCGCTGGGTCTCCTGGTTCATTCCCCGGTCCCTGGATTAGGCTGCCGGAATGTTTCTTTCCCCAAGGATTTCCAGACATCCCCACTTCCAGACAAGGCTCAGATGCCCGCTGCTGCCCAGGAGCTCAGGCCAGGGAGACGCTGTCAGGGAGACGCTGCCAGGGAGACGCTGCCCAGGGAGACACGTCCCTAGGGAGATGCTGCCCAGGGAGACACGTCCTGCAGGGAGATGCTGCCCAGGGAGACATGTCCTTAGGGAGATGCTGCCCAGGAAGACATGTCCCTAGGGAGATGCTGCACAGGGAGGTGCTACCAAAGGAGGCGCTGCTTGGGGGCATTACCTTGAGAGACTCTGTCCTGGGTGGCACCTCTGGGTGGCACGGTGGTGCCTCTGGACCCTGTGAGAGGGGCAGTGCTGACCTGGATCCTACCCAGGAGCCCAGAGCTTTCAAGCAGCCTGTTCTGGGACAGATCTGAAGAAGCAGTTGACGTTCTTGCGGGGGAGGGTGCCCAGAGAAGGGTCCTGCTCGGGGCGGCAGCGGAGCTGAGCTGGGCATCCTCTGCCAGCAGCACCAGTGCCGTGACGTCTTGGGCCACCAGCCACACGGGAGGATTTGTACCTCAGACAGCCACACGCTTTTTTCTCTGTGTCTCTTCCTCTTCCCCTTCCTCGGCTTCCTTTCTTCTCTCTGTGCACCCCGTCCCCTCCGTCGCCCTGACTTATTGCTTCTCATCGAGTGCTGTCTAAAAATGGCTGGAAGGCCAGGTGGCCATGGGAAGGGTACTGATGCTTCTGATTAAGGTCTGAGAACATGCCCAGACCCACGTGTGGGGGGCCTGCCTTCTGCAGCGAGGGTTGGCTTTGGCAGAGAACCTCCCACCCGACCCCTGTAGGCCGGTTACCCCGAGTCCCACGGCCCTGCGCCAGGTGCCCTTCTCCCATTCTCTGTCCTCAGCCTTCTCCCTGCTTCTGTTGGGGCATGTGCGACCTGCCGTCTTCAGACCACTCCAGAAGACTCGGCCTAGGGCTGAGCACAGCCACTTCAAGGTAGTCGTTGATTAAAAAAAAGTCGAAAAAGAGAAACCAGGAGAAAGTGGTCCACCAGCGGGGGCAGCTTGGGGCGACGCCGCACGGGCATCAGCATTATCCTTTGGAACTGGGATTGCCACACACATGTTTCTGTTTTCATCCTGTCCTGTTCTCTCTCCAACCCGGGGAAATTAGTTGCAAAGTCATTAATCACCTAATCACACTAATAGTTTAACATCCGATCTGCCCCGGCCGCCGGGCGGACAGCGGGCCGCTCCGGGCTTCCTTCCCGCAGGCGCGGGGTAACATGTTAAGTATTGCAGGTGACTTGATGCTCTTCCTCCCGTCCTGGGGTCCGGGCTGAGGGGGTTGGGGAGGGAGATAAAGTGAAACACATTTGCTTCCCGGGCGGGAGGAGGGACACGGAGCTGCCTTTCTGGAAACTCAGCCCATCAATCATAAACTGATTACAAATTCGTCACCTTGAATCAATTTCTGTTCACAAGTTCAAAAGGCACTGTGAGCTCGGGGCTATCTGGAATATTCTACATGTGGAGAGGATTAACATTTGATCCAGCCCCTCCCTCAGAGGAGGAGACTGGTGGTGGTGGGGAACGGTTCCTGTTAACCAGCCAGGACTCATACCCTGCCCCCCCATGGGGATGTGGAATTCCCCAGCCTGCGCCTCAGTGTGGACTCAGGCAGTGTGGGAGGAGACAGGAGACAGCACTGTCTGTGGAGCCAATCACATCACAGCACAAGTTTTCCTTTTTAAGACATGAACGATCGTTCTTGTTCTTTTCAATTTAATTATTATTATTACTATTATTATTATTATATTGTCATTATTATTATTTGTGGTATTGGGGACTGAACTGGGGCCTCACACGTGCTCAGCAAGTGCTGTACATTGAGCCACATTCCCAGCCTAGATTGTTGTACACAGTTCTCCTACTTCCAAGAGGCAAATGAGAGAAACAGAGAGACAGAGAGGGATGAGCAAAAAAGGGACAGAGGAAGAGACAAGGGGGATAAGGACATATACAGAGTGAAAGACAAAGAGCTGAGGAGGTAAAGATAGAGGCTGTCAGAGATAGAGAGACAGGGAGATGGAAGGAGAGAGACGGGGAGATGGAAGGAGAGAGACGGGGAGATGGAAGGAGAGAGACGGGGAGATGGAAGGAGAGAGACGGGGAGATGGAAGAGGGAGACGGGGAGATGGAAGGAGGGAGACGGGGAGATGGAAGGAGAGATGGAGATGGAAGGAGAGAGACAGGGAGAAAGTGGGGGCAGCGGGGGGGCAAGGGCTGCTAAAAGCAGACCACACCCCCACAGACTTGTCTTCTGCAACCCTCAGGCTTCCTCATCTACAGTTCCAGAACCTTCCTACCTTGGGGTAGGACGCCCTGGTCCTGGCCAAGCAAGGACGCATGCATCTGCCCCAGCAAGGACGCATGCATCTGCCCCAGCAAGGACGCATGCATCTGCCCCAGCAAGGACCCATGCATCTGCCCCAGCAAGGACCCATGCATCTGCCCCAGCAAGGACCCATGCATCTGCCCCAGCAAGGACGCATGCATCTGCCCCAGCAAGGACGCATGCATCTGCCCCAGCAAGGAGCCATGCACCTGCCCCAGCAAGGACGCATGCATCTGCCCCAGCAAGGACGCATGCATCTGCCCCAGCAAGGACACATGCATCTGCCCCAGCAAGGATGCATGCATTGGTCTCCAGCACCGCAGGGTCCCCAGGACATCACAGACCTGTACAGGTGACGACTTCAAGCCACTGTGATCTCGTCCACGAGCCCTCAAAGAAAAGGGGCTCCCTGGAGAAGGTGAGCACTGGGCTCCTGCAGCCCCCACGGTGCTGAGGGCCCAGCATGCTCTGTAGCCTGGGACCTGCAGCTGGGCTGATCCGGGGTTCCTGGAGGCCCCACGATGCAGGTGACCCCTGGAGCACCCATCAGATGCCAGTGCCTTTCATCTAAGCTTTGCTGGGGACAGGGGTGGCAATCCCCGGGGGAAGGGCAGAGCGGTCAGAGGCCTCGGGAGCTTGGCAGGAGCAGATGATGGCAGAAGCCCTTCCAGAAGGCCCCTTTGTGCCCCACCCAGCTCGAGGGAGAGCCGGGTCCCCAGTACAGAGCATACACTTCTGCAGGTTCAGCTCTCGCTCCCCCGGGATGGCTGTCCTCGCTTTCCCCCACACATCTGAGTCCACTTACAGAACTACAGCCAGGACATACACCTGTCCCTGGAGGCTGCCAGACGGGCACGTGTCTCCGAGGACTCAGCCCAGTGCAGTGCCACAGCTGCTTCATGCGTGACGGGCACGATGGTTGCTTAGCAATTGCGCAGACCACAGAGCCGAGTGCCACACAGCCGTCTCACTCCAGCCTCGGCATCCCAGGCTCCTCCGGCCCTGGTCTGGCATTGGCAGAGACCAGGGTTCCTAGGCCCATGCAGAGCATATCCCAGGAGAACCTGGGCCTGGAACCCAATCAGATTCCTGCTGGGTCTGGGCAGTGGAGAGGCGCCAAACCCCAGGACACCCTCCCAGGGGGTCACAGGAGTGCAGCACAATCCCGTGGCATGTGGGGGCTGTGCCCAGGTGTCTCTTGCCTGGGCCTCACCCCGCAACTAGCGTCGCCCACATGGAGTGGAGCTACTGGCTCCTCACCTGGGGGGGCGGCAGAGGGTCTGGAGAGGGCCAGCCTTGGCATCTGGGCCACGGCTTGTGCAGACAACCCGGGCTTGCGAGGAGACGTTGGCTCCCTGCGTGCTTGAGAAACAACCTTAGAGCCTTTCTTGGCCGCCGCCTCTCCGACCCCCATGATGACTACGGATCCCGGCCGCCTCCCGTGGGCGCTTCACATGGCGGGACAGAGCCCATCCGTCTGGGGTCGGGAAAGCCAGATGGCCTCACACATGTGATCACAGGACTGGTTGGGGGCTCAGCGTCCCTCCTAGGGTGCTCTGGGAGAGGGACCTGATGCCGAGTGTGATGTCCACAGCAGGAAGATGTATAAAGGTCAATGTCTGCCAAGGTGGGGAGCGGGCAGCGCCTTCCGTGGCCACAGCCTTCCACTGGCAAGGTGGTAGGATTTTGAGCATGCCAGGCTAGAAAGGACCCACAGGGGACTCTTCCAAATGGCCCTGAGTGAGGGATCTGCACAGACCCAACCCCCCAATGGCCCTTGGACGCCTCGCTGAGCGGCTGGGCTCCTCACCGGGCTGAACGCCGCCTGCCATGACCTCCTTGCCAGGGCCCCCCAGCCTCCCTCCGGTTCCTGTCGGGCCTCTGTGTGCAGCAGTGGGGACCCAGGGCTACGGCCCGAGGCGTCTAGTAACTGCTGCAGCACACCGGCTTCGGAGACTGGCCGCCTCTGTTAAATTTACCTTTGGAGAGCGCTGAGGCTCGGGGTCAACCGACCCTCCTTCCTGTCCAGCCTGCCACTGAGGACACGCTGCCCTGGGACGGACACTTAACCCCTGGCCTTGACGTCACAGCTCCGAGGGGCCGAGGCCACCCACCTCGAGCCAGCGGAGGAGCCGACTCGGGAAAGGGGCTTTGCCCCCTCGGCCGCCGTCAGTCGGGGGACGTGGGAAGGAAAGGGCCAGGGAGCAGGAAGAGGAGTGCCTGCCCATGGTCTCTGCCAGCGAGAGTGGTGAGCCCAGAAAGTTCTGCGGGTCCCCGCATGTCCTCGTCCTGACCTGGAGCTTGAGAGGAGCCTCCTGGGTCAGGCGGGCTCGGGGCCACCACCTGCAGAGGAGAAGGAGGCCTGCTGTGCCAAGCGGCGAGCGGAGCCGAGTCATGCGCACCCTCGCCGGAGGCCGCAAGGGACAGGCCCACCCCGGCCTGCTTCCACCTCCATCCCCAGCTCGGCCTCCAGCACCGGAGAGCAGCACGTGTTGTCTCAGCGCAAACTGCTCGTTTCAAGTCCAAGCTCCACCACGGGCCACCTGGTGACCTCGGACAACCGCCGCGTCTGCGCTTCGCTCTCCCGGTGAGAAAACGAGGCGCTCGTGTGGCTCAGGGGCAAGCGGTGTGGGTCAGCAGCCAGCCCCCGCCTCCGGAGCTGGGCTGGGCTGGCGGGGGTGAGGGTCCCGGGGAGGGGTCCTGCGGGGAAGCGGGGCATTAGTGGGTTTCCGGGGGCTCCCTTTGATGTGCACAATCGCATCCGAGGGCAGGAGAAGCGCTTTGAGCCGGGTCGGGCGAGAGCTCTGAGAAGGGCCGCTCCGCAATTAACTGCAGATCGGATTTCTCGAGGGTCCCAGGAGCCCACCTCAGAGCGCAGAGCAGGGAGAGGCCCGAGAGTCCCGGGCCGCTTGGCCCCTGGTTCTCATGCCCGCCCCTCTCCATGAGACTCTGCTTAGTAAAAATTAATTTACGCCCAATTACTGCTGACAGCCTGAGGAAGGCCTCGATGGGGTCCGGGAAGGGCCTGTCCTTCAAAGCCAGCTCCAAGCAATTAGACCTAATGGGGTCTGTAGCAGGGGAGACGAGGCTGCCCAGGGGTCTGGGCCAGGCGTCCGTGGCAGACAGTTCCAGACAGCAGCCTCCTCTCCCAGGCCCGGTGCCTGGCTGGGCCTGCATCACCTTGGAGCTTGGGGCTGCTGAGGGCTACATGGTGGTCCCCAGCTCCTCCGGAAGCCCGGAGCCCCTGAGTGTGACTGTGATAGTGGGGCTGGGGCCAGGTAACCGGCTTCATGGTCACGCCATGTGGCAATTGCAAGTACGTAGCCTCTCTGGGCCCCGGCTTCTTCAGGGGTGAGGAAGGTGGTCAGGACCCACTGGGAGGGGCTGATCCGTCGAGGCGGTGGCCTTAAAGCTCCATGGGTTCAGCCTTGGAGAGTGGGACCACTAAACGCAGTCAGTGGTCTTGGTGCCGGTGGGGGCAGCCAGTCTGGAACCAGCACCCCAGGAGTCACAGAGCCTGGGAAGGAACCTCTCGCTACCTGCTGAGGTGGGTGCTACCTGCTGGGGTGGGTGCTACCTGCTGAGGTGGGTGCTACCTGCTGAGGTGGGCGTCATGGTTTGAATGTGGACTACCCACCGCAGGACGATGAGACGTGGAGCCCTGCTGGAGGGCGCTTGGCGCTTCTGGGCTTGAGATGTGGGAGCCCCGCTTGCTCCCCTCTCTTGCCCTCTCTGCCCCCTGTGACGGAAGCAGGCCTCCTGCTTCTGCGCCAGGCCTCTGCTGCAGGTTTCTTGCCACCGTGGCTGGATACCTCCGGCTGTCAATCACACATAAACCCTCCCTTCCACAAGCTGCTGGGCCACAGTACTTCCCTCGGAAGGCCTGGGAACGAGTCCACGGCAGATGGACCTAGTGAGTGCAGTGGGCCGTGCAGACCCCCAGTGGAACTCTGGAATCCTGGCCCTCCCCCAGGTCTCCCTGTGCCTGTAAAGACGTCAGATCCAACGCCCAGGAGACAGATGGCACACCTCCCACGCCCTGCTCTGGGGTCAGGGCACAGTGGGGCTCCTTCTTGGAGCCCTCTCCTTCAGACAGCCAACTTTCTGGGTGCCAGTACTAGAGGGTGCAGGATCCCGCCCCAGCGAAGCAGCATGAAGGCGCCCACCAGAGCCAAGGGCAGAGCGCACACGTGACCGCAGGCCAGCGGGCCTGGGGAAGGCGCTCGCCACAGCCGGACCCTCCTGTGTGCTCAGGAAGAACCGACCAGAAGGGCTTTGTGGACACGCACTTGCCGAGGAGCCGGAAGAGAAGGAAGTGCGCAAGCCAGGGCCACGGAAGACCCGTGCCTGCTGCAAGACCCAGGGCCACGGAAGACCCGTGCCTGCTGCAAGACCCAGGGCCACGGAAGACCCGTGCCTGCTGCAAGACCCAGGGCCACGGAAGACCCGTGCCTGCTGCAAGACCCAGGGCCACGGAAGACCCGTGCCTGCTGCAAGACCCAGCCAGCTGGGCCCTCCGGCCCTGAGTGGTCTGCGGTGTTCTGTCCTCTCTGAGGGCGCGTGGTGCTCTGGGAGCCGGGGGCAGGCAGGTTTCGTGGTCTCCCTTAGTTTTTTTTTTTTATTACATTTACGTCTATTGCAGAATGATGCTGTAGCTCTTTGATTTCCGTTTCCAAGTCACAGCCGCTGCCAATCTCCAGGTGCCAGGAGCCTAACCATCCTGTGTGCTGACCAATCAAAAAGAGGAAGAGAAATGGGCTGTCCAAAATGTGGGTGCCACGTGGAGCCTGGGGACAGGACCCCAGGCTGTGCTGACCACACCCCGCAAGCTGCTCCCCTGCGGAGCCGGGGGGGCAGCCTCCGATGGCCTCAGCTGACTTGGTCCTTGTCCACCCTGAGACTCTCTGTCTGTCCCAAGTCTCTGCCGCTGCCCTGAGTGTGAAGGATCCGGGCCGCGCTGCTCACACATGAAGAACCTTCCAGCAAGGCTGGTGTGCGTGGCCACTGCTGCGTTCACTTACCTGGGTAGTCAAACACATGCGAGTTAAATATTTTCTTTTTTCAAAAACCTATAAGAGAAACGCATACTTTTTAAAACATTCTGATTCAAGTCTATACCACACAGACAATAATAAAATAACATTAATAACTAGATATATATAATAAATGTCTTGCCCGTGAGTTGACTTACACGATATATTACATGGGCAATATGCTAGATCCATAATTATATTATTATACCTTTATGTGTATTATATATATGTAAATCCAGAACTCGGGAAGCTGGGGTGAGAGGATCGTCACAATTTTCTCTAACTTAACTTTACTGCTATGCATATCAATATATAAGTTTATTTATGAATTATAAATCATTTAATTTTGTTGTGTTGGGGGTTGAACCCAGTATTAGGTGAGTACTTACCACAGAGCCACATCCTTGACTTGCAAGTATATTGATATAATGTATTATATACTAGTCTATTACATATGACATTATAAATCATATATAATATCTATATAGTCCATGTGGAAACACATATACAGTTATAAATCTACCCTTCATATGCTACATCTTCTTTCTTCATAGCAAAATTTACGTGGTCCTATGGTTTCCAGTGGTCTAGCGTTGCTGATTGGATCTGATCCCGGGGCAGCTTCCAGCCAGCAGCTGCACAGAGGAAGCTGAGAGAGCCAGCGGCCGTCAGAGGCTGTGCAGTCAGTAGCTGTGCAGTCAGCGGCTGTGTAGTCAGCGGCTGCGTGGTCAGGGGCTGAGTGGTCAGCGGCTGCGTGGTCAGGGGCTGCGTGGTCAGGGGCTGCGTGGTCGGCGGCTGCGTGGTCGGCGGCTGCGTGGTCAGGGGCTGCGTGGTCAGCGGCTGCGTGGTCGGTGGCTGCCTGCCTCCGCCGCCCCCCCCCGCAGCCCCATCTGGAAAAGAGCGCTGCCCCGCCCGTGGAGCCAGTGCAAAGGGAGGCCAGACGTCCTCGGTGGCGTCTAGAAACCACTGTTTTTCTTATTCGGGACGATTGGGTTGATGGAACCCAATCACAACATGTGGAGTCTGTAGCTTGCGCCCTGCGGATTCCAAATGTCAGACAACCCCAGCATGAGAGAGCAGTTTACCTGATTCCATGGCACCTACTAGATTTTTCGTGAGACCCAAGCTCAGGGGGCAGGTGGAGAACTGTGACTCAGTCAGTAACACATCACCTGTGGCTGTCACTTTCTGCCTGATTCTGGATTTTTGAAAAGAAAGTCATAAATCCAGAACTTGGGAGGCTGAGGTGAGAGGATTGTCGTGGCTACACAGCAAGCCTGAGGCCAGCCTGGGGTACATGCGATTCTTTTAGGAGGAAGGAAGGAAGGAAGGAGGGAGAGAGGGGGAGGGAGGGAGGAGGGAGGGGGAGGGAGGGAGGTGAGGAAGGAAGGAAGAAGGAGGAAGGAATAGGAAGAAGGAAGGAAGGAAGGAAGGAAGGGGTGAGGGATAGGGAGAAGAAAGAAAGAGTAAAGAAAAGAACGAAAGAAAAGAAAGAAGAAAGAAAGAAAAAAGAAAGAGAAAGAAAGAAAGAAAGAAAAAAGAAAGAAAGAAGAAGAAAGAAAGAAAAGAAAGAAAAAAACGAAAGAAAGAAAGAAAAGAAAGCAAGCAAGAAAAGAAAGAAGAAAGAAGAAATAAAGAAGAACAAGAAAAGAAAGAAAGAAAGAAAGAAAGAAAGAAAGAAAGAAAGCTAGCTTTCCTGGCAAGAATGAAGACGTGAGTTTGGGCCCCAGGGCCCACATAGAAAATCCAGGTGTGGTCACCCTGGCATCTCAGTGCTGAGGAGATGGACACGTGGAGGTCCCAGGCTCGCTGACCACCAGTCTGGCTAGTCGTCAAGCTGCAGGTCAAGAGGACACCCTGTGCCAATCAGCGGATAGTTCTGAGGAATCACAGACCTCTACCTTGTGCACGTGCACTGTCATGGCTGGGCACAGCTGACAACTTGACGGCTGAGGGCTTGAGCTCTGGGCACATTTGTGGGGAATTAGTGGTTTAGTTGAGCCCAGAGCAAACCTGCGGGAGATTGTCTAGCTGGTGGGGAAGACCCAGACTGTGGTGGGTGGGACTAGGCCCTGGATAAATCACAGAGAGCTGGTTGAGAGAGTTGACATCCTTGTGTACACTTGGCCAGACATGCTGGTCTGGCAAGTAAGGATCGTCCCTCTCTCAGCTGTTATGATTGATGGTGTGGCCAGTTCCCTCGGCCCTGGTGTTGGTGCTGCTCTCCCGTCAAGCTGGACTATGAACTGTAGTCGAACTGTTGTAAGGAAATAAATCCTTTGTTCCCTTAAGCTGTTTGATGGTCATTTATCAGCAATGTTGCAGGCTGACTGCAACATGCATGCACACACGTGCGCAGATACACATGAGCAGGCCTTTAGTGAGGAGGAGGACGAGGAGGACAGCAGAAGGGCCTGGCTGACACAGGGGGGCATTTTGGCGGGGTTTTGTATTTACTTCCCTCTTCTCACTGTCGCGGAGCGGACTGTTGGCTCCCCTGGGGCTGGACTTTTAGGGGCACAGCGGATGATCCAGGCTGCGAGCCGCTTCTACAGGACATCAGCCGTCTGGAGAACTGCAGAGGCGCTTCACTGCCAAAGACTCCCGTGAGCGAGCACCACTGTCACTCACAATGACGTTCCTGAGGCGACTTTAAGAAGGGGTGAAACGCTGGGAGAGGTCACGGCCTGTGTGGCCGCCACACGGCGTCTCTGCAGAATGCTGTGAGTGGAAGGTGGTCTGGAGGTGGTCTGTCATCTGGAGGTGGTCTGTCATCTGGAGGTGGTCTGTCATCTGGAGGTGGTCTGTCATCTGGAGGTGGTCTGTCATCTGGAGGTGGTCTATCGCAGTTGCTCTCTGCTGATGTGAGACAACACGGAGACTCGAGTAACTTAAGAGAGAAAGGGAGATTGGCTTATGATTTCAGAGGTTCAGAGGGGGAGACACTGCTACTGCAGCAGAGAGAGCTGGGGCGACAGCAGAAGCTGGGGGCAGCTTACGTCACAGCATCCTGGAGGCTGAGAGCCGCAGATTGTTAGTGGAAACAGGGCGGGGCCAACAAACCTCAAGCCCCTCCCCCCACAAGCTGCCTTCCTCCAGCAAGGCTCCACCTCGGAAAGTTGCCACAACTTTCTCACATATCTACTAAAGATAAAACACGCATGCCTGTGGGGGACAGCTCACAATCGGACCACAACGAGATCCCGACCTGCGTTTCATAGACGTGTCAACTAAGGGCTGCTGTGTTTCTTCTTCCTGCGCACGCTGGAATCGCTCGGAGTCTTCAAGTTGGAAAATGGCAGGAGACGCGGCTCAGAAGCAGGGGCACACTGAGCACATGCAAGGCCTTGGGTTCATTGTCAGCACTGGGAAACAGAGCGAGGTTTTTCCCCAGGAAACCTGAACTTGGGAGTGGGAGGTAAGAAATGTGTGTCTGCTGGGTGGACACCGCTTGATGAGATCCTGATTCTCTTGGTAGCATCTGGTGTCCCAGAATCCACCAGACACAGGAAGCCTGGAGGACTGCCTGTGGAGGTGACCACTAGCCAGTCTTTGCAGAGAGCTTGCAAGAGCAACAGTGGCCCACCCAGACCATAATAGCCACAGGACATTGTCACTGCTGGAAATAGGAGCCGAGCTCAGCAGCAGCAGCAGCAGCTCCGCACTGTGCCCACCAGGCAGCCACACAGTCCGCGGCTGCATCCACCTTGCAAGGGTGGGGTTCCAGGCTCGATTCTGTCCACTGCCTTCTCTTCCTCTGCAAACGGAAGGTTGTTTCATTAATACTTTTTGTGTGTATGTGGGGTGTGTATGTGTGCACGTTCACACGTATAGGTGCGCAGTGTACACATATGTGCACCTGTGTATGTGGGGTGACACCTAGTCAGTCTTGAGTGTGGTGGGCTGCTGACAGCCGCGTGGCTGTGTCCTTGACCCCTGGACCAAGCTGAGCAAGATCCACCTTGTCATGTTCGTAGGAGAGACTGAGGCAGGGCAGGTGGTGCAGCTCCCAGGAGAATGCCTCTTGGCGAAGGAGTCGAGGATTTTAATGGGAGAAGTGTAGGAGACCCCCCGCAGACCCATGGGGAGGGCCGGGAATCTAGTTCTGAGGACCATTTCCTGTGGCCTGCTTTGGGGTGCATGCCCAGCCCCTGCCCTTCAGTGTCCGCTAGCTCCTCCTCAGACTTGGAGCATGGCTGGGGGGCTGGGATCTGAGAGCCCACCTTAGGCTTGGAGACACATCCTCTGGGGAGAGCAGGAAGTGGCAGGTGACACCCTGGGGGTGGGGTGGAGGGCTCCAAAGATGGCAGTGCCTTTGAGCTCACTAGCTCTGGGGTAAGACAGCAGAGGAACCTACAGACTGTGCACAGATGGAACATTCCAGAAGGGTAAATGGAGGCCAGGGAGTGACTCCATAGAGCCAGGCTCCCTGCCCACCATGTGTGGAGGGAAACCCCTGCTCCGGACAGATGCCCACACCAGACCCATGAGTGAGGTCTGATGTGGACCCTTGTCCGCAGGAACTCCCTGGAGGCCCCTTGGGATTTGCCCAGGTGTGGAGGACACCTGAAGGGAGTCTGCATGTGCAGCCACAGCCTGCGGGCTTCCAGGTGACGGAGGCCATGGTCGCGTTTCCTGGGAAGGACAGTGTGAGAGGCTGGGAAAGAAGGGGGCGCCAGGCTCTACTGTGCAGGGCCCGGCCGCCGCCCGCGTGCCCGCCGCCCGCGTGCCCGCCGCCCGCGTGCTGCCCCTTGCGCCCCAGGCGCGGTGCACAGGCCACAGGCTGTCTGCAGGGCTGAGCAAGAGCAGGCCTGGCTGGAGCGGGGGCCCTAATGAGAGCCAGGTGGGCCACACCTCGCCTGTCGGGCGGCACCTCTTGGCTTTGATCAGCAATAAGGCCTAAGTGTTCCCAGGACCCCTGCCCCCCCCCCCCGCTCTGGCCCGGCCACTCTTCCTTCAAAGCTACCTCTCCTCGCCAGCCCCAGGGTCGCTCCATCGCCCAGCAGCGGGACTGCAGCCTCCTCGAGGTGCCCTGAAACGCAAGCTGCCCACAGCGCCCCTGCATGACCCAACACCCAGCACCCTTTGTCTGGATGTCCCCAAATAGCCAGCACACTGACCCTCGAGGGAGAAGGATAGCCACCCCCACACCAATCCCATATTGTCTTAATGACCTTTTTCCATTTCAAAAATGGAACTTTAAGTTATCTCTGCCCTTTGGTGGGAATTCTTTGGGAACAGCATTCAGCCGGTCGCCCCTGTTTTTCAGGGGCAGGACAGAGACCATGTACCTCGGGCAGCCACTAAGGGGCGGGAAGAGGCTTCCCAGCGGTCTTCCACCCAGGAGTTCAGAGTGGAGTCTGGGCGGCACGCGTGGGTGGGACTGTGTTTGCTCCCAGGCGATAACTTACTTTCATCTTGCAAAACTGGAAACTCTGCCCCTGAAACGAGGTCGCTGCGCCCTCCCGGTTCTCTAGCCCCATCCTGCGTTCCGTCTCTTGAGTTTGCTCCTCTGGGGGGCACAGAGGAGTCAGTAAAGTCAGCCACGTGATCTGGGGCACTGGCCAGCCCAGCGCCATCCGCAGGCATCCCGCCCCTCTGCTCGTGCCCTTACCAGCCTGGGCCAGATGTGCCGTGTTCACTCCGTGTCTCCGTGTCTGTTGGGCCTTCTGACTTGCTTCCCTGCGGCCGTGGCCTTGGTCTGACTCACCTCTGGGCAGAGCGGCTGGCATCCTTTCGGAAGCAGATGGGCTTTGCGTCCAGTTGGTGCCCAGTTTTCTCACTTGGCACTGTGGCATCCTGTGTGCCCAGCTGTGAGACACCAGTGTTACTGCCGTCTGCTTGTGCAATAGCTTATTGTCATCTTGCAAACCGCAGCTCTGCCCCTGAAACGAGGTCCCCGCGCCCCTCCCCGGCAGCGCATCCCGCGTTCTGTTTACCACGTGTGTGTGGAGCTGGCAGCGTTTGTGCCTTGGTGGCCATGCGGTCACTCTCATCCTGCACTCAAGATCCCCCCACATTCCAGCACAAGCTCTCACTCTGCTGAGCATCCTAGGCAGAGGTCGAGGACACAGGATGGGCCTGTGGCCACAGGACCCCCATGGAATGAGAAGGACGAAGGCTGCGTCCCTCCTTGACCCACCTGCAAGGACCAGACGGCCTCTGGCCCCGTGGTCAGTTCCAAGCTGTCGCCTAAAAGCACAGGTCTGGACATCTTCTCCCCTGTGAGACCCTTTCCATGGCGTCAGAGGAGGAAGCCTGTTGGTCAGCGTGATGGTCACGTGCTGCCTGCAGCGGGAGCACCAGGCCAGACCAGCACCTCCCTGCGGAAAGGAGCTGGACTTGGGTGAGGCGGAGGGACAGGAAGGAGGAGGGACAGGAGGGAGGAGGGGCAGGAGGGAGGAGGGACAGGAGGAAGGAGGGACAGGAGGGAGACGGGACAGGAGGGAGGAGGGACAGGAGGGAGACGGGACAGGAGGGAGGAGGGACAGGAGGGAGGAGGGACAGGAGGGAGGAGGGACAGGAGGGAGGAGGGACAGGAGGAAGAGGGACAGGACAGGAAGGAGGGACAGGAGGGAGGAGGGACAGGAGGGAGGAGGGACAGGAGGGAGGAGGGACAGGAGGGAGGAGGGACAGGAGGGAGGAGGGACAGGAGGGAGACGGGACAGGAGGGAGGAGGGACAGGAGGGAGACGGGACAGGAGGGAGGGGGCAGGAGGGAGGAGGGACAGGAGGGAGAGGGACAGGAGGGAGGAGGGACAGGAGGGAGACGGGACAGGAGGGAGGAGGGACAGGAGGGAGGAGGGACAGGAGGGAGAGAGGAGAGGAAGGAGGAGGGGCAGGAGGGAGGAGGGACAGGAGGGAGGAGGGGCAGGAGGAAGGAGGGATGAGAAGGAGGGACACGGGGAGGAAGGACTGGAACAGCTGAGTGGGGTCCTCAGGAAGACTGGTCCTGGGGCACGCTCACCAAGCTCTTTGCTGACAGAGGGGTGCTCCTTGGAGGAGCCCTGGCTTGTCTCCCTGCCCCGTGTACAGCCCCTGGCCAGGGAGCTCGTGGGCTTATGTTCCGGGTAGAGTGCTGGACATGTAGGGTCGGTGCTCCAAGGGAACAGAGGCCCGGGTGGCCCAGGACACGCAGCAGCACACGCATGGCGGAGCGGTCCGCTTGGAGATATGGCAGGGCCTGCAGACGTCCCTCTGGGGAGAAGCCTCACCCCCTCTCCACGGTCCTCTGGTCGGGGTGGGAGGGGACGACCACGCTTCCTTCTCTCTCCAGGACGGCTTCGGAGGCAGAGAGTCTTCTGCCGAGCCTTCCTCAGTCTTCCTCGGTTGCACGACTTTATGGTCCTGCAATTCATTAGCGGGTGGTCATCTCTGGCCAGGGCAGCAGGCTGCTTCTAAGAACTTAACCAACCAATTCATCCAGGGACAGAAATAATGGTTTCCGTAATGAGCTGCTGTCTGGGAGCCGCGCCTGCCCCGCCGTGGCATTAGCGACAATCAGACCGTTATTTATATTCCGCCTCTTGAAGGAGAATCTTTATTGCCGGAGCTGTGGGGATGGGGGGCCTTGCTATTCATTGCTTTCTAGCTCTGTCTAAATTATTCAGACTAATGAATTTGTCGTGTCCACGGCTACGGCGTCTAGACGGAATCTGGAGCGTTAGCAGCCGTGGCTGTTCCACAGCTTGGTCGGACAGAGTCACGGAATCTCCGTTTCCTGCAGATGTGTTTTGCTGGCTGGGTCTGGGTGCGGGTTTTCGGGGTGTTGGGTGCTTCTGGGAGCACCTCAGACTGTCCCGCTTCTCCCTCACGCAGCAGCAGCTTCTTCAGAGTCCAGAGGAAGCTGGCAGCACTGGGCTTGGGGCGCTCGCCATCTTCACAGATACCCACACATCCTCTGCTGCCCTCGTGCCGACCCAAGGGCGTCTGTGCTAGTTTCAACTGGACAGTTGCCAGCTGAGCTTTGGCACATCTGTGCAGAACTGGTAGTTAAGGCAAGCCCCAGCAAACCTGCAGGAGAGTGTCTGATTGATGGCTGTCATAGTTAGATACAGGTGTCAGGTTGACAATTGAAGAGTCTGGCTCTAGGACATTTGTTAAAAAAATAGTAGTTAAGCTCTGAGCAGTCCTGCAAGCAATCGTCTAATTGAAGAGGGAAGCCCCAGCCGTGGTGGTCAGGACTAGCCGTGGGGGCAGGTGCATAAGATGGAGGGAGCTGGTTAAGGAAGGGACATCCTTCTGTATTGCCCCTCTCCGTGGTCCTGTGGATATGGTGTGGTCTGTTCCCTCGGAGCCTGTGTTGATGTGAGCTCACCTGCTGAGTTAGACTAAGACTTTAACTAGACAATCATAAACCAAAATACAACTTGTTCCCCTTAAGCTGTTGAGACAATGAGAAGGACCCAGGCCATGTGGGTCGGTGCATTCCCTGGGCAGGTAGGTAAGATGGAGAGAGGCGGCTTGGATCACCGGCACACTCGCACAGGCGCGCTGTGCAGCAAGGGAGACTTGCCCCTCAGATCGGTGCGGTGCGTCTGCTCCCTCGGCTCCTGGTGTTCGTTGAACTCTCCTGCCATGGTGGACGAAGAAATGGAACCAACCGGAAGCCAAAGCAAAGCCCCTCCCCAGGCTCTTTAGCTGTGACTGTGTCGGCAACGTGCAGGCTGCCAGAGGCTGGGGCACAGGGATACGGGCGCGTCAGCAGGGACAAGACGCTGCAGTCTCAGGGCCTGGGGAGCCGGCGTACTCTGCCTGGTCTTCACGAGCGTCCAGCAGCCTCCCGGAGACTGAGAAGGGACAGCTGCGAGGGGCTCCTCGACCCCTGATTTCATTTTACCTCTGCCGTGCCCAGGCCGAGATCCTCAACCCAAAGGCCCAGAGAGGGGTCGCGGCCCAGGAGCACCTATCGCGCTGGCCGGCTGAGCCCCGGAGCTCAGCGTGTGGCTGCGTTTGGAAATGACCTGTGTGGAAGTGTCTGCTGCAGCGCCGCCATCCAATGTGACCAGGGGTGGACAGGGAGGGCGGCACGTGGGGTCACAGGGAGGGGGTCTGCAAGCTGACGGAGGTGGCCGGGAGGAGCCAGTCCTGCCGTGTCCTCGCCACAGCCTCCAGGCTGTGAGGCCCTCGCTGCCGCTGACTTGGTCTTGTGTCACCTTGGGAAGGTGTCTGAGCTGAAGAGGCAGCAGGCGTGGGAAGCCCCGCAGCACGGGGTGTGTGTGTGTGTGTGTGTGTGTGTGTGTGCGCATACGCATTGCATGTGTGTGCTTGTGTGTGTGTGTGCATGTGTGTTCATGTGCGTGTGTGCATGCGTGTGCACATGTGTGTTTATGCATTGCATGTGTGTTCATGTGCATGTGTGCGTGCGTGTGCATGTGTGTGTTTATGCATTGCATATATGTGCATGTGCGTGTGTGCAAGGGCTCTGTCTCCACTTGTCTCAGCCACAGCTGTTCAACCCCATGTGAACTGCAGTTCAAGGTCCCAGGGCCTGTTGGACGCCCCCCTCCACTAGACGCAGGCCGGGCTCCAGGCTGGCGAGACAGCGCAGCATCCGCCTCCCTGGGCCCAGCCCGCAATCGCGCTCTGTACGGTTAAGTGCAGCTCTTACTCCTAATTGCTATAATAGGCCTGGGGGAGGGAGCCTCCCAGCAGGAGTCAGGTGTGAGCAAGCAGCAGCAGCACCCAACCCTGCCATCCCTGTGGGGGTCACCAACAGAGAACACCCCCCCCAGGCCGGGTTGCCTGGCCCCTCCATCCATCACTGTCCCTGTCGGTCTATTCATCCATTTGTCCCGGCAGGAGAAGCGGAGGGGCCGTGAGCCCAGAGGGTCACACCTGCTATTGAAAGACTGGTCCAGCTTTGACAATGTGCTGGAGCGTGACCCGCCCACTGACAGAGCCAGGCCAAAGATGGGGCGCTTGCCCACGGCCTCCTGGCAACAGGAGCCAGGACGCAAGCCCAGGCTGTCGGGTCCAAGTGCCCAGTCACACTGTCCAGAGCCATAACAAGACAAACCTTGCTGCGCCTCCTGGTCAGCCTCCAGGTTCCCAGAGGGTAAGAGGGACACGGGAGCGCAGACGGGTTAAGTGAGGAGGAGCCACGTGGATGTGATGGGGCGCAGCCCATGACTTCTTCCAGCCCCAGAGACGATGACTGCCCGGGGTCAGGCCTCGTCCTGTGGTCCACGTCCCCAGGGGCTGCGACACACCTGCCCACCCGGAGGTCATAGCTGCATCTCCTCAGCTGACCATGTGCTGTCTCTGGCCTCCACCGCCTGACAGTCACGGCTGCCGAACCCCTTTCAGTGGGTGGGAACCCTACGCCACCCAGCTTCTCGGCTCTCGCTCAGTCAGCTGCCCCACTCACTAACACCTACAGTCTGGGGGCAGGAGGCTCACAGAGAAGTCTGAGGCGAGCCCTGGTGGGGAGCAGTGGGAAGCCCGAAGTCGGCCTGGCCCTCACGTGTCCAGCTGGGGCAGAGCCTGCGTTGGGCCACACAATGTGGGAGATCGGGCATTGAAGGAGAGGAGACCACGGGCACCGGCTGAGCCACAGGAGCAGTGCATGCTGGGACGTCCTCTGAGGGTCACCCCTCCTTAATTCTGCTGTGTTTTCTGCCTGTACCGACAGGACCCCGGGGTCCCAGGGCCCTGTCCCTGACTCCGCACCCATTGCAGCCCTGAGCATCTCTGCCCCTCCTCCAGGGGAAAGGACGGAGCTCAGACACAGGACTCCTGCATGTCACGGAGACCCCCGGCCTCTTGTTGGGGCCCAGAACTGAGCCAAGACCCAGATCCAGACCCGCTGTCCCCAGACCGAGCTCCATGACCAACCACATTACCGACCACTCGCAACTGCTGAGAGAACCCATGTGCAGAGGCTGCTGCCTGGGGGGTCTTCTTTAATTAATGACCCTGTGATTGCAGGAGCGGCTTCTGACTCTGCTGTGGGCCTTGGAGACAGATTTGGCGCCAGTGGCCTGACGTGGGCACGCTGTGCCCAGGTGTCCAGGGACATGGTGCCACCCATCAAATGGTTTCCTCCGTCCAGCCCGCACACACCCACGCTTGCAATGCAGGCTCGTTGGAAGCAGGGCGCCGCCGCCATCTCTTAGGGGCACCTCGCTCACCGGGCTCTCTCTTGGAGGCACTAGCTTCTCCTGCAGCGCCCGGGGATCCCCTCTCGCCCTGCAGAACTCACCCCAGACACACCCTCCTCTGCACCAGAGCACAGTTGGCGGAGGAAGCGCACAGGCTCTGCCAGTGCAGACCTTGTCTGGTGCCTTTCAGGGAAGGGGCCTGTCTTAAGCTGCGAGTCTTCACGCACGGGCTGAGCAGCCTTGCCCACAATGCTCAGGGCAAAGTTCTTCAGACTGTGAGATCTTCGCATCGTCCTTACACGTCAGCATCTCCAGCCAAAACTTCAGAATGGAAATTGCTCAGAAATCTAATATCTTCCAATATTTGGTTTCTAGATTTCAGAGCATTTGGATTTTGAGTTTTCAGATGTGCCACTCGACCTCTGTTGACAGGACGAGTCCTTCTACATAGAAGCTTTTACTTCTGGAGAATTTTCTGTGGTCTCTCCCTGCTCCTTGAGAACAGGGAAATTCAGAAGGGCGAAAGGTAGATATTCACCCCAAACGAGTCAGAGATCAAGAAGCCCCCTGGAGAAGCCCTGGCCTGTTCCTGGACTTGGTGGGCGACACAGGGGAGCTGCGAACTCGGGCAGGTAAGCCGACCAGCTCAGTGCCCTGCTGAGCCCCCACTGCCCGCCAAGGTGACAGGCTCCATGCTTTGTGCGCCTCGCAGATAAGCAGGACTCCCGATAGCATCTACCTATATCACGTCAGGCTCCGAGGGGCAGCCGACGGGATACCAGAGACAGGCAAGTGGTGGTCGCTGAGAACGGCAGGCAGCCGAGGAGATGCCGGGGTTCTGCCAAAGCGGAGCCACCACAGCCACGACCCGCTCAAGGCAGATGGGCAAATGGATTGAGAATTGGAATCCACAGAAGGGAAAAGGACATCTCGGTGGGTTCACACAGGCCGACACCACAGAAGGTGGGATTAGCACAAGGAAGGCTGGTAGATTCTAAGCAATAACTCGAAGGAAGACATAACAAGCGCGTGAGGGAGAATCAACAACCCTTCCTGCTGTGGCAGATGTTTCAGAAGGCGCAGGCTGTGCTCCCCGCGCGTGCTGTGGTCCTGACCCCAGGGAGAGGGATTTGGAGCCACTGTTCTGGGGGAGCGACTAGGCTTAGACGAGGCCACATTAGAGACGTCAGAGAGGTGGTCGCTGCCGCGCGTGGGGCACAGCGAGGGGTCACTCGCAGGCCAGGACCCTCGCCCTCGCCCACGGGCTGCGCTTGATGGGGACTTCCTTCTGAGACTCCGGGAATGATGAGAAGCTGCCGGACACTCAGCTGCTCCGTGCATTTCGTCACAGTGACAAGCAGGCTGGGCAGTGGAAAGTGATGCGGGACTTTCTAAAGTAGGCGCAGAGGGCCGGAGATTCCAAGAAAGAAACATGAAGGAATAAACCTAAACAAAACCGATCTTGTCTACACGCATCATAGAAAACTCTTGGGTAGAGAGAGGTGGAAGAAATGTTGGAAGGAAGAAAGAGAGAGAGAGGAGAGAAGAGAAAGAAAGAAAGAAAGAAAGGAAGGAAGAAAGAAAGAAAGAAAGAAAGAAAGAAAGAAAGAAAAGAGAAAGAAAGAAAGAAGAGAGAGAGGGAGGGAAGGAGGAAGGAGGAAGGAAAAAAGGATGAAAGGAAGGAGGAAGGAAGAAAGGAAGGAGAGAAGGAGGGGGGAAGGAGAGGAGGGAGGAAGGAGAGAAGGAGGGAGGAAGGAGGGAAGAAAGGAAGGAAAGAAGGAAGGGAGGGAGGGAGGAGGAAAGGCACGGACGGAAGGAAGGGAAGGACCGAGGGAGGATTGTAGTGAGCGAGGGCGGGGGCAGGACGGACGGAAGAGGGAGGGAAGGAAGGAAAGAACGGAATGGAGGAAGGAAGGACTGAGGGAGGGAGGGACGGACGGAAGAAGACAGGACTGGGAGGAAGGGATGAGGGGAGGGATGGACGTGAGGGCGGGCGGGAGGGAGGGAAGGGAGGAAGAGAGGGGAGGGAGGAGGGGAGGGCAGGGGAGGGGCGGGTAAGGAGGAGGGAGGAAGCGCGGGAGGGAGGAGGGACGGAGGGAAGAGGGAGGGTAAGGGAGAAGGAAAGGGAGGAAGTGATTGCGGAAGGGATGGGAGGAGGGAAGGGAGGACGGAGGAAGAGAGAGAGCGGCGGCGGGAGGGGAGGGAGGGGGGAGGAGGGCGCGGGCGAGGAGGAGGGGGAGGAAGGGAGGGAAGGACAGGAAGGAGGAAGGAAGGGAGGAAGGAAGGAAGGACGGAAAGGGAAGGAAGGGAAGAGAGAGAGGGAGGAGGGAGGGAGGAGAGAGAGAGGAGGGAGGGGGAGGGAGGGAAGGAGGAAGGAGGGAGGGAGGAGGAAGGGGGAGGGAGGGAGGAGGAGGGAGGGAGGAGGGAGGGAGGGGGAGGAAGGGAGGAGGGAGGGAGGAGGAGGGAGGGAGGGCAGTAGTGAAGCGCACTCCTCCACGTCCCATGATCCTCAGCCCCCCGTGTGCAGCGTCATCAGATCGAAGGCGCCCTGTGGTTCAGCTACGGCTCCGCCAGGCCCGGGCCCAGCCATCTCTCCCGCCCTCCGGACAGGCTCACCAGGCCGCTCGGCTCCTGGCACTAAGGTTCTAGCCCTGGGCCAGCGTGGCCTCGGCTCCCTGGAGAGTGGATGGGGTCAGTCCCTCGGCACCTGGTGGTCCCTGGGGCCCCGTGGCCCCCTCGGAGTCTGCCAGGGCAGGAGTGGGTCTCGGCTCTCCCCAGGCGGGCTGTGTGTCCCGAGGCTGGCTGCTCCCCTCCCAGGAGCCCCTCACGTCCCCGCCCTCTTCAGCTCTGGCTGCTTCCTTTCAGGCAGGGGCAGGGGCAGCCCCTCCACGCCATTCTTTCCCACCAGGCCAGCTGACCTCTGTGGGTAGCAACTTGAAAAAACATTCCTGGGATTAACTGCTCTCCCTAGGCACAGCCTGGGGTCTGCCGACCTTCTGGGGCTGGGCCTGAGGTGGAGGCTGGGAGCGGGGCAAGTCTGCACTCCTGGGGACCCTGGGAAGGTGGGGTGGCAGGTGTGCATGGCCCCCTCACCGAATGTCAGTGCCCCCTGCGCTGATGTGATCGGGAGAGATTGCTTCCGGCAAGGAGCGCCAGAGCAGAGTTACCAAACTAACTGCTTGCGGAGAATCGCTTTAATGATGCGTTGGCTTAGAGGACTCCCAAATGCTGATCACAGCACAGCTCTGCCCAGGCGGGGGCGGGGGCGGGGGGCAGGCAGCGTGGGTCACGTGCCTGGGACTTCTGGGACTGTGTGTCTAGCTGTCTGTGTAGTTAGAGCTAAGGGGAGACCCCTCCCGAGGGAGGCAGTACTGCTCTTGCCAGCAAGGGATCCGCCGCGGCGGGCGGCACTTGGCCGGGCTTGAGAAAACAGCGTGACACCCAGGAGGAAGCCTCCCGTTGGTGGTGCCCCGCTGGCACCCCTCAGGGAACGTCTGGGTGCTGAAGACACTTTATCTGCACGTCACAAATAGGGAAACTGAGGCCGGAGACTTCTGCACTGCACTGCACATGTACGAAGCAGAGGGGACGCCCCCGGGGCGACCTGCTCAGCCACGCGGGGTCCTCGGCACGCGGGGTCCTCGGCACGCGGGGTCCGCACGCACACGGGGTCAGCACGCAGAGCGCCCAGGGCCGTCGCCCAGGAGCTCTGCTCAGATCTACAGAGGCCGAGAAGGGCTTTGAGGCAGGAGCAACGTGGCAACATAATTTGAAGAAAGAAAGTTGACTCCACTTAGCAATTTGGCAAAAAAAATTGTAGGCTGTGTTGAACGCACTAGCGTCCATTGTGACGCACCAGACCTGTGTGCTGGTCATGAGTGCGAAACATGACTTCCTCATCTGCTCTCACACCCAGTCCTGCCAGACTTGGGCAGTACCCAGGACAAGTATTTTCTGTCTCAGTCACATACGCTTACATATGACACGGGAATTAGATACACATACACACACGCATACACCATTCAGCCTGTGTACATATGTACGCAATCTATACACATAGTGACACGTTCTCATACCTAAGTACTCCTGCATGCACATATGTATTTACAATAAGTATACGCCACCTACATTTACCTGTGAGTAGCCATGTGTGTACATGCTATGTGCATACTATACACACATGTCCTTGAGAGAAGGCATGTGTGTACTTGTGCATATATGTGTGTGAGCATAGCAAACATCTGAGTAGCAATGTACATGCACGTATGCATGTGCGTAGCACACACGTGTCTGTGAGTAGGCATGTGCGTACACATGCATGTGTACACTGCACACACACGCTAGCTTCCTGTATGTACTTAGCTCCACACAAGCACAGAAATGTGTTCACAAGTTGATGCTCACTGCACATGCTTGGCCACACCTACGCACGCACGTGCACGCATTACACCCTGCATGCCATCACGCACTCGCCCCACACAGGCAAGTGCACATGCTCAGGACACATAAGCACCCTGACTCGCGCGCACCCTTGGGACACTCATCCGCGCTGCCCTGGGAGTCCTGGCCTTTCCCGAGGGCTCCCGGTCTGAAGAGGAGTGGAGAGGCCCTTCTAGCCTGGTGCCCTCCAACTCATGACGAAGGTGCGGTGTTCAGGGGGCCCGAGGGTGGCGCTGCCGCTGTCCCCTGAGCCCCGGCCCACAGCTGCACCCAGGGCCTAGGCAGCAGCTGACCATGAATGCCTGACTGCGCTGGAGAAACCCTCCTGATGTGACAGGACCAGACAGGCGCGAGGAACGGGCCCTGCAGCGTGTCGATGCAGCAGGCAGCGGCTGTGGCGCTGGCTGACCAAGGCGGCAGCGGAGGCCCCTGAGTCCCCGTGTGGGACCGTTTAACCCAGACCCTGGGCAGACAGGGCCTCGTCGCCAGGCAGCCGAAGGCTAGGCATGTTCTTTGACTGGAACGGCAAGGAGGAGGCATGGCGGCCACGAGGCGATGTCACCTGAGCTCCAAAAGCCAGCGGGGGCCCGCGCCCAGATGGAAGCTTCCAGATGAGCCAGGCCGTGGGAAGAGAGCAGGCACTTGCTCACAGCCTCGGGCAGCCTGGGGGATGATTGACCTAGAGAAAATTGTGCATCTTCCAGCTGGAGAGGCCCGTGCAGCCAGCAGATTCCACACACGGCACCTCCAACAAAGAGCACTGTGGTAACCCTTGCCGTGGCGGGGCGGGGCCGGCTCCCCACCAGCTACTATCTCCCAAGGCTTTGGGGATACACAGACAGCGTGCAGGCTCCTGCTGGCTGATTGAGCTGGGAGACCCCGCGCCTTGACTCTCACCCCAAAGTGGGTCAAGAGAGGGCCCGGCTCTGGGACCTGGGGGCAGTGCTCGCGGAGGAGCGCGCCTCCCGATCCTGGTTGCTCGCTAGGCCCTGAGCAGGGCTGCAAGCCGTCCCCACGTGGCTCACAGTGTGCAGAGGAGCCCAGCCACTGACTCAGAGGGAAGTAGCGGGCACATGGGCGTTGGGGCCTCCATGGGACCCTGGGAGCGCAGGCTGGAGAGAATGGCTGGTGGATCTAAGGCACGAGGGCCACAAGCCAGCAGCAGGGCTGCCAAATTCAGGGGAGCCCTTTCCCTCCACAAGTCTGGCTCATAAACCCTACAAGGTACTCACAGGAAAACCTAGAAGCTCAAAGGTGTGTTGAGTGGGTGGTGCTGAATTGGGGGGGGGCAATATGAGGAGGGGTGGGCAGCAAGGCAAGTCAGAACGCTCAGCTGGTCCCCAGAGGCACCGGGAGCACCCGCTGAAATCTGAACAGACAGAGAGAGCCGCCTGTGGGGGCAGAGAGCCTTGCTCCGGGGCAAGGTCGAGGGCTGAGCTGGAGAGAGATGCCCTCAGAAGAGAAGACCTCAACCCCAAGACCAGGGACAGGCAAGCCAAGACGCACACACATGCATGCACACACACGCATGCATGCGCACATACAAGCATGCATGTGCTCACACATACATACACACGTGCACATACAAGCATGCACGTACATATACACAACACATGTCTGTATATACATGCATGCACAGACACACACATGTCCCAGAGCTTATGTGTGGAGTTCCCGCCAGAATCACCCTGAACGCAACCAGGGCAGCCAGTCTTTGAAATGCTGAGAAGACAGACCAATGGCTTGGTGTTATACTTTGATATAAAGTCCCCCCATGTCCCCCGAGATGCTGAAGAGCTGGCCATCAGCCTGTGGTGTTGCTCAGAACCTTTAGGGGGTATGCTGGGTGATTGGAACTGAGGTCCCCGGATCCTGATTGCTTTTAAGCAACACATTTCTGTCTTGTCTTCTCTGTGTTGCTGTGGCAAAGCCTGAGGCAGAGACCTCACAAGAAAAGGAGGTTTATCTGGCTCTGAGTTTGTAGGTTTGAGAGCATCGATGTCTAGTAAAGGCCCAACGACAGAACCAGTCCAGCTCCATGAGGTCAAGACCAGACCCCTCCTGTGGATGAGGGTAGACCCTGCAACCCACTTGTTTTCCTGGATCCCAGCTCTTCAAGATCAAGCTCCCTCCACACCATTATACGGGGAACAAGTTTCTAGAACATGAGCTTTGAGGAACAACCGCACCTGAGCATGGCTCTCTTTAAAGCGAAGGTCATACAGTGCATGTTAACTATAGCATAGGCATGCGCAGGGCGTGACACAGCCGCGGCAGAGGTGGGGCATGCGCAGAGTGCTTCCACGGAAGAAAAAGGGAGGCTGATTAGCTGAGACACAGCTATACCATAATGCTTCTGTTTGCTTGCATGTGTGTGGAGCGTGTATGTGTGTGCATGCATGATTATCTGTGTTTGTGTGGAGAGTGCATGTATGTGTGCATGTTTGCCTGTGTGTGCAGAGGGTGCATGTGTGATATATTAGTGGGAGGTGCCCGTGTATATATGTATGTTTGCCTGTATGTAAGGAGGAGCATGTGTGTATATATGTGCAGAGGGTAACTGTATGCATATGTGTGTTTTCCCACGTGTATACAGAATATTCATGTGCATGTTTGTGTATGTGCATGTTTGCATGTGTGTGTGGAAGGTACATGTATGTATGTGTTTGCCTGTGTGTATATGGATGATTCATGAGTATATATTCATGTCTGCATATGTATGTGCATATGGAGAATGCATGTGTGTGTATGCAGAGAGTGCATGAATGTGTACATGCATTTTGCCAGATGTGGGCACATGTGTGTGGAGGTCCAGCGTTGACATGAAGTGTCTTTAATTGCTCTGCATGCTTATTACTAAGGCAGCTCTCATTTCAACCCAGAGCCTGCCCATTGGCCAGGCAGGAAATCAGCTGGCCCTGGGATGTATCTGGTCCGGGATGCATCTGGTCCTGGGATGCACTGGCCTGGGATGCATCTGGCCTGGGATGCATCTGGCCTGGAATGCATCTGGTCCTGGGATGCAACTGTCCTGGGATGCATCTGGTCCTGGGATGCATCTGGTCCTGGGATGCAGCTGGCCTGGGATGCATCTGGTCCTGGGATTCATCTAGCCTAGGATGCAGCTTTCCTGGGATGCAGCTGGTCCTGGGATGCATCTAGCCTGGGATGCATCTAGCCTGGGATGCAGCTGGTCCTGGGATGCAGCTGGCCTGGGGGTGCAGATGCAGCTGGCGCTGGAATGCAGCTGGTTCTGGTGCAGCTGGCTCTGGGGCTGTCCCGTTGTTGCCTCAAGTGCTTCACTCACCTGGCTTTTTGTGGGCTCTGGGGATTTGAACCCCAGCCCCCATGCTTGCAGACAAGCCTTAGCCACCCAGCCGCCCCTCCAGCGCTAACAGATGGAGGCAAGGAGTCATAGAGAAGATAAACAGTGTCACTGAAAAGTAACCCTTCATCAGCAGAAGGGGAAGACAAGGAAACGGAAGAAGAGTAAACGAAAGAAAGAGAAAGCAGCAAGCAGTGCTGGATTCTAAACAAAGCCCGGGATAATCCCAACGGTCTGTAATCAAGGACACTCGCTAGGCAGAAGTTGTCGGGATTGAATTTCCTCTAAATTAAGACTCAGTTGCACGGCCCGTGGAAGACCTGGTTTAAATGCAAAGATGTGAACAGGTCATGGAGAAGAATAGACCCTGGGGTAGGAAGCACAAGACGCTCTGGTCTTCACTCAGGCAAGGACGACATCGGAAAAGGACGAATCAAGTGTCCTTGCAGCTCACAGCCACCTGCAGCTGAGCGCACGGAGCACAGGCTCAGAGAGAGAGAGGCGCAGGAATAAGCCGACACCTGTAAAGTGCCGAGGAGCCCTGGACAGCGCCACATGTGACAGAACCTTCCTGCACACCTCGGTAGAGATGGATCATGAAACACAAAACCGGAAAGCCAAATGCACAGGATGTTTCCATCTGGAGCAGCAGCAGGGCCAAAGAATCAACGGCACAATGTGCGACGTGCTGGAGTTTCTCTGCTTTTGTGACCTGTTGGAGAGGGGGCTGACTGGCTTGCAGCCCTGTGCCTCGGGACACTGACCACGCCACATCCACACTAGAGCAAAGGCGGGGCCGTGTTGCATGCTTGCTTCCTAACGTGCCAACTCACAAGAATGCAGGGAGCGCCCTCCATCTTACCCACCTCCAGGAATGGTCCTGTCCACAGCGGGCTGGCTCTTGTAATCCAGACCTTCCAGAATCCTGTAGGCTTTCCAGAATCCTGCTTCAACTAAGTAATTCTCCATGGGCGTGCCCACAGGCTCCCTTGTGTCCAGTGGGTGGTGGAGACTGACCTGAACAATACGAACTGAACCCAATGTATCTGTACAGATTCAGGACTCCATTTTATCCCCAAAATAAAAGGACATTAAAAAATTTTAAACTAGGGGCTGGAGAGGTGGCTCAGGGGTTAAGCCTCTGCCTTGCAGGCGGAAGGTCCTGAGTTCGGATCCCAGATCCCACGTATAGACGCCAGGTGGAAGCGGGGGCGGCCTGCGCTTCTGGTCCTGGTAGGGCGGAGCCTGTGAGTCCCGGGGCGGAAGGAGGTGGAGGCGTCCATGGTGGTTCGCGAATTCGTTCGTGGTTCTACACACACACACACACACACACACACACACACGCGCGCGCGCGCGCGCGCGCGCGCGTGCACATACACATGCACATGTGCACAGTTGAATAAATAATAATAATAAAAAAAATTAAAAAAATTTTTAAACTAAACATGTTAGTGGTGTGAAAAAGAGAAAATGAAGCAATTACTTCAACAAACAAAGTAAAAATATTTGGTTTAACTTTCAGAAAATATTCACAGGGGCGCAGCCCTGGGCAGCAGAGACACAGCCTGTGAGGCCAGGGCCCTTCCTGGCCTGAGTTAAGCATCCGTCACACTTTGTTAATGCACTGGGCAGCGTAGGCGCCTCACCCACATGCACTGCGCCTGCATATCTCTCTCCCAACAGTGCACACAGCAACACAAGACGCCGACTTGTATCTGGCTAGATTTCTCCTTTCTTGGAAATCATCAACCTTAGACCGTTTCTATTCGAATGCACTTCCTAGGCATCTAGGTTTAAAGAATAGGGGAACCAATATGGCCTGAATTGGTCTTAGATGCTAATAAAATGTGCTCTCAGGCAACCTTAGGGAAAAATCTCCTACTTATATCACGAGCACACATGCATAACTGGGCAGGCAGGTCATTAAAATCAGAAGCATTGTGGGAAGGTTAATGCACAACAGAAAAAGTGAGGAGGCAATCAAATCTTTCAACCAAAGTAGAGACCATCCGAGCTATGCCCCTTCGCAGCCGGCTCCCCCTTCCTTTAGATGCCATGAAGGTCAAGGGCGACGCCAGCAGCGGCCTGGCCGCTTACTCGACCCGCCTCCCGTGCAGTGTCCCTGACTTTACAACTGCTTTGCTCTGAATGAAAGTTTGTCTTCTACATTGCAAATCTGTGTGGGCTTTTGTTTCGCTCTTAACCTGGAGTCCGAAAACCTGGAAATAAACCAGCCGCCTATAATCTTCCTATATCCTTTTGTTTTCAAAGGTGGCAAAAAGTCACCTATAATAGTGTTTTGATTGACACATGAGTTATGCTTATTTACTGGTAGCCATCCAATATGTTCTTGCCGAGATTTCTACTGAGGTGTAATTTCCAGCCAGTGCAATAAATAGAGCAAGAAAACGAAATAAAAAGCCTACAGAGAAGAGAAGAAGAAAAATAAAATCCCACCCACATATAACTTGCTTATGTAGAAAACAAATCCCACAAGAGCTGAGAAAAGTTCTAGAGCTAGCTAGTGAGTTTAGCAAGATCCTAAGGCACGTGGTCGGCAGCCCAAATCAATTGCACGTCTATAATACATACTAGTAAGAAAGCATTGGAACTTGGTGGTGAGATATTGGGTAGGGCACCTGCGTGCCAGCCTGGAGACCTCGGCTCCGTCCGGGGAGCTCCACATGGTGGAAGGAGGAAACCACAACCTTCAAAGCCGTCCTCTGACCTCCACTAGGGCATCACGGCACACACGTTCTCTCTCTCTGTCTCCCTCCTGTATTCTCAAAATAAGTACAATATTTTAGAAAGAACTGGAATTTGAAATGAAAAATCAATTACACGAATAATAGCACCAAAATTTAAACGTCTCTCCATAAAATTTAAGATATGCAAAGATCGCACGCCTGGAATGGAAACACTGCTGGAAACTAGCAAGGCAGATGGAGATGGAATCATGGCAAGGAAGCCGGGCCGAGCCGGGAAGGACGCGTCTACCGCGGTCAGCCTGGAGGTTCAATGCACGCCCACCGGGCTTTAATAAGGCTGAAGTAGCCCAGCCCGTTAGAACGCACGACAGGACTGTGAGCAGGGAGACGTGCTCTTCGGTTTTGATGGTCACTGATGCTTCGGCGGGCGAGGTGTGGGACATCAGCGGACTCTCAGCTGAAGAACAGAAGTGCAAGTTATTGGACAGAGCAGGGTCTAAAAACAGATCTGCAGAACTGTGGCCCAAGCAAAAACAAGTCAATGTAGCAACAGTAGCTCTTCCCACAGCTGCGCTGGGAAAACTGAACAGACTCATTAATTAATTAGCTCATGAATCAACCTTGAATCAATATCTCACACTTTTAACATTGCCAATTCAAAACAGAACATTTGCTTTAAAAAGAAAAATGTTTGAAAGTTTAAAACTTCTAAGAAAACTAAGAGGATCAGCTGTGACCTAAATCTGCAGCCCTCCTGGGACCCCCACGGAGAACTTCCTTGCTGGTCTTGGGGGACTTTGCACCTCATCTTTGAGACCTGCCCCCTAATACACACACACACACACACACACAGAGGCATGCACGCACACACACACACACACAGAGGCATGCACGCACACACAGGCACACACAGGCACGCGCAGGCACACACAGGCATATATGCACACATGTGCACACACACAGGCACGCACATGTGCGCACACACCATGGTTCTCTTGGAGCCCCCAACTCCCGGCCCTGCCTGACCTTACCCCTAAGGTGACCCAGCTGCTCAATCAAAGCTTCTGGGGAGTTTTCTATGCACTGCAGGGAAGGGGTGTCAGGGCGTGGCCACAGGGAGGTTCTGCCTGCATCTGCTGAGTGTCGGGTGACCCCGAGGCTGAGTGAGGCCCCGCTACCTCCACACCTCACCACCTGCTGTGGGAGCCTACAGAGCCCAGACCTCCACTATCCGAATCCCGCCATGTCCCTCCTGAGGGGTGCAGCTTCCTGGCAGCAGCCCGGCCCCTCCCTGGCCCTGCGGCCCCTCCCTGGCCCTGCGGCCCCTCCCTGGCCCTGCGGCCCCTCCCTGGCCCTGCGGCCCCTCCCTGGCCCTGCGGCCGGCTCCCATCAGACCAGCAAAGCACAGCTGTGTGCACAGCCCACCCCGGGAAAGCCTGCACCCAGGCCAACCCACAGAGGCCAGGCTGACTGCTCCCCACAAGGGCGGCCAGAACATGGCCGGAGGGATGCAGCTACCAGCTCCCCAGAGGTTTCCCGCCCCTTTAATTGGGCCACATCTGGTACTGACAGAGTGTCTCCCGGCTCATCCCCAGCCCCATAGGGTCCACCTTCAGCCCGAGCCAATCGGGGAAGGACACCCCTCCCTTTCCCAGGGGCCCCCAGCCGCATGGGTTCAGACCTGGCTGGGAAGCCTGAGATGAGCACTGGCTACCTGTCCAGGCTGCTGGGTGTCACGCTCACAGAGTGACTGACCGTGCAACCCCCGATTCCAGAATCGCTCCCCTCCACAGTGCAGATGGTGAGCTTCAGGACCTTATGGGCAGAAACGGCCCAGAAGCCCCCCTCCCAAGCACTGGAGGCTCAGGAGAGGTGAGGTCACAGGTCGTTGTGACGTGAAGGGGAGGCCAGCCACACACTGCGACATGTCCTGCTGACGGCCAGAACATGGAAAGGTGATTAGCTGTGGCCTCACCCGGACACGCGTGATTGCCAGTGCAGAGGGCAGGCCCGTGGGTCACGGACGTCAGGCAGGGATGGACACTGGGACGGGGACCTCACAGACGCGACCGTGGCCCCTGCTGCCTCCTCCAAGAGGTCATGGGTCTCGAGAGAGGGGGGACCCCTGCGACAGTGCAGAGGTGCCGCCGGCAGGGCCTCTGGGGTCTTGGTTCAGTGCATTCAGAGGTCCAGGGTGGGGGCTGGCCCAGCAGGGCTGTGGTCACCCCCAGGCCCAGGACACAGATGCCCCGCAGGACAGTGGCAGGCCCTCTGGGGCTCAGCCGTGGACTCGGCTTACGTGGAGAGGGCTGGAGGCAGGAGGACATTTCCTAGCAGACAAGGGAGCTGACTGCCAGGTGCTGGGCCACGTCCCTGATCTTCCCCACGGGCCTCATGCTGGCACCGTCCCTCTCCGCCCCATTAGTGATGTCCCGTTCCCTGGGGTTCTTGGCCTAACACTGAAAATGGCTAAACTGCTGTGAGGGAGACACCACTTCCCAGGGTCCGGGCGGCTGGGGTAGAGGTGCTGGTGAGCCCCAGCTCAGCAATTCAGGCGTCCTCCCGTCCTGCTGCCACCCTGTGTGGGGCTTGCAGCAGAGATGGTGGCCAGCATGTGGTCCCTCCCTGGGCTGCAGTCTGCCCCTCAGGTGCACAGGACCCAGGTGGGCCCCCATTCACTCAGCAAAAGTCCACTGACACCCTTAGATACCAAATGTGCTCCAGGTAGAGTCACAGATGGATGAGGGTTATGCCCTCATGGAATGTTCTAGATAAATACAGAAAATAAAAGGAGAAATAGGACATGTGTGAGGGCAGAGCCCATGGTAGATGGGGCAAAGCTTCTCCAGTGTGCGACTGGGCACTTGGACTGTGTGTGTGTGTGTGAGGCCTGGGGAGGAGGGTCTGGGGAGGAGGGTCCCCTGGGGAGGAGGGTCCCCTGGAGAGGAGGGTCCCCTGGAGAGGAGGGTCCCCTGGGGAGGAGGGTCAGCTGGGGAGGAGGGTCCCCTGGGGAGGAGGGCCTAGGGAGGAGGGTCCCCTGGAGAGGAGGGTCCTCTGGGAAGGAGGGTCTGAGGAGGAAGGTACCCTGGGGAGGAGGATCCCCTGGGGAAGAGGGTCCCCTGGGGAGGAGGGTCCCCTGGGGGGGAGGGTCTCCTGGGGAGGAGGGTCCTCTGGGGAGGAGGATCTAGGGAGGAGGGTCCTCTGGGGAGGAGGGTAACCTGGGGAGGAGGGTCTGGGGAGGAGGGTCAGCTGGGGAGGAGGGTCTAGGGAGGAGGGTCCCCTGGGGAAGAGGGTCCCCTGGGGAGGAGGTTCTGGGGAGGAGGGTCTCTTGGGGAGGAGGGTCCTCTGGGGAGGAGGGTCTGGGGAGGAGGGTCCGGGGAAGAGGGTCCCCTGGGGAGGAGGGTCTGGGGAGGAGGGTCAGCTGGGGAGGAGGGTCTGAGGAGAAGGGTCCCCTGGGGAGGAGGGTCTGGGGAGGAGAGTCTGGGGAGGAGGGTCCCCTGGGGAGGAGGGTCCCCTGGGGAGGAGGGTCTGGGGAGAGGGTCAGCTGGGGAGGAGGGTCAGCTGGGGAGGAGGATCAGCTGGGGAGGAGGGTCCTCTGGGGAGGAGGGTCTGGGGAGGAGGGTCTAGGGAGGAGGGTCCCCTGGGGAGGAGGGTCCCCTGAGGAGGAGGTTCTGAGGAGATCTGTGAGTTGTTGATCTTCCTCCACTCTGTGGAGCTGGCGCTCCTGGCCCCATAGTCTCCTGCCCACAGCAACCTTCCTTGGAACGCCCTTGAGGAAGAGTCCAGAGCACGGGTGCGGAGGTCCCGTGAATGGTAGCCATGACGACCGCATCAGCACCGAGGCCAGTCACCAACATCCCCATAGACTCCGGTCCTGAAGAACATCACGGGCGTCGGGGCAGGACCCCATGCAGAAGTGCAAGGCTTGGGGCTGGTGAGAGCCCGGGCCCTGGGGGGGGGGGACATGGCCCTGATATAAGAACAGATGCTCCTGATCTCACCCAGGGGTCACCCTGGCAGCCCCATCTTGCTCAGATTAGGGCTTCACTGTGGTTTTTGAAATCATGGAGACTATTTCATCCTGTCCAGAATCCACTCGCATTGTTACTGCAGAATCTCAAGATTTTATTTTCCAAAGAACTGAAGATAACAGAGCTGCCCGTGCTAAGCCACACCCGGTCCCTTTAGCCTGACTTCACTGTGGCAACTACTGATTTAAAAGGCTTTCTGTCCCGGCTGGGGAGATGGCTCAGGGGTGAAAATCTTCACCTCACAAGCAGAAGAACCTGAATTTGGACCCCAGATCCCACACAAAATCGCTGGAAGAAATGGAAGGAGCCTGCGTTTCCAGCCCTGGAAGACAGAGCCTGGGAAAGTCCAGGCAAAGCAATAAGGAGGGAGAAGCAATCCAGGATTCCTTCTTGGGCCTCACAGGCACACACAGTGCTGTCTGATATGCACACGTGCGTGTACACACACACACACACACACACACACACACACACACACACACACACATCTAACTGTGTGGGCTGTCTTTGCCATCGGGGTGACCAGCAGGACTTTGAAACTCAAGTTGCGCGGCGGTGGTGAGTGGTTCCTGGAGGCCTCTTGCACACGAGCCCCCACACACATGTTTTGGAACAAGTCATTAAGTGTGAAGTTCAGTTTCTCATTAAAACATAGAAGTCAATTAGACGTTTTCTACAAATCCAGTCTGAATTGAGTCCATTTTCTCAAAGGATGAATAATGCAAAGAACACACAATGTGTTTTCCCTCCCGGCTCCTTGTCACTCAAGACGCTGCCCAAACAATGCTCTTTTCCACATGATGTGGAGGGTGGGTGGTCAGAGACAGCCAGGAGGAACCGGGGGGAACCTTCCAGGCGGTGGAGGGGAGATGGTCCCTGGTGGGAGGCAAAATCCATGATAGAGCTGCTGAGCTGCAAGGGGCTGGGAAGGCAGCAGGAGCCAAGGCCAGGGCTCTGGGCCCCCCTCGAAGCCTGTGTGAGTGCGCGCGAGACCCCTGGCCCCAAGGGAAGGTCAGGCTGCAGACCCTCCCTCCACGCTGGGACCAGCAGCCCATGTCAGAAGCCACGAATCAGCTGAGGGCGTTCAGGAAACTTGTTGCCTGCCTGTCCAGGGACCCCACGGGTCATCCGGGTGACACTTAGCAGGGGAAGCTGGAGTCCCCAGAGGGCAATTAGACACTTCTGAGCACTTTGGAGGGGTGACCCTCCCCACCTCAGAGACCTGCCCCCTTTCCCGAGATGAGCGCCTTCCCAGTGGGCTGAAGTGGAAGGTTCTGGCACTTGGGGTGCGCAGCTGGGACAGGAAAATTAGTCCTTGCTCATTAACGCAAGGCCGCGGAGCTAATGCGCTCTCAAAAGGAAGCGGGATCGATGCCCCTCGCGGGGCCGCGGCATCTTAAAGGAGCCCAAGGCCGCCTGCCCCAGGCCGCGCCATCCGCACTGAGTGTGAAACCACAGACTCCAAGTACGGGGGTCACAGGTGGGACACCTGCGTGAGCACCCCTCCAGAAGCCACCCCTGGGCCATCCTGCTGTCCTTCACAGGCCCCCCTGAGCCCCCCTTTCCTATCCCCCCTGGTCTGCAAGCCGGTCCCCAGGGGCAGAGCTTACCTGCTACAGCTCCAGGTACAGCGCGTAGAAGGTGGGGCGAGCCGTGCTCCTGAGAAGGGTCGACGGGAAGGACAGTGGCGTGGTGGGCTGACGGAGGCCCGCGACCCTCTCCAGAGGCCGCTTCCTTCGCAGCTCCTGCCCCCATCCCACGACCACCAGGGCCCTCCACCTAAGGATGAGGGAGAGCTGCCCGGCTGCAGGGAGGCCCACCCGTCTGTCCTCACAGCAGGGCCTGGTGGGATGCCACCACACACCCTGCCCGGTGCAGTGGACCCCTGATGGCTGCGAGCGTGTTACTGCGGAGTGAGGAAGGTCTGCCCAGAAAAAGGGAAGGGGCGGCAGGCAAAGAGGAGGGCACAGGGTGGGCAGGTCTCGCTTGAGCAACCGCTCACCCACACACCGCCCTTGCCCGCGGCTGGCCAAAGCAGTCATTGGGAAGACGGTAGTTCAGTGAGCGCAAGGCCCAGCAGCCGTGCGTCACGCAGTCACCAGTCTGGTACGCAAGCCTGTGCCTGAGGCTGGGAGAGCGTGGGCAAGGCGGGCAGCTCGTAGAGCGGAGGGCCCGGCTGTTTCTCTGCAGCCCAGGCTGTGTGCCACAGAGGCCACTCCACAGAGAAGAACGCCTCAGGGGTGCCCTGCGCTGGGCCAGGTGGATATAGGGCTGGCTGCCAAGTCAGCTGCCCGTGGCAGACCTCGCCCTGCCCATGTCAGTCTCTCTCTCTCTTCTGTTGACTGAGCACCTACCGAGGAGTACTGTGCACAAGCACCCGGCTGCCAAACCAGAGAAAACAGAAGAAACCAGGGAAAACATCCCAACTCATGAGGGGGGATGGCCCAGAGACCACAAGGCTGCTGGGGACCACTCGGGCTCAGTGGGATGAGCCCGGGCTCGAGGCCTTGCTCCGTCCTCCACAGCTGCAGAGAGCCAACTTGCTCAAAGCAGGACAGACCCGACTTTGGCGGCAACCTGCATGTCTCTCTGAGGGGTGGACCAGTGCGCCCCGGACTAGCTGAGCTCTGTCCTGAACAGGTTTTTTAAGCATTTTGTGACATACCGCAGGTCCTACGTGCGAGTTCTCTTCTATGGAAAGGGCTCTGGAGCACGCTCTTCTGACAGGCCGTGCTTGTCCCTTTCCTGGGCGCTGCCCCCCAGTCTTCCTCCTCAGCTCAGCTACTTCCTGCAGAGAGCCTTTGAGGACTTATGGGGGGGGCAGCACCCCTGTAGCCAGGTTCCCTGGGAGCTGGAAACATACCAGGGGGGAAGTGCTACTGACCTGCAGGGCTACTTACCATTTAACCTGGGTTTTTAATGAGCACAAAATTTCTTAGTTACTATTCTAAACAAAGGCCCCTTAAGTGCTGAGCTGGACGGAGCAAAGCTATTGTATCAGCAAGCTTCTCTGAACTGCTCTGTAATTAGCGTCTGAGTCACTCAAAATCAACACACGAATGCCCCAATGCATTGGGGATACCCCCATGCCTGATTAATTAGGACCTTGTAAATTGAATTTATAAAATTAGCATTTGTGAGGGTTTCCCCAAGAAAAGCTTCCAATGACTGTCACGACATTTTCAGGACAAAATCCTTCCCAAGAAGTTAGACAGCTCCTGAACGCAGCAACCCGGCCACCGCCATCGGTTGGTGACTTGGCTTGAATTCCCTCCTCTCTCTGCTCCAAGTCTCTGTGACTCAGGACTGCCTTCCATAAGGCAGCTCCTCATGGTTGTGTCAGAAAGTTCCAGAGAATTGGGAGTGGATAGTTCTAATTGGTTGGTGGGCTGAAATTTATCAGAGGCCTTAGAGTATAGAGGCTTCCAAAAAAGTCTTTCTCTAGTATGTGTTCGATGCATCTATGCACGTCTGTCCTCAAGAGCTGAGAGGGGGAGTTGAAGGCTACATGTGTTAATATGGGGGAGAGGGGGTGAACTTCCAGTGAGAAAATCCTGCAATGGAGCTCAGAACAAACCGTCTTGGGGACCTTCTTTCCCCCCAGGTGCCTTGAAGTCCAACAGCGCTGAAGTCTCCAGGTTCTCCACCATGAAACTGCTGAGTCTACTATCGTGAATTAAACACCCACTGTGCGCACCCTGAGGAGAAAGACCGTGGTCCGTGTGGCTTCTCAAGCTGAGAGAAGCAGGGAAAACCGTGTCCCTAAGACTCTGAGCCCGTGAGCCAAGGTCGCATGCTATCTCACACACACACACACACACACACACACACACACACACACACACACACACACACACCTAACTGTGTGGGCTCTCTTTCCCATCAGGATGACCAGCAGGACTGAAATCAAGAGTCCAAATAAGGGGCTGGAGAGGTGGCCCAGGGGTTAAGCCTCTGCCTTGCAAGCGGAAGGTCCTGAGTTCGGATCCCAGATCCCACGTATAGACGCCGGGTAGAAGCGGGGGCGGCCTGCGTTTCTGGTTCTGGTAGGGCGGAGCCTGTGAATCCCGGAGCAGAGTAAACAAGGAGGAGGTGGAGGTGTCCATGGTGGTTCCCGAATTCGTCCGTGGTTCTACACACACATACATACATACACACACATACATACACACACGCGCACACATGCATACACGCATAATTGAATAAATTAAAAAAAGAGCCCAAATAAACCTTTCCTCTTACCACTGCTTCTCTTGGGGTTTAAGGTGACGGTGACCAGTGCTAACCATCAGGAACCTGGTACCAGAGAAACGGGGTGGCTGTGGCTAAACTCAGCCTTGTGGGGACTTGGCCCTGCAGTGCTGTATGCACAGCGCAGTGGGTGGTCCTGGTGGGAGACTGAAGACCAAAGCTGAAGATATCGACAGACAGCAGGACCAGAAAGATGCAGCCAAAAAACTGGTACATAAGCAGAAAGATTGGCGCTCAGGATCCCCACGCCTTACTTAGATCCTGGGCAGGTGTGGCAGCTGCTGTAATTCCAGCGTGGGAAAGCAGAGACTAGGAATCTCTGGAGTGACCTGGCTGGTCAAAGAGCTTTGGGATTAATTAGAGACCTGGCCCCAAAAGTACAGCAAGGAGGAACAATCAAGAATGATTCCTACTTTGGACCTCTACCTGCACATGCACACACATGCCTGTGTACCCACACACATGCAAACATGCATGCATATGTATGCATATGAGCACACACACACCATTCACATCAATAAAATGAAAGGGAGAAAGAAGTGTGTGAAAAAAGAAGTGTGGATAATGGAGGCTAGGCTCGTGAGGTTCTGGTGGGAACAAGGACGCAATTGGGAACTGGACTATGGTACGTTCTGGCAAAGAATCCGTCTATGTTTTGCCTGCATCCTGGAAATGGACTGGCTAATGTGGCATGAGACTTTACCACACTAGTCAATGTGGCAGGAAATTCTGAGACCAGACCACATCCCATCTCTGGCGCTGCTTTTGCTCGTTGCTTTCAACCAGGTTTATCGTGAAAGTTGGAAGCAAAAATAGCAGAAAGATCCTGCAGAAAGATGCTGCAGAAAGATGCTGCAGAAAGAAAGATGCTGCAGAAAGAAAGATGCTGCAGAAAGAAAGATGCCGCAGAAAGATGCTGCAGAAAGATGCTGCAGAAAGATCCCGCAGAAAGATCCTCCAGAAAGATCCTGCAGAAAGATCCTCCAGAAAGATCCCGCAGAAAGATCCTGCAGAAAGAAAGATGCTGTAGAAAGATGCAGAAAGATGCAGGAACTGCAGTGTGTCCAGGTGAGAGGTTGTTTAAGGGTTAAACAGAGAGACCTTGGCTGCACCGCGGAAGGGAGTGTCTTTGCGCTAGGAGCCTATAGAAAAGGCTCTGAGCGCATCAGAAGTTGGTGAAACCACATCCAACTCAGGCTTCAGGGTGCAAAACTGCAGGGAGAGCTCAGTAAGAGACTCGTCCTAGAGTATGTGCCCCAAACAGCGCCTCATTTAAAAGACTTGTCCCAGAGCATCTGCTGGAAACAGCGCCTCCAAGGGAGCGTCTCCAGGTCAGCCACCTGGGCGCTCAGAGGTCACTGCAGCTGTGCGGCCACCCCTTCCCCTTGGGAGGCCAGACGACTGCACGAGCTGGCAGCAGAACTTGGCACCCTCCACATGGTGCGGCATGAAGACTGCAAGGAAGGGCTCTGAGCCATGCAGCCTTCTGCCAAGACTTTCTAGGAAGGACCGAGAAGTCAGGTTCCCCATGGGAAGACCATGTGGGAAAGTCCTGAAAGCTGTGAGCCGCAGGACATTGGATCTGCCAGAACCTGGGACATCTGCTGAGGAGAGCCGTAGGAATGGGGTGTAGCCAGGCAAGGAGCGAGGTGTGGACGGGGCTCCCAAGTCCATTGGCCCTTGCCCCTGTCCTCATAGGCTTAGATAGTGAGCTACATACTGGATGTTTGCTTTTTGGGTTCAGCCTTGCTCTGATCCCATCTCTCCCCTTGGGATGAGTGCTTCTTCTGAGCCCTTCGATTTGGAGATGTGTAATTTTCTTTTTCATTTCACAGGGAATCCCTGCTGAGTTTTCCTCGAGGATCCCAGAACAGACTTTGGGCTTTGGCTTTTGAACAGTGTTGGGACACAGTGTTTCATAGTGCTGGGATGCTCAGTCTTTCACAGTGTTGGGATGCTCAGTCTTTCACAGTGCTGGGATGCTCAGTCTTTCACAGTGCTGGGATGCTCAGTCTTTCACAGTGCTGGGATGCTCAGTCTTTCACAGTGTTGGGATGCTCAGTCTTTCACGACTCTTGAAGACTGCACTTTGCACTAAGAGAAGGCTGTGAGACTCGAGGGCTTGGGCAGCATGTTATGGTTTGGATCTGCCTGACTGGAGCACTTGGATCTTGGTTGGTGGCATCATTTTGGGAGGCCGTGGTGCAATGAATGACCTCGCCGCGTGCTCCAGCTGCCCAGGATGCACTGCCCCACTCCACGTCTTCCCTGCGTCTGCTCTCCTGCGGGCCGGGCCCCCCCTGCGGGCCCCTCCTGTGGGCCGGGCCTTCCTGCGGGCCCCTCCCTGCGGCTGGCCCCTCCCTTCAGCCATTTCTGGAAGGTGTTGTGGTCATCAGGATACCAGAGAAACCCACAGGGTCGCCAGGCCCCGATGACATCGCACGCAGCCCAGCCTAACCCTGCTTCAGACCCTCACTTACTCAGCCCTCCCACAGCAAGGGAGGGGCTTGCTCCTCTCCATGGAAACTGAGGCTCTGGAGGAGAGCTGAGGGTCCCGGTGGCTGAGGAGGAGGCAGGTGGAGCAGGTTCGATCTGGGTAAGGACGAAGCTGACGAGAGAATTTGATCTCTGACTCCAGACGATGGTGCTCCTCTACCCGCTCCTTCCCTCTCCTTCCCGCTCCTTCCCTCTCCTTCCCTCTCCTTTCCTCCCCTTCCCGCTCCTTCCCGCTCCTTCCCGCTCCTTCCCGCTCCTTCCCTCTCCTTCCCGCTCCTTCCCTCTCCTTCCCGCTCCTTCCCTCCCCTTCCCTCCCCTTCCCTGCTCCTTCCCTCCCCTTCCCTCCCGTCCCGCTCCTTCCCGCTCCTTCCGCTCCTGTCCGCTACGTCCCGCTCCTTCCCGCCCCTTCCCCGCTCCTTCCCTCTCCTTCCTCCCATCCCTCCCCTTCCCTCCCCTTCCCTCCCCGCTCTTCCCGCTCCTTCCCCTCCCCCCGCTCCTCCTTCCCCGCTCCTCCCCTCCCGTCCTTCCCTCCTCCACTCCCTTCCCGCTCCTTCCTCCCGCTCCTCCCGCTCTTCCCTCCCCCCCTCCCGCTCCTTCCCTCCCCTTCCCTCCCCTTCCCTCCCCCTTCCCTCCCCTTCCCCCCCTTCCCGCTCCTTCCCGCTCCTTCCCTCTCCTTCCCTCTCCTTCCCGCTCCTTCCCTCCCCTTCCCTCCCCTTCCCTCCCCTTCCCCCCCCCCGCTCCTTCCTCCCTCCCCTTCCCTCCTTCCCGCTCCTTCCCCTCTCCTCCCTCCCGCGCCTTCCCCCCGCCTCCTTCCCGCTCCTTCCCTCTCCTTCCCGCTCCTTCCCTCTCCTTCCCGCTCCTTCCCGCTCCTTCCCTCTCCTTCCCTCTCCTTCCCTCTCCTTCTCTCTCCTTCCTGCTCCTTCTCGCTCCTTCCCGCTCCTTCCCGCTCCTTCCCTCTCTCCTTCTCTCTTCCCGCCTTCCCTTCTTCCCTCTCCTTCCTGCTCCTTCCCTCCCCTTCCCTCTCCTTCCTGCTCCTTCCCTCTCCTTCCCTCTCCTTCCTGCTCCTTCCCTCTTCTTCCCTCTTCTTCCCGCTCCTTCCCTCTCCTTCCCTCTCCTTCTCTCTCCTTCCTGCTCCTTCTCGCTCCTTCCCGCTCCTTCCCGCTCCTTCCCTCTCCTTCCCGCTCCTTCCCGCTCCTTCCCGCTCCTTCCTCTCCTTCCCGCTCCTTCCCGCTCCTTCCCTCTCCTTCCCTCTCCTTCCCTCTCCTTCCTGCTCCTTCCTGCTCCTTCCCTCTCCTTCCCGCTCCTTCCCTCTCCTTCCCTCTCCTTCCTGCTCCTTCCTGCTCCTTCCCTCTCCTTCCCGCTCCTTCCCTCTTCTTCCTCTTCTTCCCGCTCCTTCCCTCTCCTTCCTCTCCTTCTTCTCCGCTTCCTCCCCTTCTCCTTCCCTCTCCTTTCCGCTCCTTTCCCTCTTCTTCCTGCCTGCTCCTTTCCTCTCTCCTTCCTCTCCCGTCCTCTCCTTCCTTCTCCTTCCTGCTCCTTCCCTCTCCTTCCCGCTCTCCTTCCCTCTCCTCTCTCTCCGCTTCCTTCCTGCTCCTTCCCTCTCCTTCTCTCTCTGCTTCCTCCTGCCTCCTCCTCTCCTTCCTGCTCCTTCCTCCTCTTCTTCCCTCTTTCCTTCCCGCTCTCCCTTCCCCTCTCCTTTCCTGCTCCTTTCCCTGCTCCTTCTCTCCTTCCCGCTCTCCCTCCCTCCGCTTTTCTTGCCCCTCCCCCTGCTTCTTCTTGCCCTCCCCCTGCTTCTTTCTTCTTCGCGTCCTGGCACCTCCCCCTCTCCTATCCTGCTCCTCCCCCTGGTCCTTCTGCTCCTGCTGTGAGCTGTGCCTCAGGGCTTGCCCCCCCAGCCTAGGCGGCTGCCCTTGGAGGTGCTGCTTCTGGGGCAGCCAGGGAGAGCAGCTGAGCTCGCCTCCTCCTCCTCCAGCCTCCTCCAGGCCTCTGGGTGGTCCTGCTGCCCCAAAGTGCATGCCCGATTAATTGTCCCTAAAGCACTTAGACACTCTGAGGCGACAAGAGCCGTGTCCGGCAGCATTACTTCATTACCGTCCGTAGAGACAGGACCATCAGCCTGAAAACAGGACTCGGAGCCAGAGCCTCCCGCCCAGGAGCGCCCCGGGGGACTGCGGATGGGCCACTTAACTCCTTGCAAATCCCAGGCCTGGAGGTGGCCCTGACAGCAGAGTTCCGGGCAGCTGGTCCCTGGCGGCTGCAAGGGCTCTGCTCTGTCAGAGCTGGGGAGCAGTGCCCCCCACTGTGCTCAGGTGCCCTTGAACAGCTGGGGGCCCGGGCGCCTGTCAGATGCTGACTGCTTTTGCAGATGGGGCAGGTCTCCACTCATTCATTCACCCGAAGATACTCTCGCTCACTCATTCATTCACCCGAAGATACTCTTGCTCACTCATTCATTCACCCGAAGATACTCTCGCTCACCCATTCATTCACCCGAAGATACTCTCTTTGACTCATTCATTCACCCGAAGATACTCTCGCTCGCCCATTCATTCACCCGAAGATACTCTCGCTCACCCATTCATTCACCCGAAGATACTCTCGCTCACCCATTCATTCACCCGAAGATACTCCCATCGGCATTCAGCCAGAACTCTGTGACCCGCCAGGAACAGCCATGTGCTAACAGACCTGACCATGACAACCTGTGACACAGGTGGGATACAGAGGAGGCCACCCCATTGCCTGGAGAAGGAGGCTATGACCTCTGGAAGTTGGGGGGCACTTGCATCCGCCCACAGCAAGGGGCACAGCTCGGTCAAGGAGACCTTGGAGCGCTGGCGTTGTGCGGACATTGTATGGCATGTGCAAGGTCATGCCTTGCAGAGAAGGGGAGGGAAGGAGGGAGAGGAAGGAGGGAGAGGAAGGAGGAAGAGAGGAAGAGAGGAAGAGATGAGATGGGCAGGAAGAGGAAGCAAAAGAGGGAAGAGGGGGAGCAGAGGACTGTTCCCCAAGCATGCAGTCTTCTAGGTCATCTCAATCCAGCCCCTGGAGAGCTTGTCCTGATCGCAGCACAGTGACTCCGCAGCCCCTCTGGAGCCCAGCTTTTTTAGTCTGTTGTAGCCCTGGGGGGTCAGTGGTATCAATGGCCTCCCTCCAGCCCTCCGTCCAGCACAGCACCCCCACTAGCCTGCAGCACCCCCACTAGCCTGCAGTCCCCCCACTAGCCCGCAGTCCCCCTACTAGTCTGCAGTCCCCCCACTAACCTGCAGTCCCCCTACTAGTCTGCAGTCCCCCCACTAGCCTGCAGTCCCCCTACTAGTCTGCAGTCCCCCCACTAACCTGCAGTCCCCTCTTCACGACCTATAGTGCTCCCCACGACCTGCAGTCCCCCCATGACCTGCAGTCCTCCATGACCTGCAGTCCTCCACGACCTGCAGTCCTCCACGACCTGCAGTCCTCCATGACCTGCAGTCCTCCATGACCTACAGTCCTCCATGACCTACAATCCTCCATGACCTACAATCCTCCATGACCTGCAGTCCCCTCCCCACCACCTGCAGTCCTCCACGACCTGCAGTCGTCCCCACAACCTGCAATCCTCCATGACCTGCAGTCCCCCCCATGACCTGCAGTCCTCCACAACCTGCAGTCGTCCCCACGACCTGAAGTCCACCCCATGACCTGCAGTCCCCCCCCCTTACCCTTCATGTCCACACAGTAGGTACAGCAACCTCCCGGTAACGCCAGAATGTCCGAATGCAATCCTCCTCCACAGCAGCCGGGTCCCCCCCCCACCTGGTCCTTGTCCCTGCCCTGTGAGGCGCGGGCCAAGGAGCTGGCGTGTGATGAGCCTGTCACAGTTGTGCTTCGGGTGGCCCTCGAGGGTCAGGGAAGCAGCTGCCCGTGGCCCGGTGGTCTGGGAACAGTTGGGATGCAGCCCTGGCAGCCGGCCCCGCCTCCTGGCAGCGCGGGGACAATAATTAAGAATCAGGTTTCCATCTCAGAGCTTTATTACCAGGAGGGGTTATAAATCAACAGACGACGTTTTTATCGCAGGACAAAAATTAATTATTTAGTGTGGAACATGTTTGCGCTCCACCGCCAGCATGGGAGGGGGCTGCTGGGGGAGGCCAGATAACCTGGCTCCCACAGCTGCAGAAATGGTCACGCAGGACTCTCTCGCTGCAGAGGGAAACGGAGGCCCGCGCAGCGTTCTAGCGTTCAAGTGACTCTGCCAAATGCGCAGCAGCCAGGGCCTGTTACCATCGGCGACGTGCGCGTGCCCTACCCAGAGCAGCAGAGCTGGGTGCAGATGAGGGCAGCCCTGGCTCAGGCAGGAGGGCAGAGGGCAGAGGGCAGGGGACCGCTGCAGAGGGAGCCCTTCCTGCCACACCTCCTCTCCACCACCCCAGCCCTATGGGCAGCTCCTTGCTGTGGGGGCAATCACAAGGGCGCAGCAACGTCTTTGCTAGAACTGTGCCCACACTGCCAGGACATGGAGCCTTGGGGTCTCAGCTTGGTGGGGACACACAGTGGCATCCGTTGGGGCATCTCCACGCCCCACACACCAGCTTCAGCTCTCTACCACAGGAACCGTGTCTTGACCTGCCCAGCCTGGCAGCCCAGGCCACAAACGCTAAGGAAGAGGGGACAACTTAGTGTCGGGCCCCAACTCACACTGCCGACCTTGACATGAGAGGGGACCTGCCTTGCTGAGCCACAAGACCGATAGCACCCCTGGATGCTAGAACAACAGGAGCTGTGTCCCAAGAGAGGACAGGAGCCAGGCCCAAGTCATACCCCAGTAAACGCTTTGCTGGGTACCAGAGGGCTGGCCCTGGACCAGAACAGCCCTCGGGACTCACCCTGGATGGAGCCAGCAGCCACCATCCCCAGGGGAGGCCTGGGCCTGGAGTCCTGGCCCCCCTCCGCGGCCTCCTCTGGGCACTCGTCCATCATCCGTGTAGTGTGACCAGGCCCTGCCTTGAGTTCCTGGTAAGTGTGGCCCACACGTGGGAAGGGGCCCCTAGCCAACGCCACGGAGGCTGACCGTCCACCTCCTTATCCCGCCTCGTCCCCATCCCAGAGAACCAGGAGTGGATCTTCCGAAGGTCACTGAGGTCTGGAGGTGCCAGGAGGCAGCAGGTCAGTGAACAGAGTCAGTGCCCCTTCTTGTGCCACACAGCTCCCCTTTACCTGTGCCTTGTGCCTGGTGGGCCGTAAGGACGCCCCTGGGCCTGGCCTGAAGTTACATCATACGTGGTGTCTCCAAAAGTCCTCTACCCCTCAGCTTCACGTCCACACCTCCCCTGAGGGGACGACACCTGCTCATGGCTCCCCAGGGGGACCCTGCCCCCACAGTCCTCTAAAACGGACCCCAGAGCAGGCAGGTCTCCCGGGCCCAGCTCCACACATGGAGGCTACAGGCTGGGGGTTACCTAGACGTGGTTGAGGTGAGAAGATCGGCCCCCTGTGGGGGGTGTCACTCCCTGGCCGGGACCCCGGACTGCATAAGGAGAACGTGGGTGGAGCTCAAGCTGCTCTGCTCTCTGCTTCTTGCACGACGTGACCAGCTGCCTCCAGTGCTTGCCGCTAGGCTCCCGGCCAAACAGACGGACCTGCAAGCAGGACTCAGAACAGACCGTCCCTTACACTGATTGCTTAAGATGGTGATGGTGGTGATGGTGGTGGTGGTGGTGGTGGTGGTGGTGGTGGTGGTGGTGATGGTGGTAGTGATGGTGGTGGTGGTGGTGGTGGTGGTGATGATGGTGGTGATGATGGTGATGGTGATGGTGGTGGTGGTGATGGTGGTGATGGTGGTGATGGTGGTGATGGTGGTGATGCTGGTGGTGGTGATGCTGGTGGTGGTGGTTATGGTAATGGTGATGGTGGTGGTGGTGGTGATGATGGTGGTGGTGATGATGGTGGTGATGATGGTGATGCTGGTGTCGATGGTGGTGATGATGGTGATGATGGTGATGGTGGTGATGGTGATGGTAATGGTGTCGATGGTGGTGGTGATGGTGATGGTGGTGATGGTGATGGTGGTGATGGTGGTGGTGGTGATGGTGATGGTGATGATGGTGGTGATGGTGGTGATGGTGGTGATGGTGATGTGCTAGAGCTAAGAAGACCCAGGAGCAGGAGGGTCAGAGTGGGCCTGTGAGACCGTCCTGAAGGCTGACACCCACCTTACCTTAACGGGAGCTTCGTCTTGCTTGTCCCTGCTTGGGGGGGAGAGTATTTTGAAAAGGCCAGAGAGGCCATTAGGGCACGAAGGTGGGTACGGACGGCCAGGTTTATCACCCGTAACTGCTGGACGGTGAACCTCCCAACGTGCTGAAATCAAGGAAGAACGCCCCCACCCCCACCACTGTGGCCACTGTGCCTGCGCTGGCCCTGCCAGGCCAGGTGCCACATGAGTGACCTTTGTGCCTGCACAGCCTATTGTCCCCAAGCTGCTTCCTCATCTCTAGAACAGGGTTATGGCCTTACCATGCCACCTCCTGGGTGATACACAATCGTAGGGTGCACACTGTGAGCCGCCCCCCGGCTCGGAGAGAGGGGCAATGCCACCTTCCTGGGTGCCGGGGGGTCTGGATGCTCATGAGCTTGCTTAAAGGGAGCAGGCGTTCATGGAGTTCATTCAAAGCGTCTCTAGGCACGCGTGACGTCTGGTGTCCAGGTGGGTCTTGGGCTGCTCACCCCTGAGGTCGGAGACACTGAAACCGACCCCGCCGCGTGTCAGAGGTCCTGGTTATGAACACATATTAATATTTCCAACATGGATATTTACAAACCTCCCCAGAGACGGCCTGATGGGCTACAAGGCTGCACCGGGCTGAGGAGAAGGTATTGATCGGGGGGAGAGGTCAGCGCGTCCAGGCCCAAATCTATAACACGCTGCTTCCCGGGCTTCAGGGTGACACCCAACCCCACTGTGGTCTCCACGGCCTGGTCAATAAGGCTCCATTAGGGCCACCACCCTGAGCCCCCTTCTGGCTGTCCACCCATGTGCTGTCCAGATTAATATGCGCCTCAGTGTTTTAATTCTGCGTCCATTAGTGTCACGTTGCCAGCTGACTGGCTCAGCCATCGATCCAGGAAGTCCTGTGCAGAGGGTCTGGGCCCCGGGAGGTCACCAGGGGACATGGTGACAGATTCCCTAGCCTGAAGACAGAGGCCACCCAGCAAGGTCCTCCTTCTGGGCACAGACCTGGCACCCCGGCCGGCTGCGGAAAGCCGGGTCTCTGTGGGCATCCTGGGATCCTGTGCTGAACAGGACAGGTGGGGGTCTCACGGCCACTGGGCCTGTGCGGACCCTCCACGCACTGTCGCTGTGTTGAGGTGAGATGCCAAAGTAAGCGTCTGAGGGTCTGTGCCATCCCCGAAAGTCACAGGTAATGTGACCATGCCCTGCATCTCACGATGGCTAAGGACCAGGATGGCAGCAAAGGCTGCCGGGAACTGCTGGGAGGGCCTGTGTGTGTGTGTGTGTGTGTGTGTGTGTGTGTGTGCATGCGTGTGTGTGTGTGTGTGTGTGTGCGTGTGAGGTACCCAGGTGTCAGAAACAGAGACAGACGTGGGGTCTAGAGCACAGGGTTGGGGCGGAAGGTGACAGGGAAGGCGAAACCCTCAGTGAGCAACCAATAGCAACCAGTAGCTACCCGCCAGCCAGCAGAGGTGGCAGGGGACCCGCGCAGCCTCCCATCTACCCTCGAGCCTCAGGGGCGAAGCTGGGAAAGTCTGTCCGTGGGTGCAGATAGAGAGCCGGCGTGGGCGGCCATGCAGGGGGACATCCGCCCCTTCCTGGCACTAAGCTCCTCTTGCCTCAGTTTCCCCGCTGGTAAAATGGAGAGAAACACCCCTGTACCTCCCAAGTGAAGAGGCCGCTGACAGACAGGTGGCAGAGCTGGTCGGTCCCTGGCCTCCTCCAGTGTGGGGACTCAGAGGGCCCGGGAGACACAGCATTCTCCCCCAAAGTGAATGAGTCTTCGTCCAAGCTCTCGGGAACTTCCGTTGGGCGCCTACATTTGAGAGCGTGTTGGGGGCTGAGGAAACCGTACGATCTCCTGGGAGCCAGCAGGAGCCACACCCCCCCTGAGGCCGGGCCCCAGTCAGCACTGGAGAGTCCTCAGGAAGGATGAGCTAAAGCCAGAGAAAAGGGGGGCTGAGGGCAGAGCCCTGAGCAGGGGTGCAGCCCTCTCGCCCCAGGAGAACAGCAAGCCGGTGTCAGTGCCGGAGCAGAGCCGGAAACCAGAGTGAGGCTCTAGGGGTGACGGGTCCCCAAGACCTTGGCCGCCCGGGACTGAGGGTCTGGCCTTGTTTGGAAACGGGGTCTTACAGATGTAACTATCTCCATCAGAACGTCAGAGCCAGACCACCCTGAACTGGGACGACCCCAGACACGTGGCTGGTGTCCTGCGGGAGAGGCGAGGGCACAGAGACGGAGGACTCGGCGACATGTCTGCCGGGCACGGGACCCAAGGACGGAGGAGGGAGAGGACGGGGGAGAGGGAGAGAGAGGTGGAGGGAGAGAAAAAGGTGGAAGGAGAGGGGGAGAAGGGCAGGAATAGAGAGGAAGAGAGAAAGAGAGGGAGAGGGGGGAAAGAAAAGGAAAAGAGAGAGGGACAGAGGAGAGAGAAAGAAAAAGGAAAAAAGAGGTGGAGGGAAAGAGAGAAGGGCAGGGAATAGAAAGGAAAAGAGAGGGAGAGAGGGAGAGAGGAAAGGAGGTAGGGAGTGACATAGAGAGGAGAAAAGGAGAGGAAAGAGGAGTGAAGACAGAGGAGACAGAGAGAGAGGGAGGGAGAAAGAGAGAGAGAGAGAGAGAGAGAGAGAGAGAGAGAGAGAGCGAGCCCTGGGGCAGATTGTTCCCCAGGGACAACCTTCTAGCCACCAGAATTATGACAGAATAACTTCTATGGCTTCAAATCCTGTCCCCAACTCATGAGACTTTTCTAGAAACCCCAGGTCACAACCTTCTGCCCAGGGGCCCGGGGACCTCGTCTTCCCGCCCACGCAGGCGGGCACTTATGATGTCCACAGTAAACAGAGTGATGTTGAGCTGCTGCTCACAGAGAGACGGCATGGAGCAGACGGCGGCCCGTGTGGGACTCTGCAAGTCGGAACCTTCTTGAAGACAGCGCAAGCGCGGAGGGGTGTGGGAAGAGGGGGCACCTCCCGCAGGCCCATCAAGTGACAAGACCCACCTTACAGAATTCTGCTCCTCCGCCTCCCCCTCTGAGGTTCTGAGGAAGATGTGAGGTCCCAGGTGGAGCCTGGCCCCTGGGGTGCTCCTGACTTCTGGGGTACCACCCGGGTGCTCTCAGGGCAGAGCAGCTTGACCATCAAATGGGAGGCTGTGACTGTGGCCTCCAGCCGTGGACATGAATGCATCCTCTCGATCCCCTAGTGGTCCGTGTCACGTGTCTATCAGACAAGCACAAGGCAAGACAGAGGCAGTTGCTCAGGACGGATAGGAAGGGCAGCCGGCTTTCTGATGGCCAAGACACGCGGTGGACTCTGCGGCCGCCTGGGGCGCCCTCCCCGGAGCCGGCGGTGCCCCTCAGCCCCTCCCTGGCTGCCACCACCCAGGACACTGCTTCAGATGTAGGCTCTGTAGCAGCACAGGCTGCAGAAGCAAGATGAATCCAGAACATTCCCTGTTCTGGAGCGTGCTCGGGTCCTGCCGTGCAGCTGTGAGGACGCTGTCCACCGGAGTACAGGGATGAAAGGTGCCTGTCTAGCCCACCTCCCAGGCGGCTCCTCCCCCTGCTCCAGGCGGCTCCTCCCCTGCTCCAGGCGGCTCCTCCCCTGCTCCAGGCGGCTCCTCCCCCTGCTCCATGCGGCTCCTCCCCTTGGCAGGTAGCTCCTCCCCTCGGCAGACGGCCCCTCCCCTCGGCCGGAGGCTCCTCTCCCTGCTCCAGGATTGGGGCTTCTGCTGACAGCCCGCCTGGCAGCTGAGCACCTCCATCCCCAGGATGCCTGACATTTGTGATCTTGGGTCAATGAGTCACCAAGGCCCCGGGGCAGCTCCTCTCGGGTTGCAGAATCAAAAGGCGAGGTGGGTGTTGGTAGTGCACGGGCCTGTCACCAGCTCTGGTTACCCGGGGCTGGGTACCTGGCTGGGCCTGCTCCTCCAAAGGTTTCTCTGCCCAGGTAAGGGGCAGCTCCGGGGCTGCCCAAGATCTGCAGCATGTGATGCTGTCACAGGAGGCTCCGAGCCATTTTCAGATGGGGAGAGGACGGTGCAGGGCAGGGGCGGGCCCAAGCCATGTCACTGAACCGTTGGGTTTTGTCTCTCCCGGATGTGAAGACTAAGCTTAGAACATAAGGTCCTTAGTACAGGAGCGCTTGGGTCTCAGGCTGCTGGGAACCTGTGACCCCCCACTGTCCCCACTGGGGACGATCAGAATGGGCTGCAGTGACTTCTGGGGCTCTGTTGGTCCTGCCCCCAAATCAGAGTTAAATGGAGCCGCTTGTGGCAGCTCTGGGCCGGATGCTGGGACAACCTGGCCAGGCAGTGAGCGGGAGACTGGGTCACAGCCCAGGCAATGCCCTGCCACGCGATGGCCCGCCACGGCCCGCCTCAGATGGCGCCTGTCGGCTCTTAACCCTGTGCCAAGGGCTATGACGTCCCTGTGTCCCAGGTAATTTCCTCATTTCTGACTGTAAGAACCAGCCCCAGGGCTGGAGGTGTGGCGCGCCTGCATGTGCGAGGGTGAGATTCGCCCCAGCACTGAGAAGACCACTGAAGAGAGAATTCCTTCGCCCTGTGTCTGCCTCTGTGAATACACACCTGGTTTACCACACTGCTGCGTGTGCCCTATACCTGCACTCTCGGGGTCTCTGCGCTGTTTAGGGTTCACTGAGTGAACCAAGATGTCATGGCCCGTAGATCAGAGGTCACCAGGGGCTGAGGACAGACCTGGGGGTATTTAGGGGGTACAGAGTTCAGGATAAGGACTCTATTTGCCAGGAGTATTCAGAGAAACACAGCCAATTGGGATGAGGCGGGGGCAGCTGTATAGACGTTGGGGGGCAATGCAAGGAACGGGGCTGTGGAGCTGGCAGGTCCTTCAGCCTCAGGTGGAGCCCAGGGCTGGTCCTGGCCTGGGCAGCAGGTTAGTTTCCCTAATCACACATGTGGCACCTCTGAGCTACTTGGATGGCCACAGGCACAGGGATGCCCAGAAAGTGGTAGCTGGTGTGCCGTGTGTGGTCGCGTGTGTGCAGGACGCTGTGGTTCAAGCCCAGGGCGGGGGGAGACACACAGACAGGGTGGTAGTGTAAAGCACCGTGGAGGGGGGACAGGGTGGTAGTGTAAAGCACCGTGGAGGGGGGACAGGGTGGGAGTGTAAAGCACCGTGGAGGGGGGACAGGGTGGTAGTGTAAAGCACCGTGGAGGGGGGACAGGGTGGTAGTGTAAAGCACCGTGGAGGGGGGACAGGGTGGTAGTGTAAAGCACTATCAAGGGGATGGGGAGATAGCGTGGTAATGTAAAGTACTCTTAACATGCTCATGTGTGGGCTGGGGCTGAAGCCGTGGCTAGAGTACCGTGTGGCACAATGAATCCTGGCGTGCGTGAAGCGTGGTGCGCGTGAAGCGTGGTGCGCGTGAAGCGTGGTGCGCGTGAAGCGTGGTGCGCGTGAAGCGTGCTGCGCGTGAAGCCGTGCTGCGCGTGAAGCGTGCTGCGCGTGAAGCCGTGCTGCGCGTGAAGCGTGCTGCGCGTGAAGCCGTGCTGCGCGTGAAGCGTGCTGCGCGTGAAGCCGTGCTGCGCGTGAAGCCGTGCTGCGCGTGAAGCGTGCTGCGCGTGAAGCGTGGTGCGCGTGAAGCGTGCTGTGCGTGAAGCGTGCTGTGCTGAAGCCGTGCTGCGCGTGAAGCGTGGTGCGCGTGAAGCGTGGTGCGCGTGAAGCGTGGTGCGCGTGAAGCGTGCTGTGCTGAAGCTGTGGGTTTGGCAGCCACTTCCAGAAGGACAAAGAACTGGCAGTTTTCTGCAGTCGCCCCATCCTGTAGGGCTCAAGGGAGGAAGCTGCAATTGGCAAAGCTCTACAGAGTCCACACCTGCATGTAGGTGCAGGCTGTGAGCTCTGCACGTAGGGGACCCCGGGTGGGCATCTGTGACTCTAGGGTGACCAGCCTCTGAGACAGTCCTACCCCGGTGTCAGGAGACCAGAGAGGCCAGCAGCAGCCTTATGGGGGAGCAGAACTGGGCCTGCACATCGGGGAGCTTGAGGCTGCCTGCTGGGGAGACCCCCGCCCCTGACCTTCTTCCCACTACACCCCTGTCCTCTCCCACTGCTTGGAAACCCCCTTAGCCCTCAATACTGACTCCTGCTAACCCCAGGCTGGCCCTCTGCCCATCTGATCGCCAGAAGCCAGGAGACTGGAACCAAGCCCACCTCTCCCTCCCTGCGGACAGAAGCGCTTGGGGCAGCAGGCCACCAGGGAGACCAGTGCTGGCTGAGATGAGCACACTGGCTGCCCCCATGCCACCCACACGTGCCAACTGCAGAGAAGAGGTGGAACCAGAACAAGCCTCACCGGGCCCCAGCTGTGCCCTCAGCCCGCTCGCAGATGCCCCCACAGCTGGAATCCACTGGCCCGTCTTCCAAGTTAGCTTGTGTGGCCCTCGGTATGCTCAGCCTGGAGTGTGGGTGCTGCGTGCGCGGCAGGACGAGGCCACTCCACCCCAACACAAAGCAGGCACTGGCAGGAGCCCCTGTATCACTGGGTGGGACGCGCAGGAGCTTCAGGGCACGCAGGACCTCTGGGTAGCACGGGCTCTGCGCCTGTCGCATCGCTGTGTGGTACTCGTCGGAGCTCACGCGGCGGCCCGCGGTGTGCATAGGCGTTCACCTCTCCGTGCTCTCGCGCATCCTCCCTTGCCATACACCTTCTACTACTCGCTGGTGATGCCCTTTAAATCTGCACTGGTGCCCGAGGGCAGCACCCTGCTGGCGTTCAGCGTCCCCAGAGCTTCCACCTTCGGGGTCCCACGTCACAGACAGAACACTGAACCAGCAGCAGATGTCCCCGTGGACGCCAGAACGAAACCTGTCCTGGAGAAGTCTGACTCCCGTGTGTAAGCAAGAGGTGCTGATGCCCGCCACCCTCCCCAGAGCCCCAAACCCCAGTCCAGACCCTGGACATTGGGCAGCCCCACCCTGCTGCAAGCACCACCGACACGCGCCTGCGCAAGTCCCCGCCGGCCGTCATCGCGTGGAGCTGCAGACCTCAGCAGGCGTGGCCGCCCCACTGTGGCGAGTGAGCGACTCCGCATAGAGAATTCATCACTCCGGATGCTCTGCAGACAATGGCTGCTGTCAAAAGACTGACCAGAGCTGGGCACGGGGGGGGGGTGCCTCGGCATTGACCTGCTCATGCAGAACGCAGCTTGCAGCGCAGAGCGTGTTGCCGCTGACGCGTGACTTTTGACCCCAGGTGGCCTGGTCCCACTTGCGCTTGTGGCATATACACAGGAGACACAGGGAGAGGCTCCACACACGCCCGTGTGCACAGCCGCACTGCTAGGATGTGGCTCGCTGCCTGCGTCCTGGCTGCGGGCCTTTCGCGAGCCCTCGGGAGGGGGCCCCAGTCCTGAGCTGGTGCTGCAGAACTACACATGCATGCACACTGCATGCACAGGTGCACACACATATACACTGCATGCGCACACGCATACAATGCATGCTGACATGCGTACACACTGCATGCATGCACACGCATCTTCATGTGGGCTTGTAAGTCACGTGTAAGAGAAGGAAGGCGAGAAAAGGTGACATTGGTCCCCTTGGCTGTTCAGAGCAGCCACACAGATGTCTGAGTGTCAGGGAAGAAGGGAGGGGGCTCGGCTCCCCGAGTGGTCCTAGAACAAGCAGGCCGAGCACAGAGAGAGGCTCGGCTTGGCAAACACGCCCACGTCCAGCACCCTGGCACACGGTGACGTCCTCTGAGGGGCAGCAGGCCTAGGCAGCCTCCAGCCCTGTCCTCTGCAGCACACGAGCTCGCTGAGGCCTGCTCTCCTGGGTGCTTCAGACTTCCTCAGCGGCCCCCCAAAATGTCCTGGGGTCTCCATTAGCACGTAGGCTTCACTCACCCACTGCCCATGCTAGCACTTTCTACAGAGAGCCCCACTATGCACCCCTGGCCTCGTGGGCTATTTGTGGAACCTCGGTGACCCCAAGTCCTCACATCGGCACCGTGTGGATGATTCCTAGCTCTGCGTCCAGCTTGAGGAGAATCGGGGCCTCTTGGACCAGGGCTGCAGCAGCCTGGGTGCCGGGAACGCCTCCCTGGGGGGCCTTCGAGCGGCGCCCTGTTTCCTCTGTTCAGGAGCCCCCTTCTCAGAGGCAAGTCTCTCAAGGGGCTTCATCCTGACACCGGAGCTTCCGTAGAGGCCCCTGTCACTCTTCCTGGTGTCCCGGCACGAAGTTCATGGTTTCTCCTCAGAACTCTCTGGAACAACCGCTTGCTCAAGCCCTTGCTCGTCTGCGCCTCCCCCCCTTGCGCGCCCGCAGGCTGTGCCCACCTCAGCGTCTTTCTGCTCTGCTGCTTCTCCTCCGTTCTCGACCTGCTGAAGCCTGGCGAAAAGCGGCCACGGCACGGCAGGCCATCTGCTCTCTTGGCATTTCCTCCACTAGGTAGGTTAGTCCAGTACCTTTGAGTTCAACCTGGTGGGGGGCAGGCAGCGGGACACGGGGCACCATGCAACAGAATGACCTCTGGCCCTGGTTCCCTCTTCTTTTTCCTTTCATGTGCATGTCTGTGGTACGTGCATGTAGTGTGTGTGTGTGTGTGTGTGCGTGCGTGCGTGCATGCGTGCGTGCATGCGTGCGTGTGTACACCAATGCACTTTAGCGTACATGCCTGCGGAGGCCTGAGGGTGAAAGAAGGACTCATTCGTGATTGCTTGTCCACCTTACTGTTGTAAGCTTGGGTCTCTAATTAAAACCAGAACATGCCATTAGGGTTAATCTCGTTAGCCAGCTTTCTCTGGGGGATCCCGGGCTCTGTCTTTCAGGGCTAGAATTATATCGATGGGTCTCCACACCCTCCCGACATTTGTATGTGGGACCTGGGGATCTGAACTCAGGTCCTTTTGCAAGACAAGGACTTTAACCCCTGAGCGGGCTCCTCTCTTCCCTCTTAAACCTCATGAGTCCTGCCTCACATCTACACGAGCGCTTGGCTTCTCCGGCACCACCAGAATGGCCGTCGCGCTCTGCCGGCCGCAGCTTCCTAAGTCTTTCCTAAACCAGTTCCAAAGGCCCACAAATCACATAATCAGTTCTGATCCTGGAAACCCTGTGCTGTCTGGCCCAGGCTGTCCCCAGAAGCAGCAGAGGTGGTCGTCTGTCCACCCCTCCCCCAAGCCCTCCGTTCCTCCTCTTGTTACCTCCCAAATCCCCTGAGGCAGCACCTTAGAGCTGTCACTCAAGGTAACCTGATCATGACAGGACAGGTTCTGGCCACTGAGATGAGAGATCTTAACTAGTGCCTTTTCCGGAGCAGTGGAGCCCCAACATCTCTTAACTTGTCAGAGGAGTGCGACTGAGCCGGAAATCTAGGCTTCCCGTGTGGCGGCCATGGGACAAGCTCGTGGCTGTCGGGGCGACTCCGGGAGGCTTCTGCACACATGAACCCGACTTGCAGGATGCTGGCTGCCGGCTGCCTTTGTCCGAGCCACGTCTTCAGGCACGTGCTGCTTTCTGTCCCCAAATGTGTCACGCCGGAAGACAGTCCCTGGTGGGGTGGATAGCTTCTAGTAGCCCCCCTGACAGTTTGCAAGTTGGCCCCGCCTGCTGCTGGTCAGTATCCTGCAAGCTCTGGGGACAAGCTGACCCTTGGGGTGTTGTCCAGGCTGCCGATGAGAGCAGCTGGTGGCCCGGCACTGAGGAACCTAGGTGGTCTTTAGTGGCTGGGGGGTGAGCCGGCCTGGAAGATGGTCAGGTCCCTATGGGAAGGCTGAGGAACACAGTCTGCGTGGGGCAGGAAGACCCGTGGGTGGAGGCTGGCATGGGACCTGGGTCTCTTTCAGGGGCTGATGGCACTTGGCACGAGGCAGGGGTGAGATACGGGGAAGAGCAGGACAGAGGGCAGCTAAGGTCATGGGTGGGTGCTTAGGGCTTGGAGGGCCCCAGACGACCAAGTGCCTTGCAGGGGCCCCTTCGGCAGCCCTCACTGGAGGCACAGGATGGCGTTCAAGCTAGTGTGCCAGCCCCAGGCCCCAGTGCCCCTCCCCTCTGCACATCCTATGCATGCATTTGTACCTCAGACCTCAGAGCTCTGAACCGCAAGCCCCGTGCCCCATGCACAAGCGTCCACGTGGGGCTAGCCTCAACCACGACAGGCGCCGCCGAAAGAGCTAACTCGAGCAGCCACACACAGCCCTATGTGCCTGTGGTCTGAAGATCCAGGCTGTTACACACGCAGCAGAACCACTGGGCAAACAGAGGAGGAGGGGGTGACCTCTGGGCCAGGGGTGTGTGGGGGTCTTCGCTTAGCCCAGGAAGCTTTTGTTGGTGGCGGTTGTTCATTTACTGTTGAGACTGCGTCTCGCACCGTTCCCAAGCTGGCCTCAAGCTCACGGCGCGGCTCTGGTGGCCTGGAACACAGAGTCATCCTCCTGCCTCAGTATCCTGAATGCTAGGACTGATAGGTGAGGCTTTCGACCACCTGACCAGAAAGTTGTTTATTTGTCTGCTCGCTGGTTGAGGCAGGATCTCATGCACCCGGCTGGCCTCACTGCCTACGCAGCTGAAGATGACGGTGGGCTTCTGACCCTCTTCCCTCCACCCCATGGGTGCCGGGATGCCAGGCTTGCTGCCCTGTGCCCAGCACGGGGAACGTCCTCTTAGAAACTCCAGAAGCACGTGAAGCAACTCTCACAGGCTGTGCGACCCTGCTGAGAGCAGCGGCTGGGCCTTGGGGGGTAGGGGGTCCTAGCAGGGAAGCGTGTTGCTTCTTTCGCCGTTGCTGGGCGGTAGCGCCCCTCAGGGACTTTGTCTGCTGGGGCTGGCCCTGCTTCGAGGGTGACCCTGGGCACCAGCGATCCTGCCCCGTGTGTCCTGGGGACGCGATCCGCAGCGACATGCTTATGTGTTCGGTGGCCTTGGCACCAGCATCAGGAAGATGTCCACTCCCGTGCTGTGCTGGGGTCTCAGACCCTTGCTGTGAGGATCAGGCAGGGCAGGGCCAGAATGGGGAGGAACATGTGGGGGTGTGGTTGTTCTGAGGGCCACCTCTAGGAAGACTGCTGGGCAGCAGGGGCACTCTGGGTGGGGGCACTGGCTCAGGAGAACAGTGTGTCCAGAGCCCAGAGCGCAATATGGATGGGGACCGGATCCCCAGGGACCCGGGTGTGACTGGGTCTCGCCTTAGGGATGCTCGGGAAGAGAAGCCCCGTGTGCTCGGGTAGCCAGGACAGCTGGGAGCAGAGCTGTCCCTCAAACCCTCAAACAGCCCCAGAGGCCCTGCCTCACCCACAGCATCTGTGCCCCCGCCCCCAGCCTGGCTGTGCCTGAGACTCTCGGGGGGGGGGGCTGAGGTCAAGACCCTTGCCCTGTCCAGATGGGCCAGGGCCACCCCCACTCGTACCAGGCAAGGACAATGGTCCCTGTTGTTAGCCAGCTGCCCTCGGCCATGTATTTCAGGGACCTACTGACCCTGAACAGCGTTATGAAGAGGCCCCTGTTGGCCCGCACTGTCTACTCGCTAATGAAGGGCTGTGGGAAAGGGCATTGACCTTGGTCAGCAGGAAGAAGCTGTCCATCCGGGGCCACCACAAGAACCCAGGCTTCGTCCCTCAGAGCCGCGCCCAGCAGCTCGGCACAGCTGTCCAGGGGTCAGGGAAGACAGCGATCGGAACCGGGCAGACAACTGGAGTCACACGTGCACAGACGCTGTCCTCGAGGACAGGCGAGATGTGACACGGTGCCACCAGAGCTGAGCGAAGACGCAGCTTGGAAATGAAACGCATCTGGGACCACATGATGTAATTGTCTTACATGTTGAAAGAGACACGGTCGTCTTGTAGAAAATGCAGTGAGATTGAAACGCCAAGCAAACCTGGAACTAGCAAATGTTTAACCAAGGTGGTCCGGCACAAAGACAGGCTGCGGGCTGATCCCTATCCCAGCTGCAGGCTGATCCTAACACAGCTGCAGGCTGATCCAACCCCAGCTGCAGGCTGATCCAACCCCAGCTGCAGGCTGATCCTGACACAGCTGCAGGCTGATCCAACCCCAGCTGCAGGCTAATCCAACCCCAGCTGCAGGCTGATCCAGACCCAGCTGCAGGCTGATCCAACCCCAGCTGCAGGCTGATCCTGACACAGCTGCAGGCTGATCCAACCCCAGCTGTAGGCTGATCCTGACACAGCTGCAGGCTGATCCTGACACAGCTGCAGGCTGATCCTGACACAGCTGCAGGCTGATCCAACCCCAGCTGCAGGCAGATCCAACTCTAGCTGCAGGGTGATCCAACCCCAGCTGCAGACTGATCCTAACACAGCTGCAGGCTGATCCAACCCCAGCTGCAGGCGGATCCAACTCTAGCTGCAGGCTAATCCAACCCCAGCTGCAGGCTGATCCAATCCCAGCTGCAGGCTGATCCAATCCCAGCTGTAGGCTGATCCTGACACAGCTGCAGGGTGATCCTAACACAGCTGCAGGGTGATCCTAACACAGCTGCAGGCTGATCCCACCCCAGCTGCAGGCTGATTCCACCCTCATAACTCTCCACAGTGTGGAGACTCTGAAGAGACTATCTGTGCCAGGGGGTCTGGGGTGGAAGAGAAGGTGACATCCAGAGCCAGGCAGGACACTACTCTGCTGGCACTGGGCACATATCATCACACCCTTGTCCAAGCCACAGAGTGAGCCCCGGCTGAGCTACAGACTCTGGGATCGGGGTGCTTTGTCCTGAGTTCACCCACAGATGTGTCATCCACGATGAGGGAAGGCTTGAGGTGCAGGCGGTGGAGGTGGGCGGTCGAGGTAGGTGGTTTCTATGTGTGCTTCTTGCCCTGTTCTGCTGTGAACCCAGAACTGCTGTAGACATTAATGTCTGAGACTCAAATGAAAGACAATAGGTCAATGTGGAAATGTGCCAGGATGGGCCAGGGACAAAATAATCCTCTTCCCCTCACCAAACCAGGGGAATGTCACATCCCTCTGGCCATAGTATCTGAAAAAAAGAAAAGATTAATTCCATCCCCTACAGTATGTCCTGTGAGATCAATTCAGGATGGTAAAAAGAGCTTCAAAACTTTAAGGAAACAATATAAAATGAGACCTTTGTGATCCCATAGCAGGACATGGACAGCAACAAAACTGTCAAAGGAAGGAAAGGGGTTGACTGGTGTGGATGCTGCGAGAAAGGGGAGGGTGGGAGGGGAAGGCTCAAGCACATCACGTACTTGTAAGAAAATGGCCTCCCATAACCCAGAATAACCAAGCAAATGAGTTTTGAAAGGAGAGAGAAATCCCAATCACTGAACATTCATCAAGTCGAGGCTGGAGACGAGATGTCCCCCCACATCTCCACTGTGTCCTTTCCTGAGTCTCTCTCTCCTCTCTCTTTCTCTCTCTCCTCTGCTCAATTCCTTCGCTGACATCATACACAAACCATTTCTTTCTTTTTAAATGTTTTTATTCATTTTTAAATAAATATTAAAAAAGAAAACAACTTTCAGTTCAGGCGGGATGTATACATTCGACTAGAGCAAGATGAAGATTTTTAAAATTTTTTTTATTATTATTCAATTGTGCATGTATGTGTGTGCGCGCGTGTGTATGTATGTATGTGTGTGTGTGTGTGTAGAACCACGGGCGAATTCGGGAACCACCATGGACACCTCCACCTCCTCCTTGTTTACTCTGCCCCGGGATTCACAGGCTCCGCCCACCAGGACCAGAAACGCAGGCCGCCCCCGCTTCCGCCGGCATCTATACGTGGGGTCTAGAATCCGAACTCAGCACCTTCCACCTGCCAGGCAGAGGCTTAACCCCTGAGCCACCTCTCCAGCCCCAAGATGAAGATTTTTGTTAGAATTGTTCTGACAAAGCTATTCAATACTTTAATAAATTTGTCCAACATGTAGCTTATTCGCAGATGCTATGTCTTTTATTATGCAATTCTTTTTTTAGTGTTTTATGTGTGATTATAATGAATTTACAACATTTCCACTCCTTAATCCCCAGCCGCATCTTCCCTGCTCTTCTCATCATAACCTTCTTTCTCCCCCAACCCCTCCTACATTCGTGTCTGTTCAGCCGTGTGACGCACTGGGGCTCATCTGGTTTGCTCCGATGGCGTACGCATGAGCACTTGTGGATCCTGAATGGGTACCACTCTCCTCCCCTCCCACCCGCAGCCAGCAGCACTAACCCTGAGGACCCGCCCTTTCCTGAGAGACTGTGAGGGTCCCCTGGTTGCTTTTGCTCTGGGTTTTACCACGCTCAGTCTTCCGGGTTGGACGTGCAGATCGGCCACACTTCTGCCTGGCGTTTTCACGTGGGATCTGGGATCCGAGCTCAGGTACTTTCGCTTGCGAGGCAAAGGCTTTCACCCCTGAACTGTCTCTCCAGTCCCTAGTTTTGCTTTTTAGATGAAGGACAATGCCTTCGAGCGTGGCTGGCACCTGGGGCTCTGTCACTCCCAACTCGGCTCAGCTAGATGGGAAAACAGGCCTCACCTGTAGACAGGGTTATTGTTGAGTCACATGACAAAACCACACCTCAAAGATGGAAGGTTTGGACGTTCCAGCACCCCAGGCTGTAGCCAGGCACGTTACCAGAGGAGCTAAGCATGAGCATATCTGAACACAGCGGTGGGCAGGCGCACAAGGCCGGGCAGCCCCTGCTGCAGACAAACAACCCACCACCAGGGTGCCACCAGGGTGCCACCAGAGCTGAGCTCAGAAGGACCCTCGGGAGTGGCCTTTGGTCCTTTGGTCTGCAGGGAGCAGCCTTCTGGCCTGACCGCAGGTCGTGTGCAGAGCCGGGAGAATGCGGCCGGCGGTCGTTGCACCTTGCGTAGCTGGTGCGGTTGAGGTCCTGCACCTCAGCAGAGCTGCCCCTACGTGGGTGAAGGGTTCTGGAGGCGCAGGCGGTGCCAAGGGGCTGTGGGGTGTGGGGGTCTTAACCACAGATGTCCAAGGTCTTTGCAGGATCTGCCAACGGGCTCATGAGCCCGAAGGGCTCAAGACAGGGCGAGATGTGCTCTGCTGGTCCAGGCCTGCTCCACAGAGGCCAGGCCCACTCCACAGAGGCCAGGCCCGCCCCGTAGAGGCCAGGCCCACTCCACAGAGGCCAGGCCTGCCCCGCAGAGACCAGGACCACTCTACAGAGACCAGGACCACCCCGCAGAGGCCAGGCCCGCCCCGCAGAGGCCAGGCCCGCCCCGCAGAGGCCAGGACTGCTGGGGCCTGCAGCTGGGGTGACCTCAGCCTGCTGACGGCTGGGGTGGCACTGCGTGCACTCGGAGCTTCTATCCGACAGATCTGGGAAGGCTGCTGGCAGCTGTCAGGTGGAACCTCAGGTGTCCCCCCTGGATGTGTCCTTCCCACCCCAGCAGCACCCCTGGCCACACTGCAAGCCTCCCACCTCTCTTCTGCCCCTCCTCACCGTCTAGCCCCCAGACCACTGGCCCAGTGACACATGCGGACAATGGGTGTGGGGGGGTGGGGGGGGAAGAAGCAGGGAGGCAGAGACCTTTCGTTTGGGCTGGAATAAGACATCCTCTCCTGCAAACAGGGGCCACCATAGCTCTACCAAACACCCTGGGCCTCAGGCCAGTTGGGGCAGGTTCGAGCCAGCTTGGGCCCGTTACCCCTCCTGACACCGGCAGCCGTGCAGGGCCTCACAGGCTGCATCTCGCAGGTAACATTGAAGCTGGGGAGCTCCCTGCCTCCCTAGGACCCCAGCCTAGGAGGGAAAGCCCCCTTGTCTTATCTCGCTGACCCTGCCTGCCTCACTGGACGGCCACCTCTGCCACAGGAAATACAGCAAGGCCTCCTGCACGTGGCTGTGGGGAGGTGGCCGCCCCACGGTGTGGAGCTCTTGGGGGTCGTGAGGTGCTTAGAGCATGTTCTCTAGTCACCGTGTGTGGTGGCCTGGCAGGGACAGCAGCAAGGCCTGGGCCGGGCTCCATGAAGGAAGCGCTGGCGGATGAGCGCGTGAAACTAGAGCCTCGGTGGTTGGAGGCCTCGCCTTCCCCCGGCCGATTAGCCGGCTTGCTCACGCCAGGCGGGGTGGAAGGAGGACGGATTAATCCAGATCCACAATTATCCTGGCTGCTGCTGGGAGGCTGGGCAGACCCTTCCCAAGGCTCGGTGCCAAGAGGGTATTGTGTTCCAAGACGAAAATGCTTTTCATTTTTCTACAATTTCCACTTAAAAAGTTCCAAATGTTCAACCCGTAGGACGTGAAGCCAAACTCGAAGCAAATCCGACGGGGCTTTGACGGTGGAGAAAGCGCGGGGCTGACACTCTGACCCCGGCAGCGGGGGTGGGTTTCAAGGCTTTCTTCTTCCCGTCCCTCCGCACCCTGAGGACGCAGCCGAGGTCTCCCTCCCCGGGACCAGCTGCTGGCCTCCTTCCATGGGGCTCATCCCCACACGGGGCTGTCCATGGACATGCAGGGGAATGAGAAGCTAGAAAACTTGGCTTCTGTTTGCTCAGCCTCTGGTCCCTTGGCATGCGTGAGTCTCAACAGTGGGCCTGTGGCTCTTCTAGAAGCATTGTTTGTTCACCCGACGTCACAACATCCACGGAGGGACTTTTCTTTCCACTTTGCAGAGAGCTAAACTAAGGCACAGGAAAGGGGGAGGCTGGATAACCTGCTGGGACTCAAAGAAGGGGACACAGAGTGGACCTGCATGATAGGCACCTGTCACTTTAATTGCCAGAGGCCCACAGGTGACCTCCTGGTGTGAGGGTCCTGACCCTCTGTAGGCAGCAGCTGCACGTGTTGGGCTCTTTTGAGCCTGCTGAGGAGGAAACTCGCTTGCAGGGGGGAGGGTCCTCCTGCTGGGAGGGAGGGTCGTCCTGCTGCCCAGGCCTCCATGGCATACAGTCCACGGGTACACACCAGCCCTGGCCAGTTCTGGGCGCCGAACAGAAACTCAAAGCACAGCCATCCCTCCATCTCACCAGGGAGCAGGCTGGCGATCTAGGCAGACGTTTGTTCTGTATTGTCAGGGTTAAAGCCAGCAGGATATGCCCAGCACGTAGCACAAGCCTGTTTGCCCAGCTCCTGGGAGGCTGAGGCAAGAGGGTCTCGAATTTGAGGTCGGCTATGGCGATGGATGAGATTCTGCCTCGGGCGGGGGGGACCTGAGGGCTGGGCCACAGCTGAGTGGTGGGGTTCTTACCTAGGCCTCCATCCCAAGTGTCGAAAAAATAAGAAGACAATATTCACAGGACGGAGCCGTGTGCTCAAATCACACTGGCATCAGAGACCTCGGCCCTCGTGAGCGTGAGGCCAGTGCCCAGCTGAGCCCCCCAGGGGAGGCGCTGGCTGGGGCTCCTTCTGGAGAGTGAGTTGGGGCTTAAATGACGTTATCTTTCATCACAGCCTGAACCCTACAGTCCGAGGGGCTGGTCAGGCCCTGCTTGGCATCTCCGGAGCACCCACACTGTCTGGGCAGGCGGGAAGCAGAGCGATCTGTTTACTCTGACCCTGGGACTGTGCGCAGGGGCGATGGGGAATGACAGGATCCTAGGACCCCTCTGCCGGGGACCCTCAGCCTGTGAGTCCTGAAGCTCCTAGAAGCCGGAGCAGCCCCAAGAACTGGCCAGCGCGCGGCCCCGCTCATCCTCTGGGAGAAGGCAGTGGTGTGTCTCACTCCCTGGCACTTTCCCCAGGGTCCCCATCGTACCTCCCCCGTCAGGTGGGGGTGTCATTCCAGCGCAGCAGGTGGTAGAGGTGGAAGATTAAAGTTGACATAAAGATGCTGACAAGGTCCCCAGGCCTGGTGAACACACATGCAGCACCACGACCACACGTGCAACACCACCACACGCGCAGCACCACAGCGCAGCACCACACACGCGGCACCACACGTGCATCACCACACACATCACCACACACACAACACCACTACACGCGCAGCACCACTACACGCACAGCACCACTACACGCGCAGCACCACTACACGCACAGCACCACGCGCGCAGCACCCCACGTGCAGCACCACACACATCACCACACACACAACACCACTACACGCGCAGCACCACTACACGCACAGCACCACTACACGCGCAGCACCACTACACGCACAGCACCACGCGCGCAGCACCCCACGCGCAGCACTACCAGTCCAGAGGTGGAAGAGAGGATCAAGATCAAGGCCGCCCTCAGCTATAGCAAGCACAGAATGGTTCAGACTAAAGAGACCCTGAGCCAAAGTTAGTAGAACATACGGGCCGAGCACAGATGTTCAGGGTGGTTCTGCGAGCGTCTTTCCCTGGGGGTCACCCGTACTTTGTGTCCAGGGCCGCCAGGTGTGATGCCCATGGGCAGGACTCTGCAGCCCACGGAGCAGGCGGACGCCCCCTGCCGCTCCCACCGCTGAGGCCCAGGATTTGAGACCCTCATCGAGGGTCAGGTCATGCTCGGCAGAGCGTGCAGCAGAAGGCAGGCTCACCGCAAATGTGGCAGTAATTCAGAGCAGGCCGGAGTGCTGGACTCACGCTGGCCAGCCCCGCGCTGCCTGAGAGCCCACATCAAACGAGGAGCACGCTGCCCATCGGCCCGGCAGACGAAAGGAATTCCAGGCCCTCGGTCTCCGCAGAGATCTCCAATGCACCCACCCACCTCTGCAGCTGCTGTCGGGGCCAGGGCTCCCCACACCACAAGAAGCACACCTCTTCCACCCAAGGCGCCCCTGCTCCACACGGCGCTTCTGACTCACCTCTGCTCCTCCTGAAATTCAGGCAGGAGCTGTGCTGTAGAGACCCCCAGCGTGGGCTCAGGACCGCGGAGGCACACGCAAAGGGGCGCACAGAGGGGCACACGCAAAGGGGCACACAGAGGGGCACACGCAGAGGGGCACACAGAGGGGCACACGCAGAGGAACACACGCAGAGGGACACACACAGAGGGGCAGCGCAGGGGCACACAGAGGGGCACATGCAGAGGGGCAGCGCAGGGGCACACAGAGGGGCACATGCAGAGGGGCACACAGAGGGGCACGCAGAGGGGTGCACGTTTCTTCTTCCTGCCCGGCCTCCCAGGCTCCTGTGTGGTAAAGCCCGACTCTGGCAGGTCTCGCTGTGTGCCAGATTGCTGCAGCCACCAGCAAAGCGATTCTGACTAAGCAGCAGCCAGAGAAGTAGGTGGGCCACCCTGGAGGGGGACTACAGCTGGCATCTGACTGTGACCTCACTCCCTGGTCCCGGTGCTGAGCTGCACTCTGACCAGCCTCCAGGGCTCGGGATGGGACCTGTGGGGACGCAGACGTGTTCAGTTTTGTCTTCCTCTTTATCTCAAGCCCAGAGGAACTTTGCCAAACGCAGAGCTTGAGGACAGGGGTGCCAACAGCAACGGTGGGCACATTTGGCAGATGGTGGCCGATTCCAGGGCATCTCCTCAAGGTGGCATTAAACATAACCACGGAAGAGCAGCTGCAATCATCCTCGTCAGTGTCCGCAGCTCGTCTCGACCTTAGGAACGGAGCACGCGGCGCGTTCCATCCTGCTTCCCATCTTCTGCTCCCAGAGGGCCAGAGACAGGGGTGTCCATGGTGCTCAAGGGCCACGAGTCCAGGGACCAGACACAAAGGCCACGGGGAGTTGGGGAGTCCAGGCGTGGGGCTGTCTTCAGCCTCTTCTAGGAACAGTTGCAGCTTGAGGCCACAGCAGCTCTGCCACCTCGTGTGGGTCAGGACAGAAGCTAGTGACCACTATGGGCTGAGAAAGAGGACAAAAAGGAAGGACAGACCAGGGAAGGAGAGAGACTGGACATGCTGGGAGGCTGCAGGGCTCCCGACGTGGAGGGAGATGAGCCTGGTAGCCGTGCCCTCAGCTGGCACCAGGACTCGGAGCTGTGCATGGAGATGGGCAACTGCTTGGTCCACCTGACTCTGGCCACTCGGGTTCCAAGGACAACAGACGGTGGCATTCATATAATCATTAATCCTGTTTTTATTTTTTAATTGCATGGAATTATGTCTCTGTGTGTGTGTGCGCACGCGTGTACATAAATATATGGAGTCAAAGGACCACCTGTGGGAGCTGGTTCTCCCCCCGACCCTGGGGCTCTGGGGATTGAAGTCAGGCTACCAGGCTTGCAGCACCTTTGCCCTCTGTGCCCATCTCCCTGGCCCATGGTGGTTTCTGACTGTTTTGGTTTCTGGCAGCGCTGGGAGTTGAACCCAGGCTCCTGCACGCTAGGCAAGCCTTCAGGCACTGAGCTACGACGACGCACACCTGACTCAGCTTTCGTGAGCACCTACCACGCTCTGGCATCAGGCCCACGCAAGGCCCCGTGGGGCCCCACTGTGCGCTTCGGCAGACGCCTCCCCCAAAGCACCTGCCAGAAAGAATTAAGAAGTTGCCTCGGGAAACCCCGGCTTATTTCTGGAATGTTCCCCCAGCTGGGAAGGAGAGGCCACAGGAGAGAGGGACCAATTACGCGCTGTGCTCAGATGAAAGGCGCTTTTTGTGGCTGTCCTGTGCCCTGTTTGGGCTGTCAACAGCAATTGCTGGGGAAGGCTGCTGCCTGGCCTGCTCGTTAGACTCCAGAACATCCCCGTGCATGCGGCACCCGGCCTGGCAGGGCCGGCCAGCACCTTCCCCGGACGCCTCCCTGCTACATCTCACCTTTAAAACCAGGGGTGCTGCCGGGACTCAGCGCAGCGACATTGCTCTCTAACAGAGTCTAGGGGAGCAGGCACTCAGCGGCTTCTGTTGATGTGCACAAGGGTCCTCCGGCGACATGGTCAATTGTTCCTCGTTCTAATTGGTTCTGGGTCACTCCTTTCAAAACGGCTGCTGCGTTCCGTTCATTTCTTCAATTAAATCCTAAGGTTCACATCTGACAAAACACGCAAATCTTGTCAAAAGCGTTTCCGATTCGCATGGTGAGAAGTCGGGAGACTTGACCAACCCACAGCCGCTTGGCCTGGACCCACCGCCTGGGACCACTGAGGGTGCTCGGACGACAACTCGCAAAGCGCGTCTGGGGAGCAACCTTGACAAGACCACGGATGGCTTCGTCTGGACATGATTCTTTTCTGGGCAACATTTTGAAAGCTGTACTGTCTTGTCGTCGTAGGAGTTCTTCATGCATTTGAAATTACACATTGTCGTATGTGTATTATTTATATATGTTATACATTTTTCATATCCTGCGGGTTATCAATTCAAACCCTTGGCATTTCATCTCTCACTCTGAGAGCTGTGTGTCACTCCTCGGGGTGTGGGGAAAGGAAGAGGGTTCATACAAAACACAAATCTCCAAATGAGGGTGCAGCAACGTGTAGGCCTGAGTTCAAAGTTGACCTCTACTACAAAAGCCCCCACTGGACCTGAGGCCCGAGCCTCCCACTTCCCCTTCAGCAAAAATGTAGAAGTGCTGTCCAGAGTCACATCATCCTGATACACATGTGCCCGGGGCCAGAAACCGACTTTTCAATAGTCTTTATGGCATAGTCCTAGCAATCATCTCTCATGTGAAGAAATTATGGACCAGAGAGGGTTGTAGCTTTTCCAAAGTCACACAGCCACTACGCTGCGGACCCAGAAAGGAGAGTCAGTGCCATTTCTCAAAAGTGCTTGAGGAAGGTTCTGGATGATTCTAGAAATCATCTCAGAAGGTGTGAGTGGTTTCCGCCTGGCTTCTCGGTGTGAACCCTGGGCTAGCGGCATGGGGGAGGAGATGATTCAGAGAGGTGGGGATCACTCGGGAACGTGCCACAAAGAGAGTTTTGAGTCTCACCAGGCGACTGAGTCAGAGCTCACCTGGTAGGACGCCTGCTGGTCACACACATGATGCCGCGCAGTGTTGGGGGCGGCATCCATCAGGTCCTCGTGACCTGAGACCAGCTCCCTGGCAGCCCCCCAAGGCTCCGTGTCCCCTCGCTCCCTGCACAGTGTGACTGCGTGCTGAAGAAGCCCAGCCGGACGCCTCACGAGCCCCGTGACATGTCCATCTGCATCGCATCCCATGGGGTTGGCGGGCGTTCCCCATCTCTACACAATTTCTGACCGGCAACCTGGGGGTACATGGGGCCCCTCCACAGTGTTCAGGTTTTCTCTGCACGTGTAAGTGGTCTGGTGGCTGAGTTCATCTGTCAGAGTGTTGGCCCAGCACGCCAGAGGCCCTGGGTTCCAGGTCCTGTATTCGCGTGGGGCGTGTCTGCCATGGCCGCCCTCAGGAGGTGCAGGCGGGGGCTTCAGAAGCCACAGCGCGCAGCCAGTCCACCCCTGGTACCTCTGCTGGCCGCCAGGCAGCGGTGCCCCCCACGCCCCGCCCCACACTGACTCACAGGCGATGCGGTCTGCCGTCTCCCTGACTTCGCCCTTGGCCAGAAGGCTCCAGGCTTGGAAGCCAACCTCGCACGCCTGGGCACTGTGGACACATCTGCCCCTGGCCACGGCTGAGGATGATGGAGGCCGCCGTGCTGTCCTCAGCTCTGTCCCTCCAGGCCTCACCCGCACGCCCTCTGTTTGGTCTGAAGAGACAGGAAGTATCTGCCAAGGATAAGAGTCGGATCCCAGGGGTGCGGGGAGGGGTGCTTCATTCTGACCTTGTGCCTCCAGGGCAGCTGGGAGACAGGGTCAGGGTGGTCCCCAGGCACAGAGCTCAGGACTGGGCTCTAGGAAGCGACTGAGATGACCATGCGGTGGTGTCAAGATATAGTGATGGCGGTCACACTGAGGATGATGATGGTGGTGGTGGTGTCGGTGAGGATAGCACCGATTGGATTCGATGGTGATGATGATGGTGAAGGAGGTGATGAAGAGGATGGTGGTGAGGGAACTGGCCACACAGCTGCCAGCTGGCACACGTCCCCTCTCCTTGCTCAGCCCTTCCGGCCAGGCGTGAGGAAGGGGCACAGGTGGGCTATCAGATTCCCAAGGAGCAACTTTGTTCAGACTCGAGCGCCGGCCTGGGTCTGTCCAGATGTTCCGTGCTGCAGACAGTCGGTGCTCGGTGAACGCTTTCTGGTTCTAAGAATAAAGCACCAGGATTTTGAAGGTGAGGCGGGAAAGGAAGGGTCTCTGGCAGGGTTCCCAAGGGACCTGAGCCGACCTGCACTGGGCCGAGGCCGCAGCAGCCTGGACTCCTGAGCCACTACCTGCTCTGCATCACAACAGAACTCTCTGGAGAAAAGGGCGGGCCTAGAGGCGAAAGGTGAGCTTAGTGAAAGGGGCTCAAGGTCATCTGAAAGCTGGGACGGAACCAGCTCTGCCCTTGTGGAGTGGAACAGGAATGTGAAGGCTGGAGCATTGTGTAACCTTGGGGATGACAGAAAAGCCGGGTCCCTGGCAGCACCGCCCTGGGCCGCACGGCCCCCCACCCGCTGACTCTGACTGTGCTGTGCCCAGCGTTCAGGCCAGCCAGGGATGTTTCTGCAGAAGTCTGGGCACTGACTTCTCTCCACAGAAGCCGAACACCAGACGGTTCACCACAGAGGAACACAAGATGTGCTGTCCCAGTCCAGCCTGCTGGACAAGGAGTTTGCAGAGCTACTTACAAGAGGGGTTTCCCACAGGAGCATGCAGGGAGGAGTCGCTGCAGGAGCACGGTGAGGGGTTGCTGCAGGAGCACGGTGAGGGTCGCTGCAGGAGCATGCTGAGGGGTTGCTGCAGGAGCACGGTGAGGGTCGCTGCAGGAGCATGGTGAGGGGTCGCTGCAGGAGCATGGTGAGGGGTTGCTGCAGGAGCACGGTGAGGGGTCGCTGCAGGAGCATGCTGAGGGGTCGCTGCAGGAGCGTGGTGAGGGTCACTGCAGGAGCATGCTGAGGGGTCACTGCAGGAGCGTGGTGAGGGTCATTGCAGGAGCATGCTGAGGGGTCGCTGCAGGAACGTGGTGAGGGTCATTGCAGGGGCATGGTGAGGGTCGCTGCAGGAGCGTGGTGAGGGGTCGCTGCAGGAGCGTGGTGAGGGGTCGCTGCAGGAGCATGCTGAGGGGTCGCTGCAGGAGCGTGGTGAGGGTCGCTGCAGGAACGTGGTGAGGGTCGCTGCAGGAACGTGGTGAGGGTCACTGCAGGAGCGTGGTGAGGGTCATTGCAGGAGCATGCTGAGGGGTCGCTGCAGGAACATGGTGAGGGTCACTGCAGGAGCGTGGTGAGGGTCATTGCAGGAGCGTGCTGAGGGGTCGCTGCAGGAACGTGGTGAGGGTCATTGCAGGGGCATGGTGAGGGTCGCTGCAGGAACGTGCTGAGGGGTCGCTGCAGGAGCATGCTGAGGGGTCGCTGCAGGAGCATGCTGAGGGGTCGCTGCAGGAACGTGGTGAGGGGTCGTTGCAGGAGCATGCTGAGGGGTCGCTGCAGGAGCATGCTGAGGGGTCGCTGCAGGAGCATGCTGAGGGGTTGCTGCAGGGGCGTGGTGAGGGGTCGCTGCAGGGGCATGGTGAGGGGTCGCTGCAGGAGTGCGCTGAGGGGTCGCTGCAGGAGCATGCTGAGGGGTCGCTGCAGGAGCGTGCTGAGGGGTCGCTGCAGGAGCATGGTGAGGGTCGCTGCAGGGGCATGGTGAAGGGTCGCTGCAGGAGCGTGCTGAGGGGTCGCTGCAGGAGTGTGGTGAAGGGTCGCTGCAGGAATGTGGTGAGGGGTCATTGCAGGGGCATGGTGAGGGGTCGCTGCAGGAGCATGCTGAGGGGTCGCTGCAGGAGCATGCTGAGGGGTCGCTGCAGGAGCATGCTGAGGGGTCGCTGCAGGAACGTGGTGAGGGGTCGCTGCAGGAGCGTGCTGAGGGGTCGCTGCAGGAGCATGCTGAGGGGTCGCTGCAGGAGCATGCTGAGGGTTGCTGCAGGGGCACAGTAGGGTGAAGCACAACTTACCAGTTGAAGACTTTCCAGGCAAAGGTGAAGGTTTCTGGGTTAGCAGGCAGTCGCCAAGGGGCTACAGCACCGAGCCTCTGCCTGGACTTCTAGCCCACCCGTGGTGGGATTCGTACTCGGCAACACAATTTGTATTTCCAGCCAGTTCACCTGCCCGTGCATTTGGATTTTGCTGGTCTCTGTTTCCACGTAAGCTAATTTCTGAAATGTATCAAGTGCTCTATCTGTGTCCTGCATTCTAGGGAGACTCCTGGTTAGTCCCCACTCTGACAGACACAGGTGTGCGGGAGAGTGGTCACACCACCGCAGCTGCTGGACAGGATGGGGGTGTGCACTCTCCGCCTAGAGGTGACCATAGACCCAGAGGTGAGGGAACCATGCTGGTGGCCTCCCACCAGAGGCCTCCTGTCCCATTTCTTTCCCTCATATCCTTTACTACTGTACAAACACAGCGTGGGTCACTCTGCAGGGACACACCCGCATTAGGCGACTTGCTGGGGTTGTGAGGTCAACCTGGGTCGCTGACTCCAGTTACCTCACCTCCAAGCACTGGCAATGTGGATGCTTTGCCTGTGCCTCCATTCAGCTCTCTGCGCACCTGCAGGGTCAAGGCCAAGGGACTGAAGTCCAGCTACTGCGTCGCGCAGTCCTCTTCCCCCACACTATAGAAAAGGCTCAGCGGGGTCTGGTTGGTACATTTGTTGGTTCTAGTGTCATCAACCGAGTGCCACCTGCCCTCAGTGACCATGAGAACGGGAGAGGCACCAGGAGAAAGGAGCGAGGAGGCTGGCTTCAGCGGCCCCGGGTGAAGGAGCCCACAAACATCCCCAGGCGTGTCTGGGCTAGGAGCTGGCTGTCCGGTGGGTGGGGCCAAAGCAAGCAACACACTTTGCATTTCAAGAAGCACACAAGCGGCAGGGGAGCTGGCTGACAGGTCACCCCTCACTCCTACTGCCCTCTTCCCCCCTGGGGAAGCTTATAGAATATAGGAGGAGCAGAAGAATATAGGAGGGGCAGCAGCCCAGGGGAAGCTTTCTGTAGAAAGCACTGGAATGCTACGGTCTCTGGGGGCAGGATGTAGATGGAACTAGAATCAGCCCCAGCACTTGCCGGTCTGCCCCCATCTGGCATGCAAGGTGCGGTCTGGGTGTGGGTGCCCCTCAGAGGATACCCACTGTGCAGGGATGTGGGGACTATGAGCCACAGAGAACCTAGACAAACCCTAGGGGACGGCTGGTGGTCTGCGCCTCTGAGGGAGACGTGGTGCAAGCGCCGGCTGGTAACCAACCCTGGCTCAGCCACCCAGCACCAGAGAACTTCTAAGCTCCAGACCAGTAAGAAGGGGTCATGGAATTCTTAAAATCCAGAAAACAAAATGCAGAAAGAGCAAAGGTGCTGCTTAGCTCAGAGGCAGACAGTTGTCTCGCCGGTACCGGGCCCTGGGTTCTATCCCAGCTCCAAGAAAGCAGAAAAGCGAAGAAAGCCAGAGAGAGAGGAGGCGTCTTTTGCAGCAGCAGGTGGGGGCCACAGACAAGCTGCCACCCACTGATGGGCTGGCAGCGCTGCCTGTGGTGTTTTCTGCCCTGAAATTGCAGGGCCTTTAAAATCACGTGTGCGCGGAGCTTTGATGAGGCAGACCAGGAATACCGTGGAGGGTCAGGTGGGCTGTTATGTATCTGTTTTGATTTAAAGGACAGAATCCCACCTCTGCAGCCCAGGTCTGACCAAGCCAAAACAACCCAGTGAAGGTTTCTCAATGTATGCATTCTAATTATCCGCGTAGAAAGGTTCCTTCATTTCAAAATAAATAAATAAAAAAGATTTGTTGAGTGGCTGCAGGCCACGTTGACTGTGTGGAGGCTGAGAACCCCGCGTGAGACAGGAGGCTCCCAGGCCTGTACCAGCCCGGGCCATTATTATTAATGATAATAACCGTGCTTCTGCGGACATTCCGTAGGGGAAGGCACAGGGCCGGCACAGGGTGCGTGACACATTCGAGATTTTCATGCTCTGGGTTTACTAAAAATTTGAGACGAGGCATTGCTCGGCATGTCCAAAGTGAGTTCCATCCCCAGTACGGGGCTGGGGGTGGGGATAAAATATTTAAAAGAGAAAATTCCAGCTATCTCTGGGTGCCGCGTTTGAGGTCCCTTTTGCCACCTCGCCTGTACTTTTTTAAATTTTCTACAACGAATATCGTTTTCTAACACAGCTGCGGGGAGACTGGACAGATCGGTAGCAGTAACTTAACAGATTTCACCCAGAAGAACGAGTTCGGGGGCCCTGGACCAGGTATGCAAAGCTGAAGGCCTGAGGGGCGAGGCCGGGTCCCCAGTAAACTCCCTGCGGCAGCCTCTAGGCGAGACGCCCCCCCCCCTTGCAGGGTGGTCCAGGGTCTGGGTCCGGCGGCCTTAGGGTCTGGCTTCCGAAGCGTCGGTTTGGTTCTGATCTAAGGTGCGCGTGTTGCCCCCGCCCCCCACCGCAATCTCCCGGGGCGCACGCCGCCGCCCTCCAATCCGCGCCACGCCGGCTCCGGAGCGCCTGGCCGCCTGCGGGCCGCAGATCCCGGGGGCGCGGGCCTCGGCGAGGCCGGGAGGGGCGACTGCGGAGGGCCGAGGGGGCGGCTCTTAGAGAAAAGAAGTTGAATCATCAGTGAAACCATTAGGCTAATGCGCGTGCCCTGAGACGCGGGATCAATGTGGACCCGGCCCCGCAGCGGGGGCGTAGGGCGGCGGGGATGCAGGCCGGAACGCTCCGGGCTCCCGCCCACGTGAGGAAATAACATTTTCGACATTTCAGAAACTAAACAAAAGCGAGAGGTGCCCAAATGTGCAGACACTGCAGCTGCAGTGCCGCTCCGGGGAAGGGGGTCCGGCCCGGTCGGGGAGAAGGACCGCGGTGGAGCGAAGGAGCCGAGCAGGGGATGCAGGAAGTGGCGCGAGGCAGAGCAGGCGAAAGAGCGGCTCAGACCCGCAGGAGCGAGGGGGGAAATGATCGCAAGGAAAGGGCTGCTTCTGGACTAGGCACAGAGGAACCCTAGGCGCTCCCAGGTGCGCGTGGGCTCTTGCCCCTCTGTACCCCGGTAAAAGTCAGCACCGGACATAGACATTCCCTCCAGCCAGGCTCAAGTGGCTTTTAAAAGGTCTGCGGCCTGGGTGGGAGGGAGCTCACGGCTCCACCAGGCGTCCCAACCGCGAGGTCGGTGGTGGGAGGTTCATTCTCTACAGCCCCCCCAAATATTCTCTGGCCTCGCAAGTGGGTAAGGACCCCTCCTCTCGCTCGTTCCAACTCTTGCTCTTTTCAAGAACAGAGAAGAGGGGAAGGATATGGTTCGTGGCGTTTCTTGGGGCCACACTGAGCGTGTACATTGAGCAGGTGAGACTAGGCTAGTGAAGATCATGTTCGACTGGCTGGAAAGCTGCGGCGCGCAGAGAGCAGCCCCCATCCCTCTAAGGGATCACCCTCAGAATGCAAAAGCCCCTTGGTATCTTAGGGAGCATCTGTACAACCCGTCTCGATTGCTCCGAGGGGACACACTCGCGTCCTTCCACGTCACATCTTGGGGAACACAAAGCAATCTGCTCAGGTCTGAGGCTCTTGGGACTTCCAACTCCAACTGGGGACGGCTCTAGTCACTATCCGCAGCCCTTGGGAAAACAATTTTAAAGACCTTCATCATGGAGCCCTAGGGAAACCTGGGAAAGCTCATTGTGGAAATCCCACTGGAAGAGGGGGAAGGTGCTTGGGGGGAAGCAGCGGGCAAAGCAGTTCTCCCTACTTCTGAGGACCTCATTTACCCCGATGAAAAATTCCAACATAGCTTCCGACGCTCACGAGTCACCCGGTCTGTGCGAAGCTGAGTCCACGGGGACCCCACCCCTCCCTCCCGTCGTGGGGACGCAGTTTAGCTGTGGGTAAAGCCCTTGCTCTGGTCTCAGTCCGAGAGTGCGCCTCTCGCCTCTCATCATCTTAAACGCCAGAAGCCCTCGCGGGCAATACATAGTCCACTGAGCCCCGTCTTTGCGGAAGGAAGGAAGGAAGCGTACGGGAGCTGGGGATCAGAGACCAGGGACCAGGCCAGGTCCTCTCCCACCCCTGCTCTGCCCAGGGCCCAGCTAATGCCGGACCTGGCTTTCCACCACGCGCCCCTTCGGGCCTCCGCCCCAACTCTATGCTGCGGACCCAGCCCTTTTTGGAGTGAGACTTGGGGATCCGGACGGATCGGCCGCTGGGAGCCCAGGGGACACTGGGACGCGCCGGGAAGTGGAGGGCAGACTCGAGGTGGGGACCACGGAGCTGGGCCCGCGGGCCGCCGCAGACAACGCGACGCCAGGTGAGCGGGCAGGCGGGAGGGATGGGGCGCCGCGGGCGGGGGCGGGGCCGGAAGGGCCGCGGGGGCGGGGCGCCGGGCGTGGAGCCAGGGGTCCCCCGAGGCCCGGCTCTGCGCTCCGCGCACGAAAGAGGGTCTGGGCTCATCGCAGCCCACGCCCTGACGAGCCTCGTTCCTCCCGGCTCCTTAGCTTCGCGTCCCGGCTTCCCCCACCTACCTGCCGGGAAACGCAGCCTCGACGACCGACGCGGCCCAGGAACAGCCACTGGCGCAGCTGCGTCCCTGGGTCCGGCCCGCAGCGTGGGCCTGGGCGAGCGGGAACCGGTCGGAGCGCGCTTCACCCGGGACCAGGCGCTCCCATTGGCCGGGCGGAGGAGCCGAGGGCGCGCCGCCTAAATGCCCGCCAGGGCGGGGACGCAGGGGACGTGGGGCGAAAGGCTGCAGTCGGCGCGGAGGGACGTGCAGAATCCCGGCGTGTGCAGAAGCGAGAGAGCGGAAGAGGACTCGGAGAAGACAACGCGGCGAGGGGGCCGACCGGGGTCGAGGTCGGGGTGTCACCCAGGGCGATCAGGACTGTCTGGGCGGGGCACTGCAGGTCAGAGACCTCGTTCGGGGCGTTCCGGTGCACGCACTGAGTTCGCGGTGCCCACCGAGGCCGCGGCCCCTGGGTTCCGCCTGGGCCCTCACACTGCGCCGCTGCCCATCGCCTTCATGGCGGGGAGGCCAGTAAGAGTGGAGCCCTGGTTGGGGGGCTGCCCGAGCCCGCCCCATCCTCGATCCTGATCTTCTCTAAGATGCCACGAGGAAAAGCTGGAAGACCAGAATCCGGGTCCCCCGCCCCCAGCCCTTCTCCCTTCGCATCCATCGCCAGCGGCCTCCAGGCCTACTTGGAGATGTGCGGGCAGCGGTACCTGCTTAGGGAACCCAGAGGGAGTACCCGAACTAGAAAGGGAGGGAAGTGGAGAAAACTCGGAAACTCGGAAAGCTATGTGACCAAAATAGTCTCACTGATCAGGAGTCCTAAAGCTCAGACCGTGGCCAAGCAGTAAGGAGGAAATGCAGTTTAAAAAGCTAGGTGTGAACTGCACCCAGGTGAGCCCCAAATCGAAAGAAAATAAACCTGAAACAAATGCACCCCATATCATGTTTCCTGGTGGAGAGAGCCTTCCCTGGACGTGGCCCCCTCTCATCTCTAAGGGAAATTTTCTCTTAGAAACTCTAGCAGAGGAGTGGGAATGAGCCCCCTCCTCCTCCCTGGCCCATAAGCACCAACTCTTGATAACTGCATTTCTTCTGTTCTTATTATTTTGCTGCCACATTTAACAGCGCAAACTTCACATCATGTTACTAGGAAGTTCGTAAATGCACTTTTAACTTTTTAGAAAGGCAACCGTCGGGCTCACCGTTTAATTATGCTTTGCTCTTTCCAGATGGTGGGGACAGCAATGCCAAGCTAGCAGCTGCAGCCAAGCCAGAGCTGGGCTTCCCCCCCCTTCTCCCTGGGTGCCCCACTGGGACCTGTGCTCATTTTCTCTCAGCCCTTTTGTCCTGGTGTACGTTGGCTGGTGCCGTGAGAGGAGATGCGCCAGTCCACCCTCGAGGAGTGTGGGGGTGCCCATCTCTTTTTTCTTGCAGGACAGTCCTGCATTGGTAAGCTGACCCAAGGGATCCAGGAGATGCTTGTTTACAGGATCCCAGAGGCTGACACTCCACTTCCCTCAGGCCCCCAACATCAAAGCCTTTCAGTGGGATCTGCTCGGGCTGCCTAAGGAGCTTTACAGCACTGATCCCCCCTCCCCCATCACCCTCTCCTTACAGGACAGAGCCCAGGGAGGGATAGTGCTTTAACAGACTCTAGTTTTCTGGTGGTCTCCCTGTCCCAGAATCCACACCCCTCCTTTCCTTTTCCACCTGTTGTTGCTAAGTGGGACAGAAGGACAGAGAGACATAGAAGACCTGTGGTGGGCGCCTACTGGGCAACTTCCTGGGTGAGCAGAGTCCAGGCCTGGGACTGTCCTTGCGGAGCGGCCAGGTTGGGGCAGGGAGCTACCCTGCGCCTGTGCAGCTTCACACTCTGCTATGTGCTTGGGCGCAGGGTGGAAGAAGTTCCAGTTAGGAGCAGCTTGCTTGCAGTCCCTTGGGATGAGGAAGGAAGACTGGCTCAAATGGGAGTGTGTGGGGGAGAAGTCACATTGCAACGGGGGAGCTGGACAGCGTAGGAGTCTGACTGTGGACTCCACGTGTTCTGCCCGAACACAGCTGCAGCAGGCGGCACACAGAGGCTGGGAGAGAGCGTGCCACAAACCCAGCCCACACCAAACGGCTATGCCTGGCAATCAGGCCCACCTGCCGAGTGGACTCCTCTGACCGCAGGCCTGGTCTTCCCAGAGGCCGCGTTTAGGTGGCCAGTACTGAGACTCAGCAGAGCACCGGCTGCTGGAGGAACCTCTGGGAGGGGTCACGTGGTGGAGACAGATCAGATCGAAGTCATCAATCTGCCAGCAGCAGAGCCAACGCGCCAAGGTGTGCCCACGATCAATGCCGCTCTAGAGCTCGCAGCCGCAGCTCAGAGGGCCATGGGCTGGTCTTGGCTCCTGCTGGGCCTCATGGATTCCCTTGGTTTCGGTGCCACCCCTGGTGCAGTCCCTACACTCCAGAGCCCTGTGGAGACTTACAGGGCAGAGACTTCTGCCTGCCGCTTTGAAATCTCTAGCCCCCCCCCCCCCCCCCCGGCGGCTTCTGCAAGGCCAAGTCCTGAGAGTCTGGGAGATGCTTTCCTGCCCCCTTCACAAAGTGGGGAAAAATAATTCTTCTCAGGTCGTGAGACACGAAGACCCTCCCCAATACAACTGCTCCCTGCTGAGTGCAATGGGCTTCCTGTGGGGTGCTGCAGGGTCCTTCTTCGTTCCCAGTGGACCCCAGTAGCAGGTGGATCTCCTGGGGTATTTTGCCCTGACTTGTCAAGAACCCTAGTGCGGACACCTGCTACTGAAGGGGCACACAGCTCACTGTGCCCAGGGGTACCTGTGGTTGGGAACCACCACATGCAGCTCCTGTAGCTTCAAGGTGCGGGTGGTCACCACATGTAGCCCCTCAGCCCATCCTGTGGACCAGCAACCGGAATAAAGTGTTCATGTTACGGTGACAGCCCATGTCTTGGGTCTAATCATTTGAGAGGGTTGAAAAAGGATGTCCCCATGAGCTGAGTTCCCCCGGGACCTTGGCATTCGGAACAACATTGTGGATGACGGGTGGGGGATCTGTGAGGGCATCTCTAGGAAGTACCCATCGTGCACGCAGGATGAGAAGCAGACAGGCCACCGCTGCCGTGGGGGTGCCACGCTGTCATCTGAGGCTGTTTCCGTGCCTGCACCCAGGTCCTTTCCAGGACAACCAGAGATGCGTCCTGGCACGGGATAAGGGCAGTGTAAAACAACAAAAGCCGGGCACAGTGGCGCGGACAGCTGTACCCTCTGTGGTCTCTGACCAGGGTTCTGCGCTCATTTCACTGACGTGTGCCCTAAGTGTGCCCAGATAAAGAGGATGGAAAGGTTTTCTTAGAGGGAAAGCAGCTGAGCGTAGCTCTAGGCCCTGCACTGACGGACTGACTAGTGCAGAGCAGGGCTGGTCTTCAGATGGGGCCCCAAGCCACGCACCAAGATCACTTCTCCAAGTCTCCCAAAATGCCTGCATCGTGGGCACTGGAGAAGTAGGTGTGCGCCAGGAGGCCCTGCAAGGAGCACTGGATGCCATCTACGGAGCTGGGGGTGCCAGCTACTGTTTCAGAGCAGTCAAGACCTGGATGAGGCCCCTTCGTGTTCTGAATGGCTGACAATTTAACTTTGAAGGCGCAGCCAACGTGGGTTAGTGCCTACAGCCTGTGGCCATACTGAAAAGGCAAGATTTGAAGTTTAAAAGAGGTAGAACACACACACACACACACACACACACACACACACACACACACACACACAGGGAATGGACCATGGACTGACTCGAAGGCGCCTGAGCCTAGGCTGTCTGGCGCCACCTTTGAGTGCCCTAGCCGCACTGTGCCTACATGTCTCGGTGGTGGGGTATCTGCTCCCAGGTGACGCAGGGAGCAGTTTTTCAGGGGGCCTCTGCCTGTAATGGGGTGAACCCTTCAAGTCTGGAAAGACCTCTTTTAACTTCTGCAGGAGGTTTCGGCTTGCCAGAAAAGAACATCCGAAAAACACTCTCCCCAGACCAAAAAAGCAGGAGCTTGGGCGGATGGAGCTGGGTGACCTCTGCGATCCAGACTATTAGGAACCTGAGCCCCAACATCAAGACGACCTGGTGAGCAGAGCCAGGACCCAGCTCCTACTGGGAAAGGCATGTTTTGCTCGGCCCAGAGCCCTCTCTACACCATTACACCCTGGTCTCTGCCCCAGTGGAGTGAGAGCCCTGGACACATGCTTTGAGGCTGATCCCAGAACTCTGAGGTGCACAGTCACCTCTCCTGCTCTGCTCCTCCCTCTTGGGCCACTAGACGGAGTCCCACGAGTGGGCATGCAGACACCCATCTGCCTCCTCACAGCCCTAGCCAGTTGAGAGGAAGAGCTCTGCAGCTCTGACCCAGCGACCACACAACAGCGAGACCATGCAGAAATCCAGAAAACGTCCCTTTTTATTCCATATGCAAAGAAGTAGATTCATCACAGGAAAACAAACAAAAATCTTCACCAAGCAAATGGAGACCGCTCAGGAAAGAAGCCCCTGCCGGAACAGAGGGTGGGCATCCAATTCCCCGCCTGGGTCTTTTCCGTCCTGGCCCCGTTGAAGGGAGTTACTCACGGCCTTCCTGGTGGCCGACAGTCTGAGTCGCTTTGCAGTCCCAAGAGAGGGTCGATTCGAGTTGGGGGCAGGGCGTCTGGGGCCGGCTACAGTGCGTGGGGCGTCTGCAGTGCGTGGCCCAGCCTGTTGGATTGTTTTCAGTTCCGTTTGGGCTGCAGGCGGGCGGGAGTGGTCCCTACTGCGGCTTTTCCTTCCCTGCGGCGAGCTGCGCCCCTGCCCAGCAGCTGGGTGCGGGTCCCCGTCGCCGGTGTAGGGCACATTGTGAAGCGGCCGGTGGCGGCGGCCGGTCCCGCGAGGCGCGCGCTGCTCCTTCCACCCGCCGCCGCCCGGCGCGTGCAGAACCCGGCGCGCCCTGGTTACACCAGGCCGGGCATCTGCGCCCGCAGGAAGGGCACGGAGGCGGCGGCGGGGAAGGCGGCCAGCGGGTAGGCGAGCGCGCCCGAGAAGCCGAGCAGCGGCGGCGGCGGCGGCGCGGGCGCGGGCGGTGCCAGCGGGAAGGGCAGCGCGGCGCCCGGGCCCGCGGCGGCGGCCGGCGGGCTCTCGTGATAGAGCACGGGCACGCGGACCAGGCGCTGGCCCGGCGGGGACAGGCTGGCCGCCTCCAGCTCGGCCGCCAGCTGCCGCTTCCACTTGTTGCGGCGGTTCTGGAACCAGATCTTGACCTGCGTCTCGGTGAGCTGCAGCGACGCGGCCAGCCCCGCGCGCTCCGCGCTGCTCAGGTAGCGCTTCAGGTCGAAGGTGGACTCCAGCTGGAAGACCTGGCTGCGCGAGAAGACCGTGCGCGTCTTCTTCTTGCGGCCGCCGCGCGCCTCGCCCGCCGCCGCCGCCGCCGGGGCCAGCTCCGCCGCCTCCTCGCTCCCGGCCGCGGGGCCCTGCGCCGCCGCCTCCCGCGGCCCCGCTCCCGGCCCGGGGCCCCGCGGCCAGCCGCCCTCGGCGCGGCCCATCTCCTCGCCGGTCTCCGGAGAGTCCCGGTCGCTGGCTGCAGGGGAGACAGGGGCAGAGTGGTCGGCTCTAAGGGTGACCCCCCAGCTGGGGGCAACCTTACCTTCAGCACCCCCCCATGACCACAAACTAGGAATAATATTCCATGGGCAGGGGTCTAGCAAGGTGAGGAGGAAGAAAGGTGAACCCCAAGACCAGAGCGGCTGGGAACACGTGGCAGGCACACCCGAAGAACAGAGAATGGACGGGGAAGCCTTGAAATGCTAGGGCTAAAGGCAGCGTGCTGGCTTTCTGCTCGGCGCCCAAAGGCACCCCAGGTCCCAGGACGTGGACTGGGGACAAAAGGCAAGATGCCGCTGGGTGTGTGCACAGCAGCGGAGAGCGTCCTTCCATGAGGCCCAAGCCTAGGGGGAAAGACATGAGAACTACTCCACAGAAGAGGGCAGTAACCCCCCAAAGAAACTCCAGTGGGGTGACACTGATTCACCCCATACTCTGGTCACTTCTCCCAGATACCCCGAAAGGCAGGCACTCTCCAGGTGCAAGAGCATCCCCAGCCTGCTCCAAGCACCTTCCCCGCTGGGGGTTGAGGCCCTAAGGGTGAAGTTCAGCGTGGCAAGGAGCGCCCTCCTCTTAGACATCACAGAGGCACACTGGCCTCGCTCCCAGGCAGCGCTTAAACTGCAGGGCCCACAGAACCGTCTGCGGACAGTTCTCCCTTCAGCCCAGCTGATACATCAGGGGCCAAAGTGGAGTTTGGCTGGACCTTCGGAGGCCGGGGACTCAGGCAAGCCCGGGGTGCCTCAGCACGGGGTCCGCATGCCCACGAAAGTGTGCAAACACTGGTGTGTGCGCTTGTGTGCACAGCTGACTGTCTGGTGTCCCTGGTGCCCATGCCCGGCACTAACCCCGTGTGCCCGCCCGCATAGGAAACAAGTAGCAGGGTGGTATGCGCCCGACCGGATCCTCCCCGAGACCCCATGCAGCTTTCGGCTTAGAGGACCTGTGTTTTCAGGAGACGCTGGGCTGGTTGACCTACTTTGGTAGAAATAGGAACCCTAACCCGCATGGCACGAAGTAAGGAGGGGAGCTGACCGCCAGGCCGCAGGTGGGGATGGCCCACCGAAAGAAGAGAGAAGACCCTTGTTGGATCCTTCCAGAACTCACCGCATAGGATTAGATTTAATTATTCAACCTCAGAAGCCCTCCAAGGCTCCGTTTAGGTCTATACAAGGACTGTTCCAAGCCTTTGGGGGCTCTGAGGCCTGGGTCCTTCTGCAAGGGGTTGCGGGGTAATCTAACAGGCGACAGAGGCTGCACTTACTCCCCTGACACCTATGGGCATGCAAGCAAGAGAGTCCTCCCTGCCGCCCGGCCATCCAGGCTGCTGGCAACCGGGCTGCGTGGGAGAGACTGGAAAGGTCAGGTCCTTAGAGGGCAAAAGACCCTTGATAGCAGAGCAGGCAGGTGGGGTAGGGATGCTTCAGCAAGAGGTGCGAGCCAGCTTGGGGGCTGAGAAGCCCCCACCCCAGTCTCTGGGCATTCGGCAGGAAACAAAGGCCTGGGAAGGGGAGGGGCAGAAAAAGAAGAGGGGGTGAGCTGGGAGCTTCGGAATCCTCTCCCTTCTGCTGGGCACAGCCCTGGGGCTTGAGGCCCAGAGGGAAGCCCAGCCCAGACTTGGCACTGACTGGGATATGGTAAGGACAGCTGCTAGGAAGACCATCCCTCCCACCCACCCATCCGGACCCTGGGCTCTCCGTCAGCTCCTTCCCTCTATTTTGTGCCTGCTCCCTTGTCTCCACTCCTGGCCACCTTTCCTGGGTCACATCACTTTTGTATCTTGTTTGGTCTCTCTCCCTCCACTCTTTCTCCCTCCTCCCCACTCCCACCCCCTTCGCGGGCCTCACTGTTTTTCTTGCCTATTTCACTTTCCTTTCTTCCTCCTGTTTGTCGTTCGGGCTTTTCTTCTCCCTTCGGACCCGAGCCGCGAGTGCAGCCGCTCTTCTGACTTCCACCCTGAGATGGATCTTAAAAACCCTCCAAGGTGGGAATCTCATACCACCCAGACTGGAGTACGCAGAAGACCAGAAAAGGATGCCACCGGCCGAAGTCCCCCACAAGAATGCGCGGGGAGGAAGCGGGGCCCCGCGCCCGGCCCATCCCTTCGCGCCCTCACTTACCGTCAGGGCTGAGGCCGCCTCCGTAGCCGCCGGGCGCCTGGCGGTACCAGCGCGCGGCACCTCCAGGGCCGAGGGCGAAGGGCGGCCCGGGCCCGGGGGGCGGCCGAGGATCCAGGCCCAGCGCGCCAGGCCCGATCAGCGCCCGGGCCCTCGCCTCTCCTCCCGGCCCGGTGCCCCCGCGCAGCTGTCGCCGCCGCTGCAGCCGTCGCCGCCGCGCCTGCTCCGGGTCGTCGTCCTCCGGGTCGTCGTCGTCCTCCTCCTCCTCCTCTTCCTCGCGGATGCCGTCGCCCAGGGCCGCGCGCCCCGCGCCTTTGGCCTCGGCCGCCAGCAGGTTCTCGATGAGGAAGGAGGAGGCGCGGGCTGGCGTGGCGCGCCCGGGCTCCGTCAGCTCATCCGGCATCGCGGCCGCGGGCCCGTGGGGGCTCGGCTGGGATCCTGGGGGTCCCCGGGGCCCAGGGCGCGGCCGGTCCCGGCCCCCCGCGGGATCGCGACGCGCGGCCGGCCCTGGAGGCGTCGGGCCCCGCGAGGCGGGCGTCGGCCTCCACGCCGCGCTGGGCTGCGGGGAGGGAACGCGTGGACAGCCGATCCCGCGGCCGCCTCGCTGGCCTTTCGCGTCGCGGCTCGGGTCGCCGCCCGGGCCGGCCTCGCCGGGGGTGGGGAGGGGGCGGGGCCAGGGGCGGGGCGGCGCGCGCCGGGCGGTCCCGGCGGCGCGAAAGGCACCGCCTGGATCCGGCGCGCGGGCGGCGACGAGGCCCGCGCAGGCGGCCGGGCGGTCGCGCGCGTCCCGTCCCGCGAGATGCTCTCCCCGGTCCGTGCCCCTCGTGACGGGGGGTAGGGTAAGGGGCGGGACCTCGGCTGAGAAGCCACCCATTGGCTGCAGGGCCGGCGAGGACCCGACTGGCCCATCCACTCGTGCTGCACCACTAATTACCCCGTGGCTGGGCGTGCGCTGCAGACGTGCGCTGTGTGCGTGTGTCCGACACCACAGCAGCCCGGCCCGCGATCTCAATTTTAAAATGCTCTGTGTGATCTGAAAATGAGAACTCTGTCTCAGCAGAAATGCGTTTTGATATTTACTTGTAATGAAATGTTTTTATGTCAGTGTAGTAGTGTTCTAGAACATTCCCCTTCCGGACTCAGTCTCGGTGTGGAAAGAGCCGCAGCCCCACAGGACCATGCCCCAGCCTGCTGGTGTCACCAGGAGTGGGATCAGGCCGCCTCTGAGCTGGCACCTCTAGTGCCCGGCTGCCTCTTCCGTCTGCCGGCGGCTTGGATGGGAGCGGAGCCTCCGACTGGCGCTCGCAGGAGGTCCGGAGCGGGAGGTCTTGCAATAGAGCCCCTATTTCTGGTTCTGTAAAGACTGGGGCGCCTCCAACGCTTGGGGACCCAGAGCCCTCGGGGCTTGGCTGCGACCCTTGCAGCTGTGACCCACTTCCGCCGCCAGCGGGTGCCGCGCAGTCATCCGGGCTTTGCGCGAGTGGCAAGTTTCTTTGGAAGCGGGTTATGGCTGAGAGAGCGTTGAGCCGCCCTGTTTCCGCCCACAGACGGTGCCCAAACGTTGCGCCCAGCATTGCAGGAAGGAGGCCTCCTCTTCTTCCAAGTGACCCCGGTGGAAGCGGCGACATCTCGTTTTCATTGGGGAAAACTGATGTGAAGAGAGGAGAGACTGGTAATTGGCTTCTGGACTGGGATCCCAGGGTTCGTCCTCATGGGGCAGTGGGCAGCAGGCAGGAGCCAGGGAACAGCACGGCCATGTGACCTGTGGGCTGGCAGCCAGTGACAGCCAAGATGACGGGCTCTGAGGAGCACCAGTTGGGAAGGGCATCTGGTGCCAGTGGCTGGAGACTTGGGCGGAAGGTGGACTTTGCAGAGGAGATCCCCACCCCATTACCCCTCCACCTCATAGATGAAGGCTGTGCCCCAGGAAGCCGGCTCCCATATCTGCGTCCAGGTCAGGGAGACCCAAGAAGCTGAACCCAAGGAAGGGGGGAGGAGATATGCACCTAAATTCGTTGGCAGGAATCTGGTACCATTCTGGACTAATCCACAGATGGAGAAAGTGTGGCCAGATAGGGGCCTGCTAAAAAGACTGGCTGTGGAGAGGCCTGCAATTTAGATAAACATCGGAGTGCTGGGTCAGGGCTCCCCTGGGAACAGCAAATCCCTCCGGGAGTCTCCTCCCTCCCTGTCCAACTCCAAGCCAGCCACCGGGTACTGGGGCTTCCACTCCAGTACTGTGGGGGGTGGGGGGGTCTGGCCCGGCTTCTTCCGTGTCTGGCTCTTCATTCCCTCTGCTCTGGGCTTGGGGTGCTGCTGGGGAGACCCCGCTGTGGCGTGGTGGCCTAAGGGGGCTGGTGGCACCCGGTGCTCCACTCTCTGCTCTCGCTGTGCAGGTCAAAGGGTGCCCCTCGGGCAGCGCCGAGAGTGCCTGGATCCTGTGTCTGGCAGGGGCAGGTGACTGGGACGGTGAAGCTGAGCTTCGCCGCTCCAAAGTGACTGGTCCAGGTCCTGGGGCTGGCACACCTGGAGGATGGGAGCCCAGCGGCCCAGAGGCGGAGGAGGGGCTAGACGGTGGGCAGAGGCAGCAGGAAAGGTAGACCGGGAAGACGGCTCGCCCCTCCCAGGTGTAGTCTGGCTGGAGGATCTTGGAGATCTGACTGCTGAAAAGCCACCCAGGGCACGTTTATGCCCCCCACATAATACCAGGCAGAAGCCGGGCTGAGGGCTCCAGTCAGCAACTTCCCAAGGCCCGGGAGTTGCCCCCGCTGCGCCCTTCCGTGTTCACCGGCGGCTGCCTCCAAATCTGCTGCTTCCCCATCTTGCTTCCCAGTGTCTTCCTGATATTTCTTTCCTAGAGGGAGCTGGGGGCACCTGAGCCCCCCAGGGGCCACCCCCTGTGGGGAGCCCACACTCCTTGGGGTGGGGTGGGGTGCTCTGCAAGGCCTGAGTAGGGACTTCCCGGCCCACTGGCTGGTTGCCATCAATTCCTCTAAATCCCAGCAAGTGTGTCCGTGGCATGAGATTCGCTGGCTGTGGCCGGTTTTGTTTCAATCCACCTTTTGTTTTGAGAAAACATTTACGGAGTGCTCATTTTCAAATTAAAATTTTGCACTTCTTTTTTAAGCTTCCAGCATCCCTTAACCCCTCTACTTCTCACATAGCCCCCCACACTCTCGGGTGGCTCTTGGGTTATGATGTACAAAATAATCTTTACACTGCATGTTTCCTCCACTTCTGTGGACGGAACTGTTGCCCCTCTGTGGCGTGTTGGGTCAGATCCGGGACCAAAGCTGTAGACGCCCCACGTGGCTCTGACTGGCCTTGAGTTCCCCTAACTCAGCCCGCTGAGCTCTGCCACATCCAGCTCCTTCGTTAAGGAAAATATCACGGTGTCCGCTCATAGCCCACCTCGCCTTCTTGCACGTGTTGAATCCTACACGACCGTACACCTAGTGAGAGGGGAGCGCTGTAGAAATGGTCATTACCTTATTTGGGGAATAATAGCAAGGAAAAAAGGTCGGGTCTGTTACTGTGAGGACACAGGTTTTTTATTTTTTATTTTTATTTTTCGCGGTGCTGGGAATCAAATCTTTGAATATCTTGGGGTTTTAGTTGGTTGAACCTGACGCTGGGGAATCTCCAGATACGCAGGGCTGGCTGCGCCCGCCGTGAGCCCAAGCAGATAAACGCAGCAATGCTTTCTTTTCAGTGCCGGGGGACACGCAGGGCCTGTGCTAGGCTGCCACTGAATCACACCAAGCCTTATTTCTTGGGGGGAGGGAGGTTGCAGGGGGATCAAGCCCACAGCCCCAGGAACTGTAACCCAGCCCCACTACTTCAGCTTTAATCGCCCGGTACTAACCAACCGCCTGATTCCCGGGGGCTCAGCGGGACAGCGCAGAGCTCACCAGGGACTTGGGATTCTGTGGCTCGCGGTGGCGTGTGGGAGGCAGCACGCTCATCTGAAGGGGCTCTAGCTGTGAGCCCGGGCTGCTGAGGCACCTCCCAGGGTTCTGAGGAACAGCCCGGCACCCCTGGAATCTAGGCTGGGAATCCCACCCGCAGCTTGCAGAGGGAAGCAGTCACAGCTGCCATGAAGGTTCGCGGAGAAGGGACCCACTCTTCAGCAAAGCGGGGAGAGTCACCCCATTCCCTGACTGGGGGATGTTGCCAGCCATCGATCAGAACAGACCTGTCCGTCCTCCCGGCCAGGGCTGCTGACGGATGCGCAGGTCTCCAGGTTACTCTGCATCCAGCAGTGTCCTTTCCAGGGCTCACTCTCCCCCTCCCCACCTGACCCTTGACTCTTCTATGTGCGGGACACAGTGACACTCACCAAGGGAAGCTTGTGTGTTTGGAGTTGGGGTTCTTTGCCCCAAGAGCGTTGGAGGAGCTGCAGGCTTTGGGCTGAGTGTTTTTAGGAAGCTGGAGTCAGGTTCTGGAAAGGCTTAAGAAAGATGTGGGTCTTAAACAATGTGGCTCTTAATTTGCACAGCAACGGGGACCCATTAAAGGTATTTGAACTAGAGGGGTGACTGCAATAACACCCGCAGAGTAATCTGGAGGGAGGTCAGGGGTCTAAAATGAGGCTCTTGTCAAGCTCTCCATGACAACCAGCGAAGTTCAACCAGCCAGGGCAGGTGCCTGGCTAGGCGGGCGGCCTTGACTTCAGAAGTATCTGAATACTGAGCTCCAATGTCTTCTCCCTCCCGGCTCAGGCCACGCAGCCTCCCCTACGTCACAGCCAGTGGGAACCGTCCTCGTGTGTGAGTGGGTCACTGGCTGTCCACTGGCACCCTCCGCTGGGCGCAGGACAGCGCCATGCACACAGCGTGCAGGCTGAGGACAGACTATGGCATGAGGAGCCCACGATAAAACAGTCACTTTGAAAATGATGCGGCCTTTGTAAATTATTTCTGCTGTCTTTCGAGAGTCTGCTCACTTTCTCCTCGCTGCGAAACTGGAAAGAGGGTAGTGGTTTTCTCAGTAGTTAGAGGCCAGGAGGCTGGGCAAGAGGGGAGGAGGAAGGAGGAGGCAGGGAAGGGAGGATTGAGGAATTGATGGAGAGGAGGGAGGAGAGGAGGAAGGGAAGGTGGTAGAGGTGAGCGAAGAGGAGGAAAATGTTTGGGGTGGGAGGAGGGAAGGAGAAGAAGATAGTTGAGGAGGAGGAGAGGTGGAGGGAGGCAGAGAAGGAGATGGGAACTGTGCTGGGGAGGCTGAGGGGGCAGGACCAGAGCCGGGGGCAGAAACATGGAAAGGGAGTCTCAGAAAGACTCCAGGTGCCCAGTGCCTGGTGTGCAGTGCCAGCCACCAGGGGCTCCTGTCTCTACAGGGGTCTTTCTGTCCCCAGAGCCCAGGATCAGCTGGGATGAAGGACCTGCCACTCAGGTTCTGTCATAGCTGGGCACAGGTGTCAATTTGACACTTGAGGGTTTGAGCTCTGCGCATATTTGTAGAGAATTAGTGGTTAAGCCCAGAGCAAACCTGCAGGAGATTGTCTAGCTGATGGGGAAGGCCCAGCCCATGGTGGGAGGGAAGGAATAAAATACAGAGAGCTGGTTGAGAAAGTCTTCATCCTTGTGTACACTTGGACAGACATGCTGGTCTGGCAAGTAAGAATCGTCTCTTTCTCAGCCATTATGCAGAGATACTGTGGTCAGTTCCTTGGCTCTGGTGTTGGTGCGAGCTCTCCCATCAAGCTGAACTGAGACCTGTAACTGGACAACCGTAAGAGAAAATAAAGCCCTTGTTCCCTTAAGCCATTTGGTGGTGATTTATCAGCAACCACGCAGGTGAACTGCATGCAGCTCCCAGCCGGAGCTCTTCCCAAACTTGCAGAAAAGCCCTGAGCTATCTGAACAAGGTGCCCAGCGGAGGCCGCCTCGCCTCATCTCCCTCGAGGATGGGCCATCCTTCCCACCTCCACCCACCTGCTCCTTTTCTCCTTCACAGGGTCTCAGGCCCTAGGGCGGCCAGCTGCTGGAACCTGGGTCTCTGTGCTGGCTTGGTGTGGTTTGTATTTTTCCTGGGGAAGGACTTGGTTATGAATAGCTAGATATTTGTGATTTTGTGGGTGTCCCAAACTCTGACACTAACCAGCCAAAACTCTAAGAACAACTTTCTCTCTGTAAGTCAGTATTGGAGGCCTGGGCCTGGTGGCTGCAGTAGTTAGAGAAAAAAGTCGGCTGCTAGAGAAAAGCATGCAGTTGGATGGACGGGTAGACAGGACCATGGGTGGATAGATGGATGGATGGATGGATGGATGGATAGATGGAGGATGGTTAGATAGAAATGTAGATAGATGGAATTGTAGATGGATAGAGAGATGATGGATAAATAGCCAGAAACATAGATAGGTGGGTGGATGGATGGATGGATGGATGGATGGATGGATGGATGGATGGACAGATAGATGCAAGGGTAGATAGATGGAAGTGCAGATGTATGAATGGAGGGATGGAAGCATAGACGAGTGGGCGAATGGATGGATGGTGCTTAGGTCCCGCCTTCTGCTGGATGGGCCTGGGTGCTGCCTTCCTAGTCCATCCCCTAGTGTTCTGTGGCTGAGGTCACTTTAAGGCCAGTGGGACTGTCTGTTCTGAGTAGAATCTTGAGGTAGGAGGGGTTTCCACAGTGGAACATGTCTTTGCTGAAGTTCCCCAAATCCCAAGGGCCTGAGACAGTTCAGGCTGCCTGTGACCCTGGCCAGAAGGGACCTGGGTTGGGCCCAAGGGCTAGTGGCCTTGGTGGTGTTACAGTCAGGCGTTAGCGGAGTCTGAGAGAAGGAAGCTTCTGGAAACCCAAGCTGGCTGGCGGATGGCTCCTCCTCAGCCTTGGAGCGGATGCCCACGGCTTCCTCCTGCAGGCCGGCTCAGCAGGGGCCCACGGTGCCCCTTGGGACAGGCGCGCCATAGTCACCCCTTCTGCTGGTCGCTGAGCAAGCTGCTCCCCTGACTTCCAGAAGCTTCTGGTGGATGCTCCAAGTTCCACAGGGCACAGGGGAGAGACCCGTGATGCTTACACGCCATGCATGTGTCCACACCCACAGCAGCAGGATTGCAGCCTCTAACCTGAATCGCTCATGGAGCCTGTCTGTAGGAGCTAGTGAGGCAGGTGGGGTGACTTGCCATGGCCACATTGTTAACTGGACAAGTGAATGGGTCACCACCAGGGAGAGCCACACGGGGAAGCAGGCAGGTGGGAGAGACCGGGAGCTGAATGAGCAAGAGCTTGGAGCAGCCCCCGAGACTCCCAAGGGTCCTCACGAGATGCACCAGAAGCTTGGGGGTGCTCAGATAATGGCTGTGGACGAACAACCTGGGGTCGTCTCAGCCTGCGAAGGGGCCCGTGTCAAAGGTCCTTCTGAGAGTCTGCACATCTACGGCTGTGTCTGTGGGATGCCTGGGCCCAGAACCCCGCAGCCCAACGCTTCCAACAGGAGTGAACCCCGCAGCCCAGGCCAGGAGCAGATGTGGAGGCGCTGCCTTTCTCCGTCCCCACGGGTCCTTCCTGCCTCAGTGGCTACAGGGGGCCTCCTGGGGCTCCTAGTCGGGGACACCTTGCACCCATCTCCCCCTTTCCAGGCTCATCTTCTAGCCCTCTTTTGAGGGGCCTTTTCCGTAGTTCCCAGAGACAGCGCCTCGGGTCTTGGGGAGGGTCAGTTATCCATGTTTTGAATATGTGCATCTCTCTGGAATTCATGGGAACTGGAATCCCAAGGCTACAGTATGTATAGGTGGGCTCTTCAGCAGACTCCACCCAGGGGTGAGATTTGCACCTCAGAAAAGGGCTCGAGGAAGTGGGTTCATCCCCTTTGTCACTTCACCAAATGGGGTCAGAGAGAAGAAGCCATCTTACATTCAGGGGGCGAATGTGACCCGCCCCCTGGACCTGCTGATGCTTCGATCCTGCCTGCACAGCTGTGAGAAGTTCATTTCTACTCTTTCTGAATTCCCAGCTTCCAGCACTTAGGTACAGCAGCCCGCAAGGACTGAGTCAGGGTTGGTTACTTTTCTCTTCTCCTTGACAAATCCCTGACAGACCCAACTTAACGGAAGGTTTACTTTGGGCCATGGTTTCAGCATCAGCCCGTGGTTAGCTGGCTCCATTGCTCTCGGGCTGCGATGGAGCAAAGTGTCATGGCAGGAGCCCGCGTTGTATGAGAGCAGCTCTCCTCACGACAGCCAGAAAGCAAAGACAGAGACAGAGAGGGGCCCAGATCAAGACAGAGCCCTTAGGGGCACGCTCTGTGGCCTACCACCTCCCACTAGACCACGTCGCCAAGTGTCCTTCCTCCCCCGGGAACACCCTCAAATCCAGGCACTGTGCAATGCCCGGATCCACCAGTTGGCACCGAGCTCACCGTGTGAGGCTTTTAGGGGGCTACCTCACATCTAAGTCACAGCACAGCCTCTTTGGGTGGGTAGAGCCCCCTGGGAATGGTGCCACACCCTGGCAGGAGTCAGGCAGGGAGGAATCATGGACAGATGGTCGAGTTCCAGGTCACCCCACTTCACACGGGACTCAGAGCTCACACCAGTGGTTGGGCCTGTCTACACGCCCCGCCCAGGATCCTGCTCCCAGGCCTCAGATCAGCTCGTGCCCCTCCATGAATGCCACCCACAGCCACAGTCAAGACTCCTGAAACAAGGCCCGCCCCTTCTTCCTCCCTGGGAGGAGCTTCCGGGGAAAGTGTGTCACGCGGTGGCCTCTAGCCAGAGTGGGGTTCACTCCGTACCCAGGCTAAGCGCCCTGCAGGGGGCTCTTGCTTGCCAAAGGAAGGGAAATTGCATGGGACACACAGTCTGTGAGCCAGGGCCCGGCTCTCAGCACTGAGAATGATGACAGATGTTAGCTTTAATAATGTGTCCAGGAACAGAGTAAAAAGCACCCAGCCTGGCTCTCTGGGGACCAGGGAGAAATGTGATAATCCCAGTTTCTTGAGGATTGCAGTCCAGAGCCAAGCTTTCCGGAACCAACCCTTTCACTTCTTCAGAGAGGAGAGCCTTGCAGGGAAGGCAGATTTTTTCCCAGGGGGTTTGAAAAGCCAATTAGGAAATAGCACCCAATGTCTGTCTTGGCCTATGGCGCCACCTGCAGGACAATTGTGGAACTGACTTTACTACTGCGGGACCCCGAGTGGAAAGCAACATTATTTCCCTGAGCAGGGCTCCCTCCCTCCCGACACCCGTTCTACCACACCGTTCTACTACACACGCATCTCAAGAGCTTCTAGTGTCACTTGGGTCTTCCGCGAGGCAGAACTGAAGAGGTTCGGGCAGGTCTCGTCCCCATCCCCAAACTGCTTCTCAAACTGGCTTGGTGATTTCAGGGCCAATGGGGGCCGAGATGTAGCTCAAGGGGGTATCAGCAGCCTAGTGACGAGCAGGCCCCATCAGGGACAAGGTGATTAGTGGTGGCCCAGCGATGGCAGGTCACACGGCCCCCCAGCCTGAGGTCCCCACCCACACACACAGGGCAGGGCCTTCACGCTCCTTCCACAAACTGTAAACTTCAGATGAGAGAGACTCAGCGATATCACTTATGCTCTCAGTCACTTTTGATTTGTGGTACAGTCAGTTCTGGACCTGGGAGACAGCCCAGGAGTCCACATAAGCACTGACCCACGCATCATGTCCAGGGGCATCATGGCCCAATGAAGAGCAGCTGGCAGTGGGAGAGACTGGGCCCTCGATGTCTCCAGTGTAATAAATAGCACACTGTGGACCTGCACAGCAAGGCAGAAGACGCCTGTGAGCTAACGTGGACCCTCACAATCCACAAGGACAGTAATCCTTCTTAGGCCACGTATTTAGGACCAGAGAGACTTAACTTGTCCCATTTCTTAGCCTGCAATTAGAGCAAAACACCAGCAGGGGGCAATAGCAAGCCACTGGCTCCCGAAGACATCTAAGGTGCAAATTCAAGCTGTCATCTCATCTTAGAACACAAAGCCAAGGTCAGGATTAGAGAACTACCATGGCTTGCCTGGAGCATTTGCCGGGTCCTGCAGCACCACGTGGTGAACTCTCCCTCCCCTCCACAGAGAAGGAGCCAGAACGCACTGAGCTTGTGGTGGACCACGAAGCTGACCACAAGGGCTAAAGGCTTCGTAGTGCCACTCAAACTCCTGCCGTTCAGGGTTCCTTTGCAAGAAGGGCCCGCTGAGTCAGCCAGGAGCAACGTGCAGGGTCCTCAAAGAAACGGGAGGAAGACCCTGTCCCACACCAAGGGGGAGTCCATGTCGGGCATGTAATCAATGCCTTGACTGAACTCAGTTTCACAGCACAACCCCATGATGGAAAATGTGGTCAGGATCCGGGGCTTTCTGCACCATTTCTGGTTAAATAGAAGGGGGTCGGGGAGTTCTGTCCGTCTGTGCTGGGCAGAGCTGATTCTTTTTGCCTCTTTTTCTGTGGGGGTAGCGCTTCAGCCGGCCAGGCGGGGGCTTGCCAGGAGTCTTGGGAGAGCCACGCCCATCAGCTGGGCTCCACTCTGGGGCTCTAAAGTGAGCCCGTCAGGTTGGTAATGCCCCGCCCAAGCACCCACCCCTTCCAACCTCAAGGGTGGCCAAGGAGCCCCAGCGGTGAGACATGAGCAGGGGTCCTGGATGGCCCACCTGGGAAAGCACGCCTGGCTCAGCGGCTGAGGGCCTGCACCTGGGGAACGGCCCCTCTTCTCCCCAGACCAATGAGGACAGACTCAGTGTACGCAGGAGATGGCGCTGGCTCCCCACCCCGCGGAGTCGAAGGCACCAGGTGAGCTGTGTGGTGCAGGACAAGCCCTCCCTGCCCACTGCTCCACCGAGACCCCAGACCCTGACCTAGCAGTGGGCTGGCGGATGCACTGTGTGGGGTCATAGGCAGAACCTTGTCCAGAAAGCGGGCGGAGCTCAGGCCGGCTGAGAGGGGCGGGCGGGAGTGTGAGGGTGTGGCCACCGGTGGCCCCTGGCTCCACCTCCCGCACTATCAAGGCTGAGCGCGGAAGGAGGGGGGCTGAAGGAGGGGGGCTGACCTCTCAGCTGCAGAGGTGATTCCTGAGCCCTACGGCAAGTGCTGTGCTGGGAACATGGGGGGGGGCGACGACCACCAAGCCCAGACAGAGCAGCAGGCACTCCTCTCCCGTCCCACCCACGGGAACCGCAGGACCCTCTCCCCAGTGAACACTGTGCTCAGTCCCACCCTGAAGAGCCACCTGACTTTGGTTAAACTCTTGCCGGCTCCCCCCTCCCCCCACTCTCCAGGACCCTCGCTGTTAGCTGCTTCCTGTTGAGGGGGGGGCAGCTTGTTCCAACAGGTCCCGCATCCTTCTAGGTGCCCAGTTCTGGGAGGGACCGTGAGCGCTGACCCTCTCGCTCCTCCTGTCTGTCTAGCCAGCGCAGCCGCAGACGCGCTTTAGACAGCCCAGCGCGGACACTGGGCGACCACCGCCTAACCCAGCCTTGAGACCGGGTGAGGCAGGCGCAAGGGGACAGGATGGGTGGCACTCACCAAGGGGAAATAGTGGAGGTGAGCTTCACCCAGAGTTGCCAAGGTTGCCCTGCTATCTTGGTTACCCTTAAGCCTCCCTCGCTTCACTTCAGAACTTCCCTGAGCCTGTCTGGGTGAGGAAGCCCAGGAGACCCGGAGGGGAAGCTGCCAAGAGGCTGTTGCGTGGGAGCTCCAAGCAGCCAGTCCTGGGGGCTCCTGCCTGGAAGCTGGTCGTTAACCCCACTTCACGGACTTGGGCTGAGGATGGGGGGCAGGGGCCTATTTAGGGGGTGCCTGGCACTCAGCAGCTGGGGACACAAGATCTGTAGGGGGCTGTTCTGAGTCGAGCTCCTATGTGAAGGCAGGTCCAGACCAGGAAGCTGCGGGGACCGGGCAGGGCCAGTGGACAGAGACAGCAGAGCGGGGCCTGACCAGGCTCCCCGAGGCGGGACCCCAAGGCCTGCAGCTTCTCTGCACACACCAGAGGGTCTGGAATCTGGTCTGTCTTCCCCGAGGCTTTGGGGTGATGCTCCTGAGGACATCTGAGTCGCTCCTCCCCCACTGGTCCCTCTCCCCGCCGTGCCTCTCCTCCCCTCCCGGAACCGGGGAGCCCAGGGGCTCCGGGAAGCGTGTCCCCCCCTCCTCCCGCGGTCACACAGCGCCAGCCAGTGAGTGGCGCCTGGGCCATTAGCCGAAAGGGGAACCGCTGTGGGCGCAGGCAGGGCTGACAGGTTCCGGAGCCCACCTGCTCCAGGGCACGAGTTAGGGTCACCTCACCCCACTGCGCAGTCCCAAGGCGGAGAAGAGCGGCGCAGCTGTGGGTAGACATAGCAGAACCAGGTGGGAAGCCCTGGGACCCCTTCACTATCTCAGGGAACCCTCAGTTCCACTGCCACCCCTTTCTGCCTCTCTTGGGGAGATGCCCTGGTCTTCTGACCTCTGACCACCTTGTTTCAGCCCACCTGTGCTTTCAGGATGTTCCCAGCCGTTTCTTCCCATCTAGCAACAAGCATGCCCGTCCCTGGGGGGCAGGGGTGGGGGCTGAGCCTTGCGGCCTCTATTTCTTAAGGCCAGAAGCCCTTGGTCTGGGCCCTCAGGGTTCAGGTCCAAGCCGGGACTACTGCCTCGGTTTCCCTGTCTTTCATATGGGTCTGGGCAACTTCTTTCCCACCACATAGAATTAGGGATTGGGAGACAGAGGCCGCCCGAGGCAGAGTCACCTAGTAGCCCCCTCAGTGTGGTCTGGAGACCGGGGTGCTTAGACCCCTTGCTCACCTTGGCAAGGCGCTGGTGCGGGCAGTGGGGCTGGGCCTTGTCTCTGTGGTGGGAGTACACAGGAGACCGTGGGACCTTAACCCCCGAGTCAGAGCTGCTTCTCTGAGCCCAGAGCCAACCCCACCCACCCACAACAAAGCCACCAACGCCCTGGCACCTGAACTGCTCACCTTGGCACTGAGTGGTTCTGCTGGTGTTGCCTGGCAGATTCTGCCCCCCCCCCCACGTGATCCCTTCTTTCCCAGCCAGCCCAGGCCCTTTGCCTTCTCTGCTGCCTCCGCCCCTCTCTGCTGGACTCCGCGGCTCCTTCTTGAATACTAGGGTCGTGGCCCACAGGGCTCTTGCTCCAGGGATTACCCCCCAACACACACACCCCAAAGCTCAGAGTATGCTACAGCTCCAAACCAGATCCCTCTCCTCCTCCCACTTCTGCTCTGCGAGACCACCCTGAGCCCTTACAGGATCAGATGGACTAGGGACCTGAAGGATTTGTCCGGGTCAGGCGGGTGGGTGGAGCCTCAAGCCACAGACTTGTTTTGCCCAGTAAACATTCAAGGGGAGCATCCAGCCTGTTTGCGCTGGGCTCAGAGGTGTCTCAGACCCTCTGGACTTGGAACTCCTGCCTTGAACCAAGGGGTGAGCTCAGTCCCCTGCCTTAGATGACAGCTTCGAGCGGGGACCAGTGTGGTTGGAAGTTATGGCCTTGTGGCAAATGACAATGTGGTTTCTGGCTCAAGAGCAGTAGGACGTATGGTGGTGCCCAAGGCGCTGCAGCAAAGCAGGAGACCAGATTCCACCGGGGAGGGTGGGCTGTCGAGAGCACTTCTGACGACTGCCTTAGTGCACTGACATGATGGGCGACTGGGGACTAGAAGCCTTTACACACCCCTCATTTATTCAAGCACAATTCGCCATAAGCACAGTTCACACCTCAAGCAATATCAAGACTTCAGTAATCAACAAAGTCTAAGTTACTAAGAGATGTGTCCAGGCTTCTGGTTCTTCCGTATCCAGGTGAGTGCTGTCACCTTCTGTCCAGGTGAGCGCCGTCACCTTCTGTCCAGGTGAGTGCTGTCACCTTCCGTGTCCAGGTGAGCGCCATCACCTTCCGTCTCCAGGTGAGCGCCGTCACCTTCTGTCCAGGTGAGTGCTGTCACCTTCCGTGTCCAGGTGAGCGCCATCACCTTCCGTCTCCAGGTGAGCGCCGTCACCTTCTGTCCAGGTGAGCACTGTCACCTTCCGTCTTCAGGTGAGCGCTGTCACCTTCTGTCCAGGTGAGCGCCGTCACCTTCTGTCCAGGTGAGCACTGTCACCTTCCGTCTCCAGGTGAGCGCCGTCACCTTCTGTCAGATGAGCACCGTCACCTTCTGTCAGATGAGCGCCGTCACCTTCTGTCAGATGAGCGCTGTCACCTTCCGTCCAGGTGAGTGCCATCACCTTCTGTCCAGGTGAGTGCTGTCACCAAGACTGAGAGCCCCAGCTGAGAGTCACTTGTTGGCCTTTCATGGGGTCTGGCTTGGAGGAAGGCAGGAGCCCCAGTGATGTCTTGCTTTGGGAACTCCGAGAAGCCTTCCTGGGGCTACCCAGGGCCTGTCGAGTCCCCGCACGCAGGAACCTCTCTGTTCCCGCCCTCTCGGTGGCCTGGGGGCGGACCCTGGAATGGCCTGCTAGGGGCCTCAGAAGGCAGCGCACCTCATGACAGGTCTAGGGGGACAGGGACCTGCTCACCCTCACAGGCTGTCTCGGAGCCGGGTATGCCAAGGGCCAGCTGCTGCCACACACTGGGTGGTTCTCAGGAGAGTGGACACTGGATGGTTCTCAGGAGAGTGGACACTGGATGGTTCCCAGGAGAGTGGGCACTGGGTGGTTCTCAGGAGAGTGGACACTGGATGGTTCTCAGGAGAGTGGACACTGGATGGTTCCCAGGAGCAGTGGACACTGGATGGTTCTCAGGAGCAGTGGACACTGGGTGGTTCTCAGGAGAGTGGACACTGGGTAGTTCTCAGGAGAGTGGACACTGGGTGGTTCTCAGGAGAGTGGGCAGTGGATGGTTCTCAGGAGAGTGGACACTGGGTAGTTCTCAGGAGAGTGGACACTGAGTGGTTCTCAGGAGAGTGGACACTGGGTAGTTCTCAGGAGAGTGGACACTGAGTGGTTCTCAGGAGAGTGGACACTGGGTGGTTCTCAGGAGAGTGGACACTGGATGGTTCCCAGGAGAGTGGACACTGGGTGGTTCCCAGGAGCAGTGGACACTGGATGGTTCTCAGGAGAGTGGACACTGGGTGGTTCTCAGGAGAGTGGACACTGGGTGGTTCTCAGGAGAGTGGGCAGTGGATGGTTCTCAGGAGCAGCGGGCAGTGGGCACTGGGTGGTTCTCAGGAGCCCGTGGGCACTGACAGAATGGCCAGGTATGGAGCGGGGTGGCGGGATGGAAGGACAAGGCCTGAGGTGCCCTTCTCTGTGCCCCTCATCTGATCTCCCCACTTTCACTCTCGGGGTGTGGTGGAGACCCAGCCATCCCCCGCATTTGGAAGAAGGAACAAGTACCAGAGGCCAGAGTGGCCTTGAGGTCCTGCCATGGCTCAAGGCCTCTCACGTGCTTCCCACCAGCAAGAGGCCAAGAACGAGCGCTCAGGACAGGTGGGTGGGGACAGAGCAGAGTGGCCTCTGCCCAGGGCCAGCCTTGGCCTCCTTGGTGGGCACCCTGGGTTTCCATTCTTGGGTACGAGTCCTCTTCAGAAGCTGGAGAAACTGGCGGATTCCGGCTGCACTTCACACATCTGAGAATCCCTTCTCCAGGAGGGGCCCCGGGCTCGGCGAGGAGATCACGCCGGCCCTGGAGCTAAGCCTCAGTTTCTCTAGCTGCTACTGGGGCCAATGTGCAAAGCTGTGGCTTTGGTCTAACTGGGATCAGACAAGCACATGCTGACAGCCCTGAGCCCATGGGGAGAAGGACGGAGAAGGACTGGCAGGTCTGTCTTCCTGTCTGACCTGCATCCAGAGACCACCTTGGCTACCCCAGGGTTAGGCCTCTAGGTCTGGGGAGGCTCTAGGAGATGTGTGGGCCACTTTCGATGGCACTGAGCTCTGACCAGAGACTAGATCTGGATCTAACCAGCTCAGGCCACTGTCCTCTGCTGATCTACCTGAGCTTCCTTGTGGACTACTCCAGCTCCACCCTGGGGCACCCCAAGCTCAGCTGCAGACAGTGGTAGGAGTCCCCACCCCGGTTCAGAAGAGACTGTGGGGTCCTCTACCCCACAGAACATATTCCTGGCTCAAGGGGTGGGTCCCGGGGACCTGACTGCATGGAGAGATACCCCAGCATCTCTGTGCCCGGCACCCGAGATGCAGCCCTTCCCGGAAGAAGCTTCTACAGCCCAGCGACTGAGCTGCCCATCGTCTGGTAAAGCACGAAGCTTCCTTCCTTGAAGAAGAAGAAAACAGACCCAGAGAACTGGAGACTCAGCGAAGACCACACAGCTGGAAAAATGGTAACATTTGAATTCAAGACACGGAGGACCCTTCTCTTCTCACACAGGTGTGTGCACACACGGGCACATGAGCGGTGATTAAAACGTGGTGGAGTGCTGGAAAGGAGCGCCCGCCTCGGAGGATGAGAACACGCATCCATTTTCTTCAGGCTTTGATTGATTCCTCCTCAAGAGCTCTTGCATTATGCAAGGCTTGGCTCCGAAGGTCACTTGGCTTAAATAGAAAGGAGTCCGGGAAAGACACGTCAACACCACCCGAGTTCAATGCCCCGGAAAGGCGCATCGCGGGCTGCCAGTCACCCGCTGAGCGCTGGGCACCGGCTTCCAGCAGCTCCACGAAGCCGTGAGCCGTGTTCTGGTCTCTCGGCTCTGGGAGACGTGGGTCCTGGGGGGCGGCCTTGCATCGGGGGGGTGTCACTGAGAGACCCCAGAGAGCTCCCCTAGGAGTCACGTGCATGCAGTTCCCCCACGAGCTGCTCTCCCACCTTGACGCTCTGACCGTGGGCGCCCAGACAGAGCCCTGTAGGAGACGCTGTGTTCTGTGAGAATAACAGTGCTGCCTCCTCCCTCCCTCCCTTCCTCCCTCTCTCCCTCCCTCCCTCTCTCCCACTTCTGCACATGCGTGCCCCTCCTCTTGGGGTACCCCTCCTCTTGGGGGCCTGACACAGCGAGCCCAGCCCCTCCCTCCCTCCTCCCTCCCTCCCTCCCTCCCTCCCTCTCTCCCCGTCCCTCTCTCCCTCCCTCCCTCCATCCCTCCCTCCCTCTCTCCCCGTCCCTCTCTCCCTCTCTCCCTCTCTCCCTCTCTCCCTCCCTCCCTCCGTCCCTCCCTCCCTCTCTCCCTCGCTCCCTCCCTCCCTCCTTCCCTCCCTCCCTCCCTTTCTCCTCCCTCTCTCCCGCTTCTGCACATGGGTGCCCCTCCTCTTGGGGGTGCCCCTCCTCTTGGGGGTGCCCCTCCTCTTGGGGGCCTGACACGGCTTCCTGAGCCCAGCCCCTCCCTCCCTTCCCCTGGCTTGCCCACTGGCTCTCATCCCACCTTACCTGGCACTGGGCTGGTGCCTGGTGGGTGCTGCCCTGATGCCAACGCACAAGGTGTCAGGGTGATCTTAGGGACACACCCAGCAGTTTGGGAAAGATCTGTGGGTGACTGCATCAGAGAGAAGCCTGAAGCTTCCCCTTCCACCGCCTGCCGGCCTGGGGTGTGGAGGGGCGGATGCTAATCCTCCTGGTTGCTGGGGGTCATGGGAGGTGGTGGCCCCACCTGAACTCTTCCCTGTTCCTTCTGCACCCCGCCTCCTGGACTGCCAGTCACACACGGGCGGGGCTCCCTGGCACGCTGAGCGTCAGCATTGCCCAAGCAGGGCAATGCCTCCGGAGCGTGGGTGCTGTCTCAAGCCTCCTAGAAACTTCCAAAGCATCCATGGCTTCCTGCTGTCTTATCTTAAAGGCCACCCAGACCTGTGGCCTGCTAGGAGCTGTTCCACATTCACTGCCTCCCTCCAGCCCTGGGGAGACTGCTGGACCTCTCAGAAACAAACGTGGCAGAGTGGACAGTCGCTGCAGTCCAGGGCTCTGGCATTGGCGTAAGGAGGCCAAGAAAGCTGCGGCGGACCCTGCCGTAGCCTTTGCTGGTCTTGCAAGGACAACAGAGCTGGTCTGGCCCCTGGCTGGACTCGATCGCGGCTCTCCCACAGGTAGCTGTGTCAGCAGGCCTGATGGGAAGCGAGGCCCGGCTCAGGAAGAGACCCCTCTGCGCCCCCTTCCCCAGGAGATCACTGGGGTCACACCTGGGAATCAGCTTGCCGAGCCCCTGGAATGCGCCAGAGAAACCCCTGTGGTAAACCAGCACCGTGTACTCTCCGCTGCAGCGCGGCCTCCAGCAGTGACCCTGGACCTCGGAGGACTTGGTCCCGCAGAGGAGCCAGAGGAAGAAGAGACAACAGCCCACCCACGGCCTGAGGGCACAGTGCACGGTGCCAACTGCAGGGACGGGTTCTGCCCGCAGCCGAGCGAAGGGCAGACTGGTGTGCTCCAAAGCCCTGGCTCTGCCCCGCGGAGCGGCCCTGAAGGAGGATTAGTGGGCATGAGCACCGGGATCGTGATTCGCAGCTGGACCTCCAGCCCCTTCCCGCAGCAGGAGGCACCTTGTGAGCTGCACCGCCCTGCCAGGTGCCTGGCGCGGAGAATCGCGCTGGCCAGGCTTTCCAGTGCATCGCTGATCCCTATCAGGGCCACACGGACGCCCCCTCTCCTCCGCCTTGCCATTCCAGGAATCCACCGCACAGCATCCCTGGGCGGCCGCAGCACTGGGCGCCCCAGGCCATTCACCACGGCATCCGCTCTGCACAGAGACGGCGTGTTTCCTGTCTGTGACGGACAGCTGAGGGTGGACGGACAGCTGGGGCCGGACGGTGCGCTGGGCTTGCTGCTTGGGGTTTGCTGGGATCACCTGAGGGTGCGGTGTCTGCAGGGACCCTGCCAGGGCGTCCTTTTCCCTCGTGTAAGTTGCAGGAGCGTGCAGGGGGGCCCACAGGGAGCGAGTGAGGGTCTTGATCTCTTTCCTATGCTAATGAAGGGTTCACAAGGCATAAGTGGGCCAGGGCTCCTGCCCTCCCGCAGGCTGCCCCATCACTAGCTTTTCTGGTTTCCTTGCTCAGAGGACCCTTCTGGCCAGCGGAGGCCGGTCGTGGTGGCCTGTGTCCCTGTGACCTGTCCCTTCCTCCCTTCTGGCTCTCAGGTGACCGGCTCCAGGCCTCTGCGCTCCTCCCAGGCCTCCGTGCTCCTCCGAGGCCGAGCATTGGGACCCGGCAGCTCTCCCAGGAAGCTCCCGATTCCTTTCAAGGGAGAGAGGTAACGAAGTCAGAGTCCCGGGACTGAAGGAGCTCACGGTAATGTGCCGCCTCTGGTTGATGGAGTATTGCAAGAGTATTTGTGTACACAGACACAGACACGCACACACACACATACACACACATCACAGACAGACGCACATACATATCACAGACACACACAGAGATACATACACACACAGACAAACACACATACACAGACACGCACACACATATCACACACACACAGAGATACATACACACACAGACATACACACATACACAGACACGCAGATACATATCACATACACACACAGACACATAGATACATACATATCACATACACACAAACACACACATACACTCACATCACAAATACATCATACACACACATCACAGACATATATACCCACACACATATACACATCATCACAGACACACACACAGACAGTCACACATACATATCACAGACACACGCACAGAGATACACACATACACAGACACACACACATCACATACACACACACATCACATACATACACAGACACATAGATACACACACATCACATACACACAGACACAGACACACACATCACAGACACACACACCTACATACACATACATATACACACACACACACACACATACACACACAAAGACATACATCACACACAGACACAGACAGACAGACAGACAGACAGACAGTCCTCTAAGGAAACAACTCACATGGCTACCAGCAGGATTCTGATTCTATACACACGAAAATTGTCTTGATTACTTTTCTCACCTCTGCGGCCACACACCTGGCAGAACCATCTTCAAAGAGGGAAGGTTCCTTTGTCTCTCCGGTCCTAGGGGTGCAGTCACTTGGCCCTGCGAGCTTGGGCAGAGCACTTTGACGGGGGGGGGGGGGGGATGTGGTGGCGGGGCGTCTCATTCCATGGAGGACCAGAAGGACAGGTACAGACAGGCCAGAATCGAGTCCACTAGGCCCCACCTCCCACGATCCATGTGCTCCGCTGCGGACCACCTCCTGAAGTTTCCTGAAACTTCCGCAGTCGAGTCACAGCTGGGGACCAGCTTCCTGAGCGTCTAATACGACTGCTTTGTCCGCCCCGTCCTGTCGCAAGAAAGTGTCCTGTCAGGACTGCAGCGGCCAGCATGTCCTTTCGGAACAAGCGGAGGCTTTGACTGGGACCAGCTACTGTCCTGAAATCTGGGGCCTCAGTGGCTAAGGAGGCTCAGGGCGGTCCTGGGCTAGACCCACTCCGAGGGCCGCCCACGATTGCCTTTTCCCTCCACATCTCCACTGCAGCAGACCCCTCTGCAGGCACCAGAGGGCAGAGCCCCTGCTGCTGCAGGAAGTGGGACCCGCAGGTGGGGCGGCTGGAGACCCTCCAGGATCTGAAGTCCCGCGTGCCCACCACAGGTGGCCATGTTGCACCCACATGCGCCTGGGCCTGATTTGAAAGCCTCCGTTCGCAGAGGGGTCGAGGCCCAGGTCGGCGTGCTCTGAAGCTCTGGGGTCTGCAGTCTGTCTCTGGTGGGCTGCGTTTGTTCTTTGTCTGATGCTGAAAGGGTCTGAGGGTGAGGCTCCGGGACCCCCGCCTGGCGCTCTGCACCTGAAGGGCTGATGGCTAATCATTCCCACATCCTCATGATCCATGGCAGGAAGGCCAGCCCACGGCGGCTCGAAAGGAACGTGCTAGAACTGGGCAGGTCTACACTGGGCAGCACTGCCCCTTCCCGCGCACACATCCACTGGATGCCCATGGTCCCCGTGGTTTGGCTCCAGGCACGTGTCATCTGTCCCAGCAGCCTTCCCCGTGTGCTCTGAGCCTCCTGCCTCCCTCACTTCCCTCTCTTTATAATTTGTGTCTCAAAGGATCTCGTGTGCACCGTGAGCTGAAGGCTCACAGGGAAAGCAGGCCGGCAGCGCCTCTGTGGAGTGTCCCTGAGAGCCCCCTCCTCCAAGTGCCCCCTCCTCTGAGCGCCCCTCCTCCCAGTGCCCCTCCTCCCAGTGCTCCCTCCTCCAAGTGCTCCCTCCTCCGAGCGCCCCTCCTCCTCCCAGTGCCCCTCCTCCCAGTGTCCCTCCTCTGAGCGCCCCTCCTCCCAGTGCCCCCTCCTCTGAGTGCCTCCTCTTCCTCAGGAGCCCCTCCTCCCAGTGCCCCCTTCTCCCAGTGCCCCCTCCTCTGAGTGCCTCCTCTTCCTCGGGGGCCCCTCCTCCCAGTGCCCCCTTCTCCCAGTGCCCCCTCCTCCCAGTGCCCCCTTCTCCCAGCGCCCCCTCCTCCCAGTGCCCCCTCCTCCATCTCTTCCTCATCTCGTCCTGCAGGAAGCCTGCCTGCCCTGCTGCCCTGACCAGATATTCACTCCTGACTTGATGTCGAGCTCCCCTCCTGGACTGGAAACTTCGATGGGACAGTAGCCATCCTGCTTGGTCCCTTGTGTCCAGCACAGAGACCAGCACAAGAAGAGGTCGGGGAATACAAGGAGGACATGGACCTCTGTGCAGCCAAATGACATCATTAAAATAATTTCTTTCCCTTTTCTCTCTCCTTCCTTCCTTCCTTCCTTCCTTCCTTCCTTCCTTCCCTCCCTCCTTTCTTTTTCCTTCCCTCCCTTTCTCCCTCCTTCCTTCCCTCCCTTTCTCCCTCCTTCCTTCCCTCCCTCCTTCCCTCCTTCTTTTCCTTTCCTTTGGCTCTTACAGCTGCCTAAGCTGGCCTGGAACACCCGCGTAGCCCAGGCTGACCTGGAACACCCGCGTAGCCCAGGCTGGCCTGGACTTCCCTCACTGCTGCCTCAGCCTCCATGTGTGGGCGTCACAGGAAGGTGCCACGGCTTCTGGCTGGGCTCCTGCTTGCTTCAAGCTCATCAACAGTGCTAAGACTTCAGGGACAGGTTCAAACTCCCACATGCCCGTTACAGGTGATGCAATGGGCGGCTCTTCCTCTGGCACTTCCAGAGCTGCCGCCACGTGCTGCTGGCAGCGTCTCTGCCATGCTGCTGGCAGGCTGCAGGTGCTGAGCTCTTGACCGCAGGGCTAAGCTGCGGGGTCCTGCAGCAGACAGTGAACTTGGAGGGGGGTGAGAGGGCCCGTGGTCGGGATGAGATCTTTGCAAATCGTGCTGGGGTGGTCGTGTGTGGGTGCCGAGGCTGGCATGCCCCCTCCTACTAAGGCCACTGCTGGTGGTCGCTCAGCTTCTAGCGGGTGAACTGCTTAGCCAGCCACTGTCCATCTTTCTGTTCCTCTTCTGCCACTGTGACAGAATACTCTGACACGAGCAACTTACAGGAAAAAAAGGTTTATAATTTGTCTTACTGCTCTGGAAGGATGATTCCACGATGGCAGGGAACAACAGGGCATCGGGCATAGAAGGACCGACCTGGTGATGATACACACCCACCCTGGGAGCCCTCCTGGGCCCTCCCTCCCGAGGCTGCCACACAGGTTTCCGTGTACCCTGCCCTGGCCACGAAGTGCTGAGTGGGCGTGGCTGAGCTTGCTGTGGGGCGCTACTGGGCTCACCGTGGGAAGCGCCTTGGTCACCCCGAGACTGCTCTATACGTGGCCTCTCCAGGAGAATACAGAAGACTCCACTGAACGTGTTGTGGGGGACACACTAGCTTCCCGTGGTTGCTGTAAAGAATGTCGCCTCAATAGTAGTAACTGAAACTACTCGAGTTTAATCCCTCGGGTCCGGGAGGATTCTGGGGGAGCCGCGCTTGGCCTCCCCGGCCTTCAGCAGCGCCCACATGCAGCCGTGGGTCCATGCCAGTCCTCGCCAGCCACCTTTGTTCCCACATCACCGGAACCCTCTGCTCCCCCCGAAACAGCCTTGACGAGGGTCTGGACGCAGGGTCTCCCACAGCCCAGGTCCCACAAAGCCCTTTGGGCGGTGGGAGGGGATGTGCGCGTGGGTTCTGGGGAGGCCTCACTCAGCTGCCGTGGGGAGCAAGCAGAGGCGAGGCTCAGCGTTTCCCTCCTTTCCTTCCCCTCCTCGTCTGTGGGTCCTGGCTGTGTGCTGGGCGGCTCAGCGTCTTGGGAGTCTGCGGGACACCCTGGGGGTAGGTCCAGCCCTTGGGCCGCCCCCGCTGGACAGCGTGAGTCCTGCCGGCCTCGTTGCGTGCAGGGCAGCTGGGCCCCGGACGGCGAGGTCCTGCGCGTTGGCCGGCACGGCGCCGTCCTGCCTCCGGGAAACTGAGCACAGCCGAGGACTGCGGCATCTTCAAGCGATTAGCACCGAGGAAGGGCTGCAGCTGGCGCCCAGCCGTCAGGAGGGAGAGGCCGCCGGGCCCTGACGCGGGCTGGGTGTAAGGCTGCGCTGCAAGGGACCAGCCAGCGCGCCGGTCTTCCTGTGAAGGTTCTAGAACCCCCAGCAGCGGCCTCCAGCTTGTAGCCAGTGCTACAGGCGACTTCCCGGGACACTGCGTTACCAGGGGCAGCCGAGGCCCGGATTCACCAGAGGGGACAGAGGGTTAAGCAACCGCTGGAGGTCGGCCAGCTGCCGCCACATCACACCCTCCCGTCTAAAGACGTCTACTCAGGCTGTCTTCTCCCTAGAGGCCATGTTCTAGGGACACAGGGACCTGCTCCGGGCTCTTCCTGGCCTGCCAGGCCTGTCCCGCTCCCCAGAGTAAAAAGGGAGGGTGGGGAGCTGAGGGTCAGGGCTCAGTACCAAGCACTGTGGATGGGACCTGTGTAGACGGCGTTTCTTCATGCGGATGAGGGCTGAGGGTCCACGTCCTACAAGTAAAACCATCTGTTTACTGAGCAACGTGAAGCCACCTTGGGGCAGCTGGAAAACGTGGGGTAGCTGGGGCCGAGTGGGGCGGGAGGCTTCCTGGATTGCCCGCATGTGGGAGGCGCTGGAGAAGCGCCGGGCAGGAGTGCAGGGCCGGCCTGGTCCTTCCCTGGGACGAAGGGCCGGCGGACGCTTGGGCAGCTTCAGAGCTGTTCAAAACTGGGAACTCAGAAGAGTAAGACTCTAAAGCTAGACGGGATCCCCTCGGAGGCCTGGAAGCTCGCGGGAGACGCGAGACGGCGCTTCAGAGACTTGACAGGGCTCCAAGGGGCTGTTTAAACCGTAATTTGCCAAGACAGTTTGGAGCGCTTCAGTAACGCGAGTGAGAAATCGCAGACTCCTGGGTTGGTGGACATCAAAGATGTCTCGTTGTCAACTTTAAATTTATCTCTTAAGAAGCTGAGAAAAAAAGGAGATAAAATGGCTGGAATGTGCAAAAGAGGCGGGCGGGGCGAGGCGAAGCAGCCTCCAGCCTCCAGCAAACTGAGCAGGAAGGAAAGTGCTGGTCCACCGGGGCACCAGCTCGGGAGCCCAGGGCTGGGTGGGTCCTCCGATCAGCGGCAGCAAGGCACACACCCCTCCGACATATTAGCAAAAACCGTGTGTGTGAGTGCATGCGTGTGTGTGCATGTGTGCGAGTGCATGCGTGTGTGCACCTGTGTGAATGCATGCGTGCAAGTGTGTGTGCATGAGTGCGTGTGTGAGTGCATGCGTGTATGTGCATGTGTGAGTGCATGTGTGCGAGTGTGTGTGTGTGTGCACCTGTGTGAATGCATGTGTGCAAGTGTGTGTGCATGAGTGCGTGTATGAGTGCATGTGTGTATGTGCATGTGCATGAGTGCATGTGTGTGAGTGCATGTGTATGTGCACCTGTGTGAATGCATGTGTGCAAGTGTGTGTGCATGAGTGCGTGTGTGAGTGTATGCATGTATGTGCATGTGTGTGAGTGCATGCATGTATGTGCACCTGTGTGAATGCATGCGTGCAAGTGTGTGTGCATGAGTGCGTGTGTGAGTGCATGCGTGTATGTGCATGTGTGAGTGCATGTGTGCGAGTGTGTGTGTGCACCTGTGTGAATGCATGTGTGCAAGTGTGTGTGCATGAGTGCGTGTATGAGTGCATGTGTGTATGTGCATGTGCATGAGTGCATGTGTGTGAGTGCATGTGTATGTGCACCTGTGTGAATGCATGTGTGCAAGTGTGTGTGCATGAGTGCGTGTGTGAGTGTATGCATGTATGTGCATGTGTGTGAGTGCATGCATGTATGTGCACCTGTGTGAATGCATGCGTGCAAGTGTGTGTGCATGAGTGCGTGTGTGAGTGCATGTGTGTATGTGCATGTGTGTGAGTGCATGCATGTATGTGCACCTGTGTGAATGCATGCGTGCAAGTGTGTGTGCATGAGTGCGTGTGTGAGTGCATGTGTGTATGTGCATGTGTGTGAGTGCATGTGTGCGAGTGTGTGTGTGGATGTGGATGAGTGTGTGCATGTGTATATATGCATGTGTGAGTGCACATGTGTGAGTGCATGTGTGTCATGTGCATATGTGCATGTGAATGCATGTGTGAGTCATGTGTATATTTGCATGTGTGAATACATGTGTGTGAGTCATGTGTATATGTGCTCATGACATTGTCATGATATGAAGCTAAAAGTAAAGTAAAACAAACAGTATTTTTAAACCAACAATAATCAAAACCAAATTCACATCAGGTTCCCGGAGGGGGCTGAGGCCGTCTTGCCGTCCTTGGATAGAAACTGATATCGCAGGCTCGTCCCAGGAAGGGGCGGTTGAGGAGCAGACAGACAAAAATGCAGGGAACGAGCAGCAAAAGTTCCGTTTTTATTACCTGCCAGACCGCTAATAAAAATCACATGCTATTTTTTCCGGGTTTTTTTCTCCCCAATATCCGTGCTATTTGTCAATTTTGAAGAATGTGTCAATCCTGTGATTCTGGCTCCTTGTAAGCAAATACTCACCTTTCTTCTCAGCTTTCACTTGCGCCACCACATTTTTTTTTCTTAAAAGACCCCCTGCGCCTCTGGGTGAGGCCCAGGCGGAGGGCGCTCTCCGACTGACATGGGGCGCCTGTGGGAAGCGGGGTGCTGCATCATGTGGGGTGCTGGAAACACGGGCTGCTGTTCTCTGATCCTGCCATCTGGACTCGCCTGCCCATTTGTCCTCTGGGCCTGGCGAGGCCCTGGGAGGCTCTGTGCTGAGGGGGGCTCTGCGCTGATGGGGGGCTCTGCGCTGATGGGGGGCTCTGCGCTGAGGGGGGGCTCTGCGCTGATGGGGGGCTCTGCGCTGAGGGGGGGCTCTGCGCTGATGGGGGGCTCTGCGCTGAGGGGGGGCTCTGCGCTGAGGGGGCACCAAAGGTCTTTCGCTGCGCTGGATCCAGATGCTGCCTCGTTTTGCCTTGCGCGGCCCTTGCTCGGCCTCAGCGAGATGAGGTGGGCGGAGCCTGGTGTGGCTTGTGCTGGCGGGCAGCAGCCCGCCCAGGGTAGACCGTCTCCCAGGATGGCCACAGTGGCGATAGGAACCAGTGCAGAACACCCCCATGAGGTCCTGCTGGGGTTCAGGTCAAGGCGGTGGGTGGGCAACGTCTACCCGAGTCTCCTTCTTCCAAGCCCTTCAGGTACCTGCTGCGGCCACGCAAGGACTCAGCTCTGGGACGCAGCCACTGCTTCCGAGGCTGGTCATTAGGAGCAGGACCTCACAGACCCCCATTCTTGTCCCTGGAGCCCACGAACACCGAGTGTCTGGGAACAGAGGCTTCGTGTAGAACGAGGGTGGGTCTGAGGTGGGACGTGGCCTGAGCTCCTGCCTCGCAGGTCCTGGTGGGGGGGGGGCCGGGCCTGGGCCCCCAGGAGCTGGGACAAGCCAGCAGGCGGCCGCCATTCACCCATCCCGCCGGTGGGCATCCTCGCACCCAGCGTCTGCTGTGGGCGCATTTCCAGACACGACAGCGTTCCCCTGGAGGGTCTGACCAGAACGTTCCTTGTGGGGTCCTGTTTACTCGCTGAGTGGTGAGTCTGAGCAGTAAATGCCATAAAAATCATTTTTCTATTTCTGAGCACTCCTGTCAGCGCGATGAGGTTTTAAGTGGTTTGCTGGACCTGCCGGGTGCAGAGAGAAAGCCACACACTGCGGGGCATCGATCCCCCCCAGAAGCCTCGCCCGCTGCACGGAACCAGAAGACTTTCTTGCCAAGGACTTCTCTCCCGACCACGCACTCCACCTCTGCCATGGGCAGAGCCATCGGGAGAGCCGTGTCCCGTCCACTGCTGGCCACCAAGTGAAAATCACTCTCCAGGACACCCGGAACCTGAATGCCCCCCCAAACTCTCACGCTGAAAAGCCCGTGCCCCGTTATCTAGAGCATGCCGGTTTGGAAAGAGAGCTACGGTGGCAGCGTGGGCGGGTGGCTTCACAGAGAGGCAGGTGTGCACACAGATGCCCACAGGGCGAGGCTGGGAGCAGTCCTGGGACACAGCCTGCCACGATGTCCCCCTGAGGAGTCCAACCTGCCCACACTTGATCACCAGCTGTCCTGTGTGACGTACATCATGGAAGGGCAAAGGTGGTTCTGAGCGCAGGGTGCAAGAGCTTACACAACATAAATGGAGACCATGCACTGGCCCTTCGAATGGGAGCCGCGCTTTCCCCTGGAGGGACACAGGGACAGCTTTGTAGCGGCTCCCAGGCGCTGCACTGAAGCCCGCTTTGAGCAGCCTTCGATCTCAGGCACCGAGTGTCTCCAAGTGGCCGTCTCTGTGGAAATCCATGTGGGGAAGCAAGGCGTTCAGAGAGGTGGGCTGCTGGCGTTTTCCTGGAGGAAACTTGGAAGCAGCTTAAATGTCTGATAAGAGGACGACGGAGCTGCCCAGTGGTGTGTCCCCTGGGGGCATGATGTGGGCACGCAGCCGTCCGTGACAGGTGCACCTCTCTGGGGAGCAGGCCCAAGACCGTCTGGCCAGAAGACACCTGAGCGCTGTTGCTCGCCAAAGCATGGCAGCTGCTCCCCTGGCATCCCGGCAGGAGCGGTCGCCCGGCCCAGGCGCCCCTGGGCCCGTCATCACGGGCCAGCTGCAAATAAACTCCAGGGGGGCTGGTTTGCACCTCAGATTCCCGAGAACTGGGGCTCCCACCTCTCCCTGGGGCTTCCTTTGTGGGACCCCCCTACGCCTGTTGCCCCCGTGGCATTTCATGAGATTGTTGGTGGCCCCTTCTTGGGCTCCATGTAGTCTCAGCCTCGTTTCCCTCCCCGAGCCGCTTGTGCTGTTCTGTGAACCCCAGGGTTTCTCCAAGCCGGAGCCAGCGCCCCCCCAGCCCCAGATTCCACGTGGTTACAAACAGCCTCTGAGTTTCCTTCCTGCAACAATTCCTGGTTTTCACACTGACTTAATGCGAACCAGGCCTCGCCTCATCTGACCGTCTCCGCAGGGGTGCACTGGGAGGGGACAGTGGTGGAAGTTCTCAAGTAGCCAAGAAACAGGAGCAGGAGGCCCGAGACCACCTGGGCACCCCGGTCAGGCCGACCCCAGTTCAGCTGCTCGCTGGTCCCGGCCCTCGGGAGAGCCGGCTGCGCTGCCTCCGAGTCCTTGTCTGCAGGACGAGGACAAAGACTCGGGTTCTCCGGTGTCTGGCGCAGGCCAGGCAGAGTGACAGGTGGGGCTGCCAGATTCCAGAGGGGAGCAAAGCGCTTGGAGCAAGTGGGGTGGGGCGAGGTGCTGGAGCAGCAGTGTCTCTGGACAGGGTTTCCTGGCAGACTCTTGGGGCGCTGTGTGGGAAGACGGGAGCCATGGGCAGAGAGGGCGTCGGGCCCCCGGGGCTGCCCAGAGCTGCACAGGAGAGACGGGAGTCTAACTGGGGAGAAGCCCGGCCTAGACGCTGGGCAGAAGCCCCGTGCAGCTGAGGTGGGGGGCCGTGAGGGGAAGCTGGGCTTGTGCTGGGTGGGTTTGGTGGCCTTGGTGTGGGTGAAGAGGGACTGGTATGCTTGTGAAACCTGGAGTGCTTGGGGGTCGGTAGGCCTGGTGGGCTGGGTGTCCATGCCCAGCGGGGGAGATGTCGATGCTTGAGTCAAGAAGCTCCAGGACACAAAGGCAGCATGGATTCTGTGCAGCGTGGATTCTGTGCAGTGTGGATTCTGTGCAGCGTGGGTTCTGTGTAAAGTGGAGGGTGACAGGGTGCCCGGATGACTCTGTCTTGGCACACCCTTAGACATGGCAGAGGTGCCTGCCAGATGTTTGCCTGATGTCTGTCCTGCAGACGGCTCATGTCCGCAGGGTCCTGTGCCCAAGACCTCCTGCTCAGGGGTGTGTAGAAAGTGCTGGGATGGAGAGCCCCCCACCTCTTCTGAGATGCTCCCCACAAGAGCCCAGTGCTCTCCTGGTCTCTCCTGAGTGCCCCAACTTTCTGCCTAGACTGGCACATGGCCAGGGTGGTCAGTGTCTGCCTGCTGTCAGCCTGGGTAGAGCAGCCTGCAGCGGTCTGCAGAACCAAGGCCTGGGGTGGGGTGTGTGGGGAGGGAGCTGGGTGGGGTGTGTGGGGAGGGAGCTGGGGGGTGTGGGAGGAGTGGGTGGGTGTGGGGGAGGGAGCTGGGTGGGGTGTGTGGGGAGGGAGCTGGGTGGGGTGGGGTGTGTGGGGAGGAGCTGGGTGGGGTGTGGGGAGGGAGCTGGGTGGTGGGGTGTGGTGTGGGGAGGGAGCTGGGTGGGGTGTGTGGGAGGGAGCTGGGTGGGGTGGGGTGTGTGGGGAGGGAGCTGGGTGGGGTGTGTGGGGAGGAGCTGGGTGGGGTGGGGGTGTGTGGGGAGGGAGCTGGGTGGGTGTGTGGGGAGGGAGCTGGGTGGTGGGGTGGGGAGGGAGCTGGGTGGGGTGTGGGGAGGGAGCTGGGTGGGGTGTGTGGGGAGGGGAGCTGGGTGGGGTGGGGTGTGTGGGGAGGGAGCTGGGTGGGGTGGGGTGTGTGGGGAGGGTTGGCTTTGTGGGAAGTGGGGGGACTGTGTGGGGAGGGCAGGGGGGCTGAGTGGGGCGTGTGTCCCAGGGCAGCTATCAGCAGCCCTGGGCCTTTGCCACTGTCTCTCCACACAGTGAGTCTCCTGGGGTGGCAGCAAAGATGGCGGTCAGTTGTGCTGGGGCCTAGAGCCAAGCCAAGCTTCTCGGCCCTGGATGGCCCCGGATGGCCCCTGGGTGCCGCCCACCCCACTGCCTTCCTCGGGATAGAAAGGGGAACAAGACAGTCCCTCCACAGTGGGGGGCAGCCCCCCTGCATCGTGCTTACTGGTGTCTCAGTCTCACTCCCGACCCACCTTCGAGGGAAGGCAGTTAGCTCAGAACCTGCCAGTGCTTCGGCCCCTGGGGCTGCTGGTGGCAAGGGATTGTGTGCCGCCCCTGGCGAGGACCCTGGGGCGGGGCAGGGGCAGGGTGGAGGGAGAAGAGGCAGGAGCTGCCCTTTGGGTGGGAGGATGGAAAGTGGCCCCAAGAATGTCCTGAGTGGGGCCTTGGAGCTGGGGTGCACGTGAAGCCCCAACTCCCCTTCGGGTGGGCACTGGGTCGTGCGCAGAGTGCCAAGGAATGTTCTGGAATCTGCTGGGAAATGCTGCTCAGCTCCTGCGCAGGCTCCTCAGGGGCCCTGCGAGGCTCGCTCCGCGCCTCCCACGCAGGCAGCGCCGTGCGGCCAGCCCTAGGAGGCCGAGCCTGTGGCCGCCTGGACACCTGTCTAGAGCACACATGGCCCCGGGCGGCTGGCGGGGCCGGGGCTGTGTCTGGGCCTCTCTGGCCCACGCTGAGACAGAAACAGCGGTGGTCTGCTCGTTCGCTCTTTCTGCTCGCAAGCCTCCCCTTGGGACTCAGGCTCCTGACTCCTCAGGGCCTCCTGGGGCCAAGGTAAAACCTACTGGGGGTGCTTTTGATGGGGGCTGGGCTTTGACACCCCACACACCCCAGATCCACTCGACGGTCCCTGCAGGAGCCCGTGTGCTCCGGGCGGGGAGGGGGAGCACATCCTGTAGGCCCTGCGAATGAGCCTGACAGGGACAGAGCCGTCCGCAGCAGGGGACAGGCTGGGGAGGGCGAGAGGGACAGAGGCCTCCCAGCTCCTGTGCCGTGTGGACGCCTGCCTGCCTCGCAGGGACGGACTCTGCCCCATGATGGCCCCACCTGCCTGAGCCATCCCTGAGGAGGAGCCAGTCCAGGCCTGAGCTTTCTGAAGCGCATGCAGTCCACTCGCCGCCAAGCTGCGCAGTGACCTCAGGCCCAGAGACGGGCCTGAGTTCCAGATCCCGTCCACGCCTGGACGGGCCCATGTGCGGCGCACCGCTGCCACCTAGCGGCCCGCTCCACGCCGCGCACAGGCCACTGACGGGCGGCCCAATTGAGAGGGACGGGTGCCCCTGCGGGCAGTGGCCACAGACCCAGCTCCTGCAGCATCCCTTGGCATCAGGGTGGAATCAGGGTGCCTCTGAGACCTGCATCCAGGACCGACAGAGTTAGTACATGAAGTCTCAGGCCCCTAGTTAGTGTACATTTCATGCACGAGGAGGCGTGGTATAGTTCGTATAATTCTATACCCAATATGTGCAGCCCAAACTATCATTGACTAGGATTGAATATGAACAGGCCCAGGGAGTCCCATGGCAACGATTCTCTATTTGGGAGATGTGGTGGGCTTTGGAATGGAATATTTGGAAGAAACCATGGGGCTGCAGGACAGGCTAACGTGGTGCTCGTGGGGGGGAGCCCACCATCATCAAGTATACTTAGATGTCTTCCAGGGTCTTCCCCTCACAGATGGGGGAACGGAGGCTCAGGTAGACAAGGCACCGTGTTGGATTTGCTTGCTGTGAGTGTTTGTGCCCCCAAGCGTTCGCCTGTGAACTCCCTGTGCTCCTAGAACAGGAGACTGGGCCTTTGGAAAGATGAAGGTGGAGGGTGGGGTAGGTGAGGGTGGGTAGGTGCCCAGGCAGGAGAGTCACCTCAGTGGGGGGCACAGGGAGCAAGAAGGGCCATGACAGAACCTGCCCTCCAGGGATCCCACAGGGACAGGTGTGAGTGTGTGTGTGTGTATGTGTGTGGTGTGTGTGTGTATGTGTGTGTGGTGTGTGTGTGTATGGTGTGTGTGTGTGTGGTGTGTGTGTGTGTGGTGTGTGTGTGGTGTGTGTGTGTATGTGTGTGTGGTGTGTGTGTGTGTGTATGTGTGTGGTGTATGTGATGTGTATGTGGTGTGTGTATATGTGTGTGTGTATGTGTGTGTGTGGGTGGGTGGTGTGTGTGTGTGATGTGTGTGCACATGTGTGTATGTGTGCAGTGTGTGTGTGTGGTGTGTGTGTGTGGTGTGTGTGTGTGATGTGTGTGCACATGTGTGTATGTGTGCAGTGTGTGTGTGGTGTGTGTGTGTGTGATGTGTGTGTGGTGTGTGTATATGTGTGTGTATATGTGTGTATGTGTGCAGTGTGTGTGTGATGTGTGTGTGTGTGATGTGTGTGTGGTGTGTGTATATGTGTGTGTGTGTGGTGTGTGTATATGTGTGTGTGTGTGGTGTGTGTGTGCAGTGTGTGTGATGTGTGTGTGGTGTGTGTGTGGTGTGTGGTGTGTGTGTGTGTGTGGTATGTGTGTGGTGCGTGTGTATGTGTGTGTGCACATGTGTGTATGTGTGCAGTGTGTGTGATGTGTGTGTGGTGTGTATATGTGTGTGTGTGTGGTGTGTGTGTGGTGTGTGTGTAGTGTGTGTATATGTGTGTGTGTGTGTGCTGTGTGTGTGTGGTGTGTGTGGTGTGTGGTGTGTGTTGGTGTGTGTGTGTGGTTGTGTGATGTGTGATGGTGTGTGTGTGTGGTGTGTGTGTGCGGTGTGGTGTGTGTGGTGGTGGTGTGTGCGTGTTGTGTGTGGTGTGTGTGTATGTGTGCAGTGTGTGGTGTATGTGTTGTGTAGTGGTGTGTGTGGTGTGTATATGTGTGTGTGTGGTGTGGTGTGTGTGTGTTGTTAGTGTGTGTATATGTGTGTGTATGTGTGTGGTTGTGTGTGGTGTGTGTGTGTGTGGGTGTGTGTGTGGTGTGTGTATATGTGTGTGTATGTGTGTGGTGTGTGTGTGTGTGGTGTGTGTGTGGTGTTGTGTGGTGTGTGTGTGGTGTGTGTATTACTGTTGTGTGTGTGTATGTGTGTGGTGTGTGTGTATGTGTGTGGTGTGTTGGTGTGTGTGTGTGTGTGTGGTGTGTGTGTGTGTGTATGGTGTGTTGTGTGTGTGTGTGTGTGTATGTGTGCAGTGTGTGTGTGTGGTGTGTGGTGTGTGTATATGTGTGTGTGTGTGTGTGTGGTGTCTGCGTGTGTGTGTGAATGGCCACCTCTGGCAAAGAGGAGTGAAGGCACTGGGTGTCTTAGTTTTGCATTTGCATTGCTGTAACGAATATGTGACCTAAACAATTTAGGGGAACAAGAGGATTTTTACTGCCTGACATTTTAGGTTGCAGTGCATTAGGGCAGGAGAGTTGCCAGCAGGTGCCCAGGGAACTGGCCGCATAAATTCCAAGGAAGAATTGAGTCCCGCAGGTTTAGTCGCTTGGGAAGGTCATGGCACCTTTAAGAGGTGGAGCCTTGCTGGAGGAAGGCAGTCTCGGGTGGTGGGTCTTGAGGAGGATTAGCCCCGTGCTGCTTCTGCCATGAAAGACTGTATCCCCCCTCTGGTATCCTAAGCTGATTAAATCTTCCTTTCTCCCTTACGTCACTTGACTTTGGGTGGTCTCTCATGGCAACTCAAAGAGTAACCTGTATAAAGGGGATTTTTACTGCCTTGCACCTGAGACCACTCTCCAGCCCTGGAAACCTCACCAACAAATCACCTTTGAACCGTAATCTTCCAAGCCCAGTCCCCGGGGTCTTACATCCATCTTACACTATAAAATGTATTTTGTCCACCTAAAAAAAGCTTCAATATCCAAGATTAAAAGTTTCTATAGTCCAGCTGGAAGTTCTTCATAGTTATTAATAGTTCAGTCTCAACATATCAAAAAATCTAGTTTTTCAATTGTTAGCCCCTATAAAATAAAAAAATTAATTATTTCCAACATATAATAACAGAATAAACACTTGTGGTTTAAAATAGAATCATCAAGACACAGCAAGAAAACAGTAAATCAAAACTAAGAGCAAAGTCCAGCAAGAGAAATACCACATTCTCCTTCTTTGGTCATGTTGGCTCTGAAACGCTGGGCGATTCCATCCGTCCAGCCCTGCTGCCTTTGCAGTCTCTGCTCTGTTTCTATTCTCTAAAATGGCCCACCAAGCTCTGGTTAGTGGCTCTTCTAGCCCAAAGTTTCAAAGTCTTCCACATCTATCAAAACACTTCAAAAGGCATAAAAGCCTTTTTGGTCTGGTAAATTACAGGCAAGACCCTGCTTCTCTGGTATCAACAGTCTGTTTAATATTGCATTGCTGTAAGGAACATGGGAGCCCCACATGTAAGGGGGAGCAAGAAGGTGTTCATTCACGCTCAAAGTGACTATAGGCTTCTGTTGATCGCGAGGGGAAGGAGTGAAGGAAGAGCTGAGAGACGTACAGGGACCAAAGCGCACCTTCCGCTTACCAGTCTGACAATGTGACGAGTTCGCCCTCCATCTTATGCACCCGACAGTCCCCGGGTGCAGGTGCAGAAGTGCAAAGGCCCTGGGGAGTTCAGAGAAAGGGAGGAGCGGCCCAGGTAGCTCAGTGGAGTCTGGGGGGATATGTTAGGAAGAGATAAGTCAGAGGGGCCACAGGGAGCATCGTCATGGGCGATGGCAGCGAGGTGTCCGCAGGCAGAAGCGGCAAGCTACAGAGGAGAGGCTGCTGGGAGAGGCAGGCGTGGGATGGGTGGGGCAGGGTGTTGGGGAGATGGGGCGAGTCGGGCGAGGGGCCAGTGGTTGGGCTCTCTGATGATGGCTTAAAGACATGGATCCCAGGGGACGACTCGGGGGCAGCGGGTCTGACGGGACGTCCAGGTGCTCTGCAGCGATGGGGGGTGAGGAGCCCACATCCCTGTGGCAGGGGAGGGGTCTGCCCATGCTCCTGGCCGCACATGCTGCAGATGGGGCGATGCTTGGGCTCCTGGGTCTGCGCACACCCCAGCGGAGACTTGTTAACAGCAGAGGCTCCAGCATTGAAATCCTGTGTGCTTGTCGCTAAGCCGTCCAGGTCTAGAGATGATTGGTCGTCATGGCAACTGATGCCAGCTGAGGAGAGTGACATCCACCACCCACCAGCATCCTTATGCCAGCTGGCGACCCTGAGAGAGGATGGTGGAAAGTCATCGGTCAGTGGATACCCATCTTTACCTCCGTCCGGGGTGACAGCTGTGACAGCTCTTTCGGGCAAGCTCCCTGGCTTTCTGAAACAATCTTCTGGTTTTCTGTGGCAGCAGCAGCAGACCAGCAATCACCATGAATGTTCCAGAAAGCCCATTGATTCAGTCTGGAGGCCAGTCATGCCCAAGGTCCCTCTGGGTGGAAGCTGGTGCTGTCCAGGCTGGCTGGTCCTTTCCTCTGCCAGCATCCGAGGCCCTGCAGTTTGCAATGCATTGTACCCCTCGGAGCCCCTCGCCTGCCTGCATGCCCAGAGCCCCTCGCCGGCCTGCACGCCCAGTTTTATCTATTCATTTATGCTTTGCATGTGTGTGTGGACCAGAAGTGCAGGCTGCCGCCATTTCTACCCAGCGCTTTTACATGGGATCTGGGGATCCAAACTCCTCCTGTGGCTCACAAAGCCAAGGCTTCAACCTCTGAGCTTCAGCTCTCTGGCCCCTCCCCCACTCTGAGATGGTGCCGTTGCATTGGGCCACTCAGCCGTGCAGGTCACTCTTCCCAGTTTGGGACGGCCGACCGGCGCCCACAGCCCCCTCTGCCGTAGCTGAGGTCTTGGCAGGTCACAGACTCCGCTACCACAGCTGCAGGCCTGCTTCGGGGCCTTTGCACCTGCCGTGGCTTTTGCTGGCATCATGTCTTTCTGCACATTCCCGGGCATCTGGGCATCTGCTGCACACACGTCAGTCCTCTGGGAGCCGTGCGGCCTCACGGTGCCTGACTGCTTTTCCTCTGAGCACCCGTCGCTGCCTGGAGCCATAGAGTTTGCCTGTTGCACCGTGCAACGTGCCACTGCCTCGCACAGCTCGGGCAGCGCAGAGCAAGCAGAGGGGCGCGTGCGCGGGAGCCAGGAGCTGGAGTGGGTGTACGGGAGGAAAGGAGCCTCCGACGTCCGCGCACGCCTTTGAACTTGACTGTCACCTGGCGAGCGGAAGGGAACGAGTGGGCGGCAGGTTGTGGGGAGCCTCGGAGGAGGGCGTGGAATCACGGGGCTGGACAGCCCTGGCAGGACTGGGGGTGTCTCGGGAAAGGGCTCGACCACAGCAGGCCTCGGGCTGTCTGGAATGCGGAAGGGAGCAGGTCCATCCCATCCTAGCTCGTGGTCCTCAGCTGTCCTGGGAGGACGGCGCCGAGTGACCATGGGAGACAGGGTCCACGACTGGCAGAGAGGGCGAGCTGTGGTGGCCTGGATGAGCTCCCTGGGAAGGGCGTTCTGGCAGCGTGGGCATCTCTGGGGTGCACAAACCACAGAGGGTAGACGGCAGAGAAGCCAGGAAACTGCCCGGACACGGCCTGAGGTGTGGGGCGGCTCAGAGCTCCCTCCCCAGCTGGTGTGTCCGGAGGTGCCAGCAAGTGCTTCTGTCTCAGCCACACGAGACCCTCGGCCCTGGAGCCTGTCGCAGGGAGCAGAGGAGCCTCTTCACTCCTTGTGAGCCTCAGACAGGTCTCCACGGGGCCGTCTCAGGGCCCGACCCCAACCTCCACACCTGGCCAGCCAGGCCAGCAGAGGTGGGCAGGTGGGTACAGATGGAGAGCAGCTGGCCGTGGCAAGAGGGCAAGCCAGCAGTGCCCGGCGCTGGTCCCGGCAGGAGGGGTGCCTGGCGCTGGTCCCGGCAGGAGGGGTGCCCGGTGCTGGCCCTGGCAGGAGGGGGTGCCTGGCGCTGGCCCTGGCAGGAGGGGTGCCCAGTGCTGGCCCTGGCAGGAGGGGGGCCTGCGCTGGCCTGGCAGGAGGGGTTCCTGGCGCTGGCCTGGCAGGAGGGGGTGCCTGGCGCTGGCCCTGGCAGGAGGGGGTGCCTGGTGCTGGCCCTGGCAGGAGGGGTGCCCGGTGCTGGCCCTGGCAGGAGGGGGTGCCCGGTGCTGGCCCTGGCAGGAGGGGTGCCCAGTGCTGGCCCTGGCAGGAGGGGTGCCCGGCGCTGGCCCTGGCAGGAGGGGTGCCCGGTGCTGGCCCTGGCAGGAGGGGTGCCCGGTGCTGGCCCTGGCAGGAGGGGGTGCCTGGCGCTGGCCCTGGCAGGAGGGGGTGCCCGGTGCTGGCCCTGGCAGGAGGGGTGCCCGGTGCTGGCCCTGGCAGGAGGGGTGCCCGGTGCTGGCCCCCGCCCTCTGCTCTCGCTGCGGCTGTGACTGACAGGTCCCTCAGCTTATGCGGATGTGACTCTCCTGCCCCAGTGGGCTGCGACCTGGAATTGTGGGCTGGATAAAACCCCTTACCCCCTAAGGTGTTTGGGTCGCTCGCTTATTACCGCAGCGGGTCACAAAGTTGAACCCTGAGTGGCTCACGGTGTCCTGGTGGGACCTTCTGGCTTCCGAGGGCAGGTGGCCCAGTAGCAGCACGTGTCTTCACCACAGGGACCCGCCTGCTGCGTGGGGAGGCAGGGAGGCTGGGCCTCAGGTCAGCGGCTGTGCACAGGCTTCTCCTTCCCTCCCTCCGGGCACCAGGGCCCAACCGGTCCTGTAAGCCTTGCGGGCCTCTCTGGCCAGGGCACGCACGCTGGCCTCGCTTTGCCACAGGCGGGGATGGACTTTGCTCACTCTTTCCCCGGCGCGCTGTGTGACTCCTGTGCTGCAGATGAGTCGGAGACCAGGGGTCAGCAGTCTGCGTGGTCATAATCCAAACCAGAGCGGTCCAGCGATGCTCGTCCCTTCAAGAATCCTTTCCCTCCTCTCTTCCCTCCCTTCCCGGTGGAAGCCAGTCTGGCTGCCACGTGCTGATCGGTCGGCAGGGGGCAGCAAAGCCTTCCCCCAGCAGGCCATCATGTTAGCTCTGGGTAACGCGAGAGGATGCAGGGGGAGCTGGCTCTCCGTGGCGGGAGTGTGCGGGTCTCACAGGACCATCTGGGGGTGTCATGGGTATAGGGGTGGAGTAGTAGGTGAGGCCAAAGAGCCAGCATGAGCCAGGCCTGCCCATAGGGGTCTCCTGCAGGGTCTGGGCACAGTGACAGCTGGCACCAGAGGTTCTCTGGGGATTGCGGGCAGAAACCCAGACCTTCCAAGTTTGCAGACGCTTGTGCACAAGACGGCCTCTACGCAGTGTCCCACGGGCAGACCCTGGACAGCTGGCTGCCATCGCAGTCCCCATTGTGGGCGGGGATGGTGGCCCCATCCTTGCACCTTGTGTGGCTGATAAACAGACCTCAGCGTGACCAGCAGGGGGCAGAGGATCACCCTTCTTGGGTGCACCTGGAGGGAGGCTGGGCGAGCCGGAGGCGTCCTTCCCGGCTAGCTGCAACTGGGCTTGGCCCGCAGCAAAGCCAGGAGTGGGGAGTGGAGAAGGGGGCGCCCTGTGCAGAATGGGGGGAGTGGAGAGTGGGGCCGTCCTGTGCAGACATGGAGGGTGGGGGAGGACAGTGGGGGTATCTTGTGCAGGTATGGGGGGAGAGAAGAGTGGGAGCGTCCGGGGGGGGGGGTCGGTGGTAAAGCAGGGTCCCTCCCTCTGTCTGTGACTCTTATGCTGATGATGCTGTGGGCAGATCTCCACTTTGCCGTGGCTGGAAGTCCAGTCGCAATGACAGGTTGGTGGGACACAGTGGAGCCCTCCCCTCCTCAGCCACCCGAAGTGACAGATGCCCACCACAATGTGTTCTTCAGGGGCTTGTGCCCACACTGCAAAGGGGCTCCAGCCCCAGTCTCCTGCAACCTGTGGTGGGACTGCAGTGGACAGCCCCAGGGTGACTGTCATCTTGCCTTTCCGGACAAGCCCTCCATGTTCACCTCGGGCTTCTCTATCCAACCTGCAGCGTCTCAGCAAGACTACTGCCACGTCACGTGGGACCCTCCTAACTTGGGGGTCCTGACCCCCCTTGCCTGATCTGTACCTTCATGCTGATCCCTGTTCGAGTCCTTGGTCTCTTCCAGCACAGTGCCCCTCCCTCCCCGCTCCGTGGGCTGAACCAGGTTCACAGTCTGTCCAGTGTGTAGACGGCCTTTGTTGGACAACACAGCCTATGCCAGGCCAGGTAAGCCGTTCTAGTAAATCCTGTCTATAATAATTATGTACAGATATAGAATATGTGTGCAGCATGCCATAGAGAAAATAGATACCATGTATAATATACACACACATCTATCGTTTACCGTTATCTCCCTGCCATCTATCTATATCTATCACCTGTCTATTTAATCTCTATTATCTGTCTTATATGTCTATCATCATCATCAGATCTTCCATTTGTCTGTCATCATTCTATCTGTTCAGTTCACCCGCATGGTTGCTGATAAATGACTATCAAATGGCTTAAGGGAACAAGTTTATTTCCTTATGACAGTCCAGTTACAGTTCTCAGTCCAGCTTGACGGGAGAGCAGCACCAACACCAGGGCCAAGGGAACTGGCCACACCATCTCTACACACAACTGAGAGAGGGATGATCCTTAGCCCTTCCTATCAGCTAGACAATCTCCTGCAGGTTTGCTCTGGGTCCAACTCCACTACTAATTCTCCACAAATGTGCCCAGAGCAAAAACCCTCAACCGTCAAGTTGACACCTGTGCCCACCTATGACACTATCTACCTAACTATCTACCTTTCTATCTATCCATCTGTCTGTCTGTCTATCACATCATCATCAAATTTCTATCAATCTGTCTATCGTCATATCATCTATCTTCCATCTGTTTCTTTCTGTCATTACTCCATCTCTGTCTGTCTGCCTGTCTGCCTGCCTGTTGTCTGCCTGTCTGCCTGCCTGTTGTCTGCCTGCCTGTCTGTCTGCTTGTCTGTCTGCCTGTCTGCCTGCCTGTCTGTCTGCTTGTCTGTCTGCCTGACTGCCTGTCTGCCTGTCTGTTGTCTGCCTGCCTGTCTGTCTGCCTGTCTGTCTGCCTGCCTGTCTGCCTGCCTGCCTGCCTGCCTGCCTGCCTGCCTGCCTGTCTGCCTGCCTGCCTGCCTGTCTGCCTGCCTGCCTGCCTGTCTGTCTGTCTGTCTGCCTGCCTGCCTGTCTGTCTGCCTGTCTGTCTGCCTGTCTGCCTGCCTGCCTGCCTGCCTGTCTGCCTGCCTGCCTGCCTGCCTGTCTGTCTGCCTGTCTGCCTGCCTGTCTGCCTGTCTGCCTGCCTGTCTGTCTGCCTGCCTGCTTGCCTGCCTGCCTGCCTGTCTGTCTGCCTGCCTGCCTGCCTGCCTGTCTGTCTGTCTGCCTGCCTGCCTGCCTGCCTGTCTGTTGTCTGCCTGCCTGTCTGTCTGCCTGTCTGTCTGCCTGCCTGCCTGCCTGCCTGCCTGCCTGCCTGCCTGTCTGCCTGCCTGCCTGCCTGTCGGTCTGTCTGTCTGTCTGTCTGCCTGCCTGCCTGTCTGTCTACCTGTCTGTCTGCCTGTCTGCCTGTCTGCCCTGTCTGCCTGTCTGCCTGCCTGCCTGCCTGCCTGTCTGCCTGTCTGCCTGCCTGCCTGTCTGCCTGTCTGTCTGCCTGTCTGTCTGTTGCCTGCTGTCTGCCTGCCTTGCCTGCCTGTCTGTCTGCCAGTCTTCTCGTCTGCCTGTCTGCCTGTCTGCTTGGCCGGTCGCCTGCTGCCTGCCTACTGCCTGCTGCCTGTATGTCTGTCTGTCTGCCTGCTGTTGCTGTCGTCTGCCTTGCCTGCCTTGTTAGTCTGTCTGTCTGCCTGCCTGTCTGCCTGCCTGTCTGTCTGCCTGCCTGCTTGCCTGTCTGTCTGCCTGCCTGTCTGTCTGCCTGCCTGCTTGCCTGCCTGTCTGTCTGCCTGCCTGCCTGTTGCCTGTCTGCCTGCCTGTCTGTCTGCCTGCCTGTTGTCTGCCTGTCTGCCTGTCTGTCTGCCTGTCTGCATGTCTGCCTGTCTGCCTGTCTGCCTGCCTGTTGTCTGCCTGTCTGTCTGCCGCTGTCTGTCTTGTTGTCTGTCTGCTGCCTGTCTTGCCTGCTGCTGTCTGCTGCCTGTTGCCTGCCTGCCTGTGTCGCTGTCTGCCTCCTTGATGCTGCCTGCCGCCTGCAGTCGCTGCCTGCCTGCCTGTCGTATCACCGTCCAGCCTCCATCCGTCTTCCAGGCCACTCCTCTGAAGAGCCCGCGCAGCACGCTTGGGCTGAACCTCTGCTGTGGTGCCACGTTCTGAGGCCCAACTCCAGGGCGGGCTGAGCTCACTCTGCAGGAGGGACAGGGCCGACCTCGGGGTCACCTGACAGCCGGTTGCTCTTGCTTGTCTTTCTTCCTTTCTTTTCCCACACGACACTCCCTGACATAGCACATACCCTCCACTGAAGGAACTTGGTGCTTTGGGAGCTGAGGCAGCCACTGCGGATGCCCAAGGAAGCAGCAAGACGTGTTCTGAGACGTGTCACGTGGTTCTGCGTCCTCCTCAACAGATCCAATGAAGGCGGACCCTGCAACCCAACCCTTCGGGATTGATCATGAGAGCCCCGTGCTGTGTGTAAGACCCCCACATGCCGCTGGCAGGATGCGAGGCGGTGACCCTTGGGCCGCTCTGGACCCCGCTGGTGAGACGCTTGCAGAGGCTGAGGTGGCCATGCGTGGCGGTCCTGGTCCTGCAGTTTCTTTGGTGGCAGGCCTGGGGGGCATCCGCCATTCTGCATCCCTAGGCACTGAACACCCCCAGGGCTCCTGCTGCCCTGCCCTGCCCTGTTGGGCCCCAACGCCACAGACAAGACCCTTTCCATGCCCCCCCCCGGTCCCCTAATCCCTTTCCTTCCCCTCCCCTCTCTCCGTGATCCCCTGTAGCCAAAATTCTGCAGGGAGCAAATCACAGGAGATCAAAGCAGCTAGCATCCTCAAAAGCCCAGGGGCCTCGTCCCCCCATCGTGGTCCCGCCCTGCCGTCCGGAGCTTGCTCGGACGGAAGCCCCCGGTGGCACTGCGTTCTGGGAAGTAAGTCTCAAGCAGTCGATGGTAATTAAACAGCTGAGTGGGCCCGGGGGCTGCTGCTGGACCTTCATGTTTCGTGACTTGCTCAACCTCTCAGCGATGTTTGAAGCGCATGTCGTTTCCTGAGTCCACTGTGTGGACCTTCCAGCAAGCCGACGCAGTTTTCTGGATCATTCCCAGTGGCTGCTCTTGGGCACCTGCTAGGACTTTCCTGCCTTGGGGACCCTCTGCTTCCTCCCCTCTACAGAGAGAGCCCTGTTCTGTGACCAGCGGCCGACACTGCAGCGCAGTCCCACTGCTGGGCGATGGAGGGGTCATCTCACCCCATGCCCCACCGGAGGGCAGCTGACCATCCGGCTGTGTGACAGAGGTCAACTTTTGCTCTGTGGGTTCACGCCCCCCTTTGTCCACTGAACGTGACTATGCTGAGTGCAACGTCTAAACTTGGCAGCCTCCAGAGACTCAACTGTGCTAACGGACAGGTGCTGATCACAGGTGGGGTTAAGTCTGGTGGGCGCGCAACACCCACAGGGTGGGTCCTTTCGGGACCTTCCCCGGGCAGACGGCTCAGCCGATGGAAGTATGCTACTTCGGCAGCTCTCCGTGGTCACTGCCCATCACTGGTCACTGGGAGTCCCGTGTTCCCCAGGGGCCCTGACACCACTTACCCTGCTGGGAGAAGGCTGAAGGAGAGGGCGGGGCGGGTGGGCCGCCTGCAGCTTCAGAGCCCACCCAGTAGCATCTGTGTCTCCTATTCCTTCCTGTGGCTGGGGCTCACCGCAAGGGAGGCTGGGAGATGCTTGAGGGGCTCACTGTCTCTGCCGAGTACCCAGAACTGGAGGAGCAAGTGAAGAAATGGGGTTACTTCATACTGTGGCGCAGAGAGAAGTGACGACTCTAACCACCAATCAGTGATTGCTGGAGAACGAGAGCCCAATGAGGACGCTGCTATTGGATGGTTGGGCCCGTGCCTGCGTTCATTAGCATTCATTATCAGTCTGACATGAGAAGACCGGACTGAAGCTGGTTTCTAGAAAGTCCACGAGGAGTCTTACTGGGTAACTGATGTGGGAAGGCTCAGTCCATGGTGGGCGGGATCATTCCCTACGCAAGTGGACCCGGTGATGAGGGGGGAGAGAGATGGCCAGCAAGCATGGAGCTGTGGCCAATTACACCTCTTCTTCCTTAACTTGCTTGGGTCAGGCGTTTTGTTCCAGCAGTGTGTGTGTGTGTGTGTGTGTGTGTGTGTGTGGTGCGCTGATGGGTGTATGAATGGACAGGTGGCAAACAGGTGGCTGGGTGGGATGATGGTGGATAGATGATGGGTTGAGAGTGGATGGATGGGTAGGTGGGCAGGTAGGTGGGTTGGAGGTTGAGTGGTGGGTAAGACGAGTGGTGGGTGGATGGGTGGGTAGGCAATGGGTGGGTAGGCAGATGGGTGGGTAGGCAGATGGGTGGATGAATGGTAAATAGGTGGGTGGATGGATTAGTGGTGGGTGAATGGTGGATGGATGGTAGGTGGCAGGTGGATGGAGGGTAAATGGTGGAATGATAGATGGTGGGTGGATGGGTGGGTAGGTGGATGTGCAGGTGGGTGTGTAGGTGGGTGGATGGTGGGGCTGGATGGTGGTGGCTGGATGAATGGCAGGTGGTTATGAGATAAAGGTGGATGAGTGGATGCATCAGTTGGTAGAAGGTTAGTGTGTCCCCTGAAGAAGAAGCGAGGTGATGAATAGGGGAGTGGCCTGCAAGAAGACCTGGCACCCAGACTGATGGCCAGCGTTGATTCCCAAAGCCCTGGGGAGCTGTGGGCAACTGGAGGGCTGCAGGTCGCTGCTGCAAGACCCTGGCAGGGTGATCTCTCTCCGGTACCCACAGAGCTCCGGGCACAGGGCAGGTGGCTGCTGCCCACAGGCAAAGGTGACCATGGGGGAGTGTTGAGGTCCCACAGATGCTGAGGTGACTGGATGGCTGGTCTCGGCTCCCTGTCCCCTTGCGTAGAAAGGAGGGTGAGATGAAGGCTGGGCGCCGCTAGGAAAGACTGTTCCACCTCACAACCCCAGGCTCCCCCAGTGCTCCTGAAGGAATCGCTTCTTCCCACAATAAATTCCCATGCACCCCTTTCGTTAATTCTTACTTTCTACTCATCTTTAAAATGACAAATATATAAAAATGATGTTGGAACATTCAAAGAAAAACACTGCAAAGCTACCACTCGGCACTAGCTGGTGTGTACTCAAGAGGAAAGCTTGCCATGTATTGGTAATAAAACATGTTTCAAGAAATAAGAAAAGAAGGAACATTCTAGAATGCAGGAGGCCTGGCACTCTGCCCTTTAGCTCCCAAACAGTGAGATGTGTCCCCCGCACCCCTGTGCCCGGCCTCTCACCTCCTAGGCTGGCTCCAGCATCAGTCCCACGAGGCTCCTCCAGGTCACGGCCCTCGTCCCAGAACGCCCCTTCCACGGACAGTGACATGTGCCCCTACCTCACCCATCTGCAGTGTTTGTCGGGTCTGAGCTGACCCCTGAGGCCTCAGGTTTCCTTCCGGCCAGTGATCTGGTCCCCAGTAATGCTGGGTCTCCCGGGAACCTGAGGATGTGCCCTTACCCGTGGGCAGAGTTGAGCAGCCCACGCGGGACCCGTCCTCGTGACAAGGGACCCAGAGACACACACTCAGGGCAGAGGCCTGTGACGGCAGAGACAGGCGCCACTCAGACACCAGCAGTGGGCAGATGTGCCCGCGCCCACCCAAGGCTGCAGAGGCACAAGGACCCTCTCCTGGGACCTGGAGGGCCCGAGACCCGGCTTGTGGGACTCGCGTGATGTCCCATGGGAACAAGTCCCCACGAGGGGACCGCATGGCCAGTTTTAGCACATGCCTCGATCCCAGCCCCCTTCTCCCCTCCTCCTCTCTCCTCCTACCCGCTTCCTTTCCCTCCCTGCCCCCACAGCCCAGGCGGTGCCCACGCACCTCTCACCTGGCCTCTAGGTGGCAGTGTTGGGACGGCACAGGGGCGGCCTTGTATCTGGGGGATCCGAGTCAGGCAGGGAAAGAGGTTCACAGCAGCCCCTTTGCAGCCAAAGGTCACCCCTGTGGGTCCCTCATGACTCAGGCCTCGGCCAAGCCTCTGGGGACACACCTGTGCCTGACCTCATATTCTGACCAGGATGCGACCCTCCCCTGCCTGCCCCGCTTGCCTCCGCCCTCTCCCCAGCACCCGAGATGCCTGGTCCTCGTCTCCCGGCCCAGTGTTCCTCCTGCCTCCAGGCGGAGTGATGCCCCCCAGGCTGAATGACCACGCAGAGCACACCCTGTTGCACACGGCCTCCTGCCCGACCCACATGCTCCCCATCCTGCCACGAGGAAACACCAGTTGGCTGGTGCCCACTGTAGAGACGGACAGGTGCAGAGAGGCAGGTGACCCGGGCGAGGGCCCTCCTGGGGCACCTCCCTCAGGGCACACGTGAACTTGGGCAGCGCAGCCCCATCTCGTCTCCTCTGAGGGCAGCAGCTGCTCCTGGTAGGCCGGCCGGGGCTTCTGCTTTCCTTGCGAGGCAGGGGCGTCGTGGGGACCAGAGGGACTGAGCAGTCTTCCCAGTGCTGTAGCTACTCTGCCTGTGCTGATAAATTCGTGGCCGAGTGGCTTAAGGGTTTTATTCTGACGAACAACAGTCCAGTGGCTGCTGATTGCCCAGCTTGGCAGGAGAGCCCACCTGACACCAGGGCTGAGGGACGGGCCGAGAGGGACAGTCCTCACTTGCAGACCAGAATGTCTGCCCAAATATGCGAAAGATGCCGCCTTCCTAACCGGCTGCCTTCATCTCATTCACCTGCCCAGGGCCTAGTCCCGCCCGCCACGGGCTGGGCCTCCCCTCAATCAATCGCCTGCAGGTTTGCTCGGGGCGGAACTCAACCACTGATCCCTACAAATGTGCCCGGAGCTGGAATCCTCAACCGTCAAGTTGACCCCTGTGTCTAACTACGACAAGCGGGACCACGGCAAGGAGGTGCCGGACCACACTTCTCCAGGCTGGTCCTTCGCTCAGTGTCACGTGGGCCACAGATGTCCTCCTGCCCTGGACAGGTGCCTGGGGCCCTGCCCACTGCAGGGGCAGACGCCCTGGCTGGGGCTCTCAGCCACCAGGGCTCGCTCACCTGGTGCAGGCCTGGCGTGGGCACCGCTTGCTCCAGGCTGGGATTAGTCACGGGAATGAGCCTAACGCCCTGTGCCACACGTGGGGCCACACGGAGAGCGAGGCTCCGGGCACCACTGCTGCGTGCTGCTGGATGGGAATGGCTTCCGCCCCGCCCCCTCCTGCCTCTCCCTGCCCAGGTAGATGAGTCCCGTGAACCATGCATCAGGGGCAGAGGGACCCTGGGGGTCCTAAAGTGTGAGGAATCCAGCAAAGTGCTGGCTCTCCACGGCCAGTGGAGCAGCGTCCCAGGGCCCATCTGGGGCGGGTGCTGAAGGGTGAGCAGGAGTTCAGCAGCAGACAGGGAGGAGAGAGACAGCAGTGGGAAGGCAACAGGACTGTGACCGTCCCGCCCTCGTGGTGGCGACAACTGCAGGCTAGGGCAGCGGCTGTGGGAGGAGTCTCTTTGGAAAATGGGGCGGGGGATCCTTGAAAAAGGCCCCTGCAGAGGTCAGGAAGAGGTCACAGTGGCCCAGCCAGAGTGAACTTCCATGCTTCCAAAAAGGCCACTCCAGAAGCCCAGAAGACAGCTGGGGGCGGGGAGAGAAGGAGAAGGAGGAAGGGTAAGAGGAGGGAGAGGGGCAGGAGGGGGAGGGGCAGGAGGGGGAGGGGCAGGGGCAGGAGGAGGGGCAGAAGGAGGGGGAGGAGGAGGGGCAGGAGGAGGGAGAGGAGGGGGAGGAGAAGGGGGAGGAGGGGGGAGAAGAAGGGAGAGGAAGAGGGGCAGGAGGAGGGGCAGGAGGAGGGGGACGGGGAGGGGGTCTCTGAGAGGGTCTCTCCCTGTCCTCTGTCCCCCCCGCAGTGTGTGTGGGGACTGTAGAACTCGCAACGCTTCTCCAGCACCTCGCCCTCCGTCCAAGGACAATGATCTCATGGAGGTTCTTGGGGTTTGGACTCTGCCCTGAGAACCAGGGGCAGCCTCAGAGATTTGCATGTGGGGTGGGGGGCATTGTAGGGGGCAGAAAGCTCACAGCTGCTGGGAATGTGGGCACAGGCAGCGGAGGCAGGTGGCTGGGCAGAGTCTTCATGTGGCTCCCACCAGCCTCCCCCTCTGCAAAGCTACTGTCACCCTTGACCTCTCCAGACCCCTCTGCACCCCAAATCTTTCTGACAGCATTAAAACCCACCCTCTGGGGAGCTGGGTTAGGAGACCTAGTCTTAGCCCACTTAATGGTTGGACACCTGATGTGCTTGGTATTTAATTACAGGAAGGTAGATGCCCCGAGTCAGCTCTGGATCAGGCTGGTGGATGACAGACAGACGGGAGGCAGGTGTGGAGAAGAGGTGGTGGATGATTGACAGGAGTATGTATGGAGAAGAGAGATACAGGCATGGGTGAGAGGTAGCTAAATGAGAGAGAATGACAAGAGGTGAGAGATGACAGATGATAAGTAATTGATAGATGACAAATGATAGTAGCCTTTATAGATATAGTCAGGTGGTTATCTGTAGATGATAGACAGGTGGCAGATGCTAGGCAGAGTACAGATGATGGAGGCCTGGCTTCGTCTCCTTTGGAGAGGGGCCGATGGTGCCGTCTGTCCGTGTGGAGCTGAGAGCATCTGCATTGGGTGCAGGTGCAAGTGGCCCATCTCAAATGTGTAGACGGGGAGTGGCCAGACGTGGGGCGCAGAGGGGTCAGCGCCAGGCCTAGAGAGCTCCTGTCCCTGCCTCAGCTGGGCACACAGCCTGGCTGGAGAAGGGCCTCCTGGTTCAGCAGCTCCTCTGGCTGGGCAGGGGTGAGTTTCCATGGTGGGGCGCGGGCACTGAGACGGCCGAGGCCAGCCGTGGTCGGCTGCCCTCTGAGGCTGGTTGAAAGGAAATGTTCCCATGGGCACATTTCCAGCAGCCGATGGCGGTTTAATATCCAGCACCCTGGGACGGACCCTGCTGGCTGTGGAGGGCAGGCGGCGCCCACAACAGAGAGGAAATGAAGCAGCCATTTTGTCTCCTGAACAATGGCGGCTAATCAGCCCTCAGATCAGGCGGAGACGTGGGACCTCAGCCAAGCCAGGGTGCAGGTGCAGTGAACAGGAAGGGTGGGGGGGCTGAGCCCACAGACCTGCCCGGACCTGTTTCCTCTTCTGTCAAATGGGAACACTCACGCAAGGGAACATATGCGCACGTGTTTGCGTGCACCTGTCAGTCTGTACATGTGTGAATATGTGTGCATGCTGATACACAGGTGCGTGTGGGAGTGTGTTATGTGGGTTTATATAGTGCATGGATGTGAATGTGGGGGGTGCATATCTGTGCACACATGTGCCTGTGCACGTGTATGAATGCATGCACGTATCAGTGTGTGTCTGTATATATGTATGAACAAATGAGTGTGTGTCATGCGTGTATGCACACATGCATGTGCATGTCTGTGTGTCTATGTGGATGCATGTGTGTACGCGTATATCTGTATATGTGTATATATGCACACGTGTGTGCTTGTCTATGTGTCTATGTGTGTTTGTGCATGTGTATGTGTGAACACATGCATGTGTAACTGCGTGCCTGTGTGTGTGTCTGTGATGTGTAACTGCGTGCCTGTGTGTGTGTCTGTGATGTGTAACTGCGTGCCTGTGTGTGTGTCTGTGGTGTGTAACTGCGTGCCTGTGTGTGTGTGTGTGGGCGTGTGCATACTCATGGCTCCATGCATCTCTGTGCATGTGAGCGCATGGACGTAGGTGGGGTTAGTGCATGTGTGTGTGTGTGTGTGCATGTGCATACTCATGGCTCCATGCATCTCTGTGCATGTGAGCGCATGGACGTAGGTGGGGTGAGTGCATGTGTGTACCTATGCTCATGGGAGCGCCCATGTGTGCACTTGAAGTCCTGCGAGAACATCTGCGTACGCGTGTGTGCACGTGTGCAGCGCACACGAGATAAAACCCCAAGCACCAGGTCTGAGGCCAGGTCCCTCCTCTGGCGCCTGCCGCTGCACCCCAAGTTCTTGGCCCAGGGCTGCCATCCCTGGTGCTCCTGCTCCTCCTCACCTGCCTGCAGTGATCCCCGACGCTCGGTGACCATGGCCATGGCCCCATCTTTCCACTCCCCAAACCTCTGCGAGGCCTCCAAGGCCCCGTCCGCCAGCTAGTCAAGGCCCCGGGGCCCCTGGCCTCGGCGCCCATCAGTCCTCGCCTTGTTCCCACACAAGAACAAGTCCAAACCCAAACCAGCGCTGTCCCGCCCACTCCGTACTGCTCATGGGTCTTCTCTGTTCCTCCCCCCAAGTCACCTGGTGGCCGCTCTTGACCCGGGTCAGCTCTGCCCTCCCCCCACCCATCCCCCACCCCCGGCTTTTCAGGTCCTGTTTACTTTCCTGCCACCCCAATGATGCCTCCCTCCCAGCAGACCCCTTATTGGCGCCAGCTCTGGACTTTGCCTGGGAGGGGACATTGCCCCTGCCACATCTCTCATCAGCGTGGCCTCGGGTCCCAGTTGGTTCAGGGCTGTTCTCTACAAACACCGAGGGCACCGAATGTGGGTCATCTGCTCTCACAAGAACCCGAGGGAATATTGTTCCCAGGGGAAATAACTCAGTGAGAGGCAGAGCCCTGCCCCCTCCGCTGCCTTCTGGGGACGGAGATGTCATGGATTGCATGAGCTGTCCCCTGAGGGCGCACCTGTTTGAATGCATGGTTGGTGCTTGAGACGGTCCTGGCGTCTTTGGAAGGTGGAGCTTGCTGGAGACCCGCCCTACTTTCGTCAGAAATCTGCTTTTGCAGTTTCGCTCTCTCGGCCTCCATGATATCTGCAGCGACTTGTGCGGTCGTCAGCTCTGCCTTCCGTGCCTCTCCCGCCATCGTGGACTGCATCTCCCCTCTGAACCGCAAGTCAGGTAAACATCCCCATTTCCCTGAACTTGTTCACATATTGTCTCACAGCCGCAGAGAGAGTAACGGGCACAGGAGTTAAGTGCAGACACACTGCCGCTGACCTGCGCCGAGACGGCCAGTATCTGGTCCAGCCACACTGTTTTGACAAAGTCCAGCATGGCAGAATATCGTTTCAAGGAAACAATTTCTGGAAAAAGGACCTGGCATTATTTGATATAAATAAGAAAAATGAAGAAAATATGGGGATAGTCAGGCCTTGGTGTTACTGCCCGGTTCTGGCCTAAAGCCTGCTGGCTGGGGAGTGACACACTGAGATCTAAATGGCCCGGTGCTAGGTGCTTGGGGGCTCTCCCTATGTAAACTAAGTTTTGCCTCTGGCAGGAGGATTCCTTCCTCTGGGAGTTGAGTTTACCTCCTATCTCTTCTTAGATCTTTTTTGTTTTGTTTTGTTTTGTTTTTCTCAGGACTGGTTAGGTTATAGTGTCTTCCTTATACATTTGATGTTTATGCATAAACCAGGTAAATCTGCTTTGAAGCATTCATTGTCCTTTTTGCTTTTAGCAACTGAGTGTCATGCCTGCTTTAACTCTACCTGGAGATATCATGTCTGGTCCCACACAGAAAATATGTCATTTCTGCCCTTCCTTTGTTAACTAAAATGAATATGTTTTACATAATCCTGCAAGGAATTTGGTCCTGCTCTTTTCTGATGTTTTCCCTATACACAGCGATACTTGTGGTGACACATTCTCTGCCCTTTACCCTAGATTTTCTAAAGTATGTAAACGCTGCTAAAAATGTGAATAAATGGGTTCAGATTCACTCAGCCCAGAGCTGCTTGTGTTTGTTCCTCATTTGCCAACTCCTTGCCACTTAGTTGGGGGGAACCCTGGATCCAGGTTGCAGCTGGACTGCAACAATCTGGGTCCGTCCATCCCCCTCCCCACACTGTCGCCCATGTAGCAGGAGACCTAGAGGCTGGAGCCTCTTCCAGTGAGGTGGCGGCTCCTGCAGCCCGGGGAGGCTCCTGTGTTCCGGTGCGGCCCCCTGCACAGCCTGGCACGGCAGGGTTGCGGCCTCTGCCCTCCCTAACAGCGCAGCCATAGCCAGAGCTCCAAGGCCAGCTGCCACGCTTGGTGCCCTGGCCCCGCCCATCCCCAGCACCTGAGGCCCCAGGCCCGGCTCAGCGCCCACCTCGCTTCTCAGCTTGGCTGCAGCTCAGCTGTCAGCGCTCAGAACCGAGGAGTCCTTCTGAAGCCGGGGTCTCCTGGGGGCCTGCTGCGGCACACACTAGACTTCCGTTAGCTGCAGCCTCTCTCCCAAGCCCCGACGGGGCCCTCAGTGCCCTCTGCCCCTCTGTCCTGCCCGTTTGCAGACTGCTGATCACCCCAGTGGCAGAGTGAGAATCAGCTACAGTAGGAGCTGCAGGGCAGAGGGGTGCAGGGCGCAGGGTGCAGGGCAGAGGGGTGCAGGGCGCAGGGTGCAGGGCAGAGGGGTGCAGGGCGCAGGGTGCAGGGCAGAGGGGTGCAGGGCACAGGATACAGGATGCAGGGCGCAGGGATACAGGGCGCAGGGATGCGGGGTGCAGAGTACAGGGTGCAGGGTGCAGGGCGCAGGGGTGCAGGGCGCAGGGGTGCAGGGTGCAGGGCGCAGGGGTGCAGGGCACAGGGGTGCAGGGTGCAGGGGTGCAGGGCGCAGGGGCGCAGGGGTGCAGGGGTGCAGGGTGCAGGGGTGCAGGGTCCAGGGTGCAGGGCACAGGGGTCCAGGGCACAGGGGTGCAGGGGTGTGTGATGCAGGACTGCAGGGTACTGGGTGTATGATGCAGGCTGCACCGTATGGTTTACAAGGTGCACAGTACAGTGTGGGGGGTGCTGGTGTATGCTACACTGTGCGGGGTGCAGGGCAGAGGGGTGCAGGGTGCAGGGCAGAGGGGTGCAGGGCTGGGAGCTGACAGCCCAAGTCTTCACCCTCCACCCCCGGGCTCTCAGCGACAGGTCTTGACAGCCCCTCCCAAGGTGGTGCTGTGCGCTTGGGCGAGTGACGTCACCACTCTGAACTCGGCCCCTTGCTGGACACGGTGATCACAGAGCCTGGCTCTCGGGCTGTCAGAATCGCCTGCGGTTGTAATTAGGTATTGATTTGGTAATTTGGGGAATTAATTCATTAAATGTGCACAAGTCTCATGCAACCAAAATAAGAGGGGAGGGTGTGTCGCACGCTGCCTGTGTCCAGGGGACAGCTGAAGTGGGCACAGCCCCCATTTTCAGTGCTGTGGACCCCGCATCCTGAATAGCTCCACGGGCTCCGCTTCTGCACCTGGCCTCCTGGGTGGCAGACCTGTCTCTGTGTTGTTCCTTCACCCCCAAACCCTCTGCGGTCTGAGCCATGTGTCTGAACAGCAGCTGGGGCTCTGCCAGTCCAACCTCCAGCCTCCAGGAAGACCTCCGGGTGCTGCCCACCGTGAGTGTGCCTCAGGGGTACCGGGGGCTCTGTCCCATGTGAACTTAGAAAAGGAGCAGGCTGAGCACAGGGGGTCGTTCTGGGGACAGATCTGCCACACCCAGGAGGAAGGGGGTCGGGGGCGGAGGACAAGACATGATCTAAGACGGGCAGAGAAGAGACACGCAGCCGCAGATCACAGGTCTGAGTGCCTGGTGCCTCGTGTTCCCTTTTGTGGCCCCCAAAGCTCCTCTATCTTCCCACCCTGCTTCTGGAGAAGTCACTAGCTGCATCCAGGAAGCGCCCCTCCCAGCGAGACCTGCCTTGATCAGGACGGAGCAAGGGCCCAGGTCACGGTCTGCAGCTGCCGTGGTCTCTGTCCGCTGCCTGAGTGGAGAGAGAGGAGAGATGAATGCTGCGCTCTGGAAGGGGCCTAGGTCAGTGCCAGAGCCCTGCGTGGGGCAGAGAGACCCCTACGAACCCAGATGTCCCATTCGGAGCTGTGAGGAAGAGGTGGTGAAGGGAAGCTGGCGACCTGTGACTTGTATCTGTCTCCCCTGAAGGTGCCTGAGGACACTTGGCTAGACAGTGTGGTGGGAGGCGAGCGCTGGGGCGTTGGCACAGAGACCCTCGGGAAGGCCTCTGTGGCGGGCTGCCTGGATTGGAAGCCGCTGGAGTGAGCACAACAGAACAGAGATGCCCTGAGGGGACCAAGGCTCCTGTATCCTGGGGGCTTCTGATGGCTGAGGGTCTGGGCCACCTCCCTCTCCTGAGGCACATGTCTATCTGCAAAGCCTCCTCCTCCTCCCTCCCACTCGCCCTTCATCATTGCGGGGAACACATGCCAGTAACACGTGCCAGGTGACAGAGCCGCTTCTCTGGCCCGAGCTCCATTGGCCAGCGGGGTGGATGGACCGCCCCCTGACCTGCCACTCAAGCTTGTCAGCATACCTCTTTGAACCTTATACCTGCGATTGTGAGGCACGGGCGTTAACTTGACAACGGAGGGCTGTGCTCTGGGCACTCTATGGAGACTTGTAGTTAGGAAGTCCCTGAGCAGCCTGCAGGAGATGGGCGCAGGAGACAGCCCGTGGTGGTGACACGTCCCCTGGACAATCTGGAGGGGCTGCTCGGTGCTTTGGCGTCTTCAGCACACTTGGGCAGACTTACATTCTGGGAAGTGAGCTTCGCCCCCTCTCAGTCATCCTGTGACTACTCAGGTGTGGCCAGCTCCCCCTGCTCCCGGTGCTGGTGTGAACTCTCCTGCCAAGCTGGACTAACACCCAGCCGGACAGTCTAAAGAAAGAATAAGGGGGGTCCGGGTTCAAAGCAGCTCCGTCAGCTGCTGGGCTGCCCCCTCTGTACTCCCTGCGGGCGGGGAGTCCCGCCTGCTTCCGGGGCATCCGTTTCCCGCTTGTAACAAGGTGGACCCTCTGCTCGTCACAGGGAGCCAGTGCGGGGGGGGGGGGGGAGACAAGCAGCCGAGCTGGGCTTCTCCTCCCACCCAGCGGAGCTCAGCGGCCTGTCAGTATCCTTGATTAAGATGCAAACCCAAGACCAGGCCCTGGGCCTCGGCCCGGGGCACCTCCGAGGAAACGATTCTCCGTTTCCGACTGTGCACACGCTTCTATTTTGGTTTCCATTTTATTTATTTCATTAGATCAGATCCAGCCCAGAAGCGCAGCTCTGAGGGCGCCGCGCGTCTGTCTCTTAGCAGTAATTACGACCCGGCCCTGGGCCGCTGAAGTCAGGCAGCTGCACTATGCCAAGGCTGGGTGGAGACGCAGCAGGCGGCTAGTCTGACCCCTGCAGCTGCAGTGTGGCCACAGCAATCAAAGTGACCCCTGCAGGCTGCAGTGTGGCCACAGCAATCAAAGTGACCCCTGCAGGCTGCAGTGTGGCCACAGCAATCAATGTGACCCCTGCAGTGTGGCCACAGCAATCAATGTGACCCCTGCAGGCTGCAGTGTGGCCACAGCAATCAAAGTGACCCCTGCAGGCTGCAGTGTGGCCACAGCAATCAATGTGACCCCTGCAGTGTGGCCACAGCAATCAATGTGACCCCTGCAGGCTGCAGTGTGGCCACAGCAATCAATGTGACCCCTGCAGTGTGGCCACAGCAATCAATGTGACCCCTGCAGGCTGCAGTGTGGCCACAGCAATCAATGTGACCCCTGCAGGCTGCAGGGGCAGCTACGCCCAGGAACCAGGGCCCCTGTCTACTGCAGAGACGGACCATTTCTCCACCTTCCAGCTTGGGAAACTGAGGCTGGGACCCCACAGGTCATCAGGCAGGTGTGAGCCTGGCCTGAAGCCGCTGACCTTGTAGCGCCCCTCTCTGAGCCTGGGGAGCCGTGACCAGATGCCTGGTCCAGGAACAAACACACGATGTTGCAGTTCACTTGACGTTGCTGATAAAATCATGACAAACTGCATGAGGAAACAAGGGGTTTATGATTGTCTGGGTACAGTTCTCAGTCCAGCTTGGCAGGAGAGCACGTACTATCAACAAACGCAAGGGAACGGACCTCCCCACATCCACCTAACAGCTGAGAGAGGGATGATCCTTACTTGCCAGACCAGCATGTCTGACCAGGTATACACAAGGATACCGACTCTCTCAACCAGCCGTCCGTTTTCTATTCGAGGGTCTAGTCCCACCCACCATGTCCCATCAACTAGACAATCTCTTGCAGGTTAGCCCTGGGCTTAACTCTACCAGTTATCTATAAATGTGTCCAGAATTTGAACCCTCGACCATCAGTTGACACCTGTACCTTAACTATGACACATGCTCACTATATTGGACCTTGCAAAATCACAAGAAAATAAGAAATCACCTGCCACCCACCTCTGGGATGTCCACTCTGGGGGCCGTCAGGATGTCCACCCGTGAACAGCTGCCCCCAGCCCTGGGGCTGCCTACCCTGGGGACCACCACCCTGGTGGGATCCCACACTGACCAGAAGTGACCCATGGAAGAGTGGACAAGAGACACCACATGTGCCTGTGGCTCAGAGTGGGAATCCCACGCTGGACGTCACCACTGTCTTCCATGGATGACAGATATTCTTTTTTTCCCCCCTTTAAATTTTTTTTGTTTTTCTTTTCCAAGCATATTGAGAACTCATCCCTGCTGCCCTCTATCCCTCTCCCCATCCCCTCTGTTGCCTTCATCAATCCCTCTCACTCACTCCCACCCTCCTTCCCGTCCACTTCTGTGGACCCCAGGGTTCACACTGGCTTGTCTACTTTTGTGGGGGTTCAGGTCTCTGTGGCATATCAAATTGCCTCTCTTCGGGCCACCCCATTGATAGGAGCATTTCCCTTCACTCATCCAGCTCTAGTCCCTAAGGTTTCCACTGTGTGTTTTTATCTCTTGAGTTCCTTGATAGTCAATGGGGGCATGTTGGTGTGTCAATCATTATGCAAGGTCATTATGGCAAGGACAAGACTCACTGCGGTGAGTTCCTGGATACAGCAGTCCTGCCTTGAATGGAATGTCTTGTCCAATGATGGACCTTCCCATCTTTAGGTTCTTGCAATCTCGCTGACCCCTCTTCTGCAAGGTTCCCAAAGCCTTAGGATGAGGAGAGATTAGGTTGGTCTGATTCTGGGTGAGCCTTGCTGGGTCGCCTGCTCTGCATTATGGCCGGCTGTGGTCCACTTCTACTGCCCTAGGCTGCGTCCTGCCAGGGTGTTGAGATTCTCTACCCCTGTTGTATAGAAGAAGACTTCTACGCTGAGTGCTAAGTGCTCTTCAAATCTATGAGTATATTAGCAGCTATATACAGAGCAGTTTGCTGTACTGTCTTCCTACCTATAGTTTCATTGGCTGTTTTTCCCTGTCAATCTATTTCCTTCCCTTTTTTAGGTTTTTGTTCTAGTTCACAGTAGCAGGAATGTGTTCCATTCTGACAAGCGGATCTTGAGTCCAATCGGAAAGCTGTTGGTTGTCTCCTTGGTACTCAGGCCACTATTACACTGATGGTCACTGTTGCCATGGTGATTTTTATTATAACTTACAGATCTCATGTGTTGATGGGGCCTGTGATTATTTCTCTCCCCCAGCAGCTTCTGCAGTGTTCCTTGGTACTGTGTGAACTATCCCGCAAGGAGGAAGTTCTCAGACCAGTTCCTGTTGATGTACTTTGCCCGTGTTCTGTGATCCATGTGTTGCAGCTTCAGCAATAGGGACTTACTGAGAGTTTTTTGGAGAGCAACCAAGAGCAATGACAAGAACCTATAATGTTTGGGGGCCTTGAAGACCTCTCTGACCGACATGTTATCAGGAAGTGTCACATTCCTGTCACTTCTAGTTTTAATTGTCACTCGGTTCCATGTGGTCAGCTCGGGACTTTATTTTGTTTTGTCCCGTTTTCCTCACTCTGTGCTCCTCTGCGCAGGGACTGCCTGTTCTTGTTCCTTTCTTTAAAAGACTTTTTTAAAACGTATTACTAACGTAAGAAGTTCCTTTGGGGTGACTTCTCACTATCTTAGGGTTTTTCTGTAAGTCTCTCTGTCCCACCTATTGCCCAGCGACAGATATTCTTACAGAGGGACGCTTGCCCCTCTGTCCGTCGCAGTGTCCCACAGGATGGTGAGGCCGTCCTTCCGTCCTTCCAGGGCTGTCTAGCATCTGGCCGTGCAGGAGTGCAGCGGTGCAGCGTGGTGCAAGTGTGGTGCAAGGTATGGTGCAGCTGAGGTGCAGGCGGGATGTGCAGGCAGGGTGCAGGTGGGATGCATGCAGGCGGGGTGCAGGGGTGCAGGCGGGATGCATGCAGGTGGGATGCAAGCAGGGTGCAGGGGTGCAGGTGGGATGCAGGGGTGCAGGTGGGGTGCAGGGGTGCAGGCGGGGTATAGGCGGGGTGCAGGTGGGGTGCAGGCAGAGTGCAGGGGTGCAGGCGGGGTGCAGGCAGGGTGCAGGGGTGCAGGCGGGGTGCAGGCAGAGTGCAGGGGTGCAGGCGGGGTGCAGGCAGGGTGCAGGGGTGCAGGTGGGGTGCAGGGGTGCAGACAGGGTGCAGGCGGGGTGCAGGGGTGCAGGCGGGGTGCAGGCAGGGCGCAGGGGTGCAGGCGGGGTGCAGGGGTGCAGGTGGGGCGCAGGGGTGCAGGGGTGCAGGGTGCAGGGGTGCAGGGGTGCAGGTGGGGTGCAGGCGGGGTGCAGGCAGGGTGCAGGTATGGCCCAGATAAGGAGACACAGTGGGAGTGAGGCCTCTGGAACCTGGCTGCTCAGCTGTGGGGCCCGTGAGAACTCCACTCCCTGCTGTCTGTCCCAGAGCTGGTCTGGACTCCCTTATGTGCTTCCCTGGGGACCTCCCTCTCCCACAGGGTTTTGTGTCCTTCAGGTGCCCTGAGGGTCTGAGATGGGGTAGACATGGCAGGGGGCAGCCCCAATAGCTAGCTTACCATTGCCGTCCTAGGCAGAACTTGGTCTCTGGTGGTCCACCTGCTGTGGGACTCTTGTGGACACTGCCCTCTGTCCTTCACCAGACCGTGGTGGCCCATCCTCACCAGTCTCCAGGGCCTCCCCATATGTGTTTGAAAGTCAGTCACCCGCAACTATGTCTGGGTGCTCCTCAGCCCGGAGCGCTCACCCACCCTCCCCTGAGAAAGTTAATTCAGCTCTCGGAAGATGTCCGCGCTTGCAACCTCTACCACCAGAGCTCTGCAGGCCGGGTGTCCCTCAGACCACGGGGGTCCTTGGGCCATGGGGGTCCCTCGGACCACAGGGGTCCTTCAGCTAGGAGGCCTGTTGTCGAGCGAGAACAGAGCCCAGGGGGTTTTCCATCTTCTGACTGTGAGGTCACCGGCTGTGGTGATGGCAGGAGAGGTCGTACCACCGCCGAGCTGAGCAGACGTGGGCAGCCTTGCAGTCGACAAGGGAGGTGACCGCGCCACGCCCACGGCAAGAGCTGAGAGGGCTCAGACCTACGCTTCCTAGTTTTCCATCTGTCAGTCTACCGAAGTGCAGAACCTCTCTCTCCATCTTACCCTCCTGCCAGAGAAATGGTCTCATTGCCATGGGGGTCTTCCGTATTAGCTAGATGAGGAACCCGAGGTGAGTCGCATGTAGATAACATGGAACCTGAGCAGCTGTCTAAGAAGTGCCCACAGGAAGGCTGAAGACAAGATAAGTCTGTAAAGTTCAAGTAACTTTGGGGGGAAGTAGAGAAAGAAAGCCGAGACCACCAGGCAAAACCAAAACAATGCAGCTGATTTCCGTCCCAGAGCTGCGGCATAAGCCAGACCGACGCTAATACCAGCAGAGGCACGGGGGGCTGTGGGCGTGAAGATACCCAGATGTTTGCTAGAATCAGGAAACCAGCTGAAATGTCACAGACATGACAGGGAAAGCTGTGCCAAGCAGACTAATCGAAAGAGCTAAATGCCTGTGTTTCTATCATACCCATGACGCTAAAATCAGAGCACATGGAAATCAGGGACAGGAAGCCACCTCGCTAAGAACACACCTGCAGAAGCCAGAGCAACCAAACATGATGACCAAGTCGTGCATGCAGCCATGGCAACTACACGTGTGTGCTCCAAACCAGGGAAGCTGAAAACGTGTGTGTACTAAACAACAGCAACTCTAAGCATGCATGCACCAAACCATAGTGACTAAACACGCATGCACCATGCCTGGAAACTGTAAACATACACGCACCAAAACATGGCAACTATAAATATTCAAAAGCCAAGCCCCAACAACTAAATATGCATGCACAAAACACTACAGCTGTAAACATGCATGCACAAAACACTGCAGCTGTAGACATGCATGCACAAAACACTACAGCTGTAGACATGCATGCACAAAACACTGCAGCTGTAGACATGCATGCACAAAACACTGCAGCTGTAGACATGCATGCACAAAACACTGCAGCTGTAGACATGCATGCACGAAACACTGTAACTGTAAACATGCATGCACAAAACACTGCAGCTGTAAACATGCATGCATTAAACCATGGTGACTCCAAACATGCACTTACTACACCACGGCAAGTGAATATGTGTATCTCAAGGCACAGAAACTGCACACACACATGAACCAAGTCACAGAACTTCAATGTGCAGGTGCCAAGCCACCACGACTCTAAACATTCATACATCAAAGCACAGGTACTCTGCATGTATGCACAAAGCCACACGTACTTTAAACGTGTATACCTCAAGCTACAGCAACGGCAGGATCCACGTGCGCAGTCATGGCCATGGCAAATGTGCGTACGCCGAGCTACGACCACTCCAGGCACAAGCAACTCCAGGCACACGGTCACAAGTCGTAGATCTGAGCGTGCACACACTGACTGTAACCACTGTAGGTGTGTAACTGTAACCGCGAATGCGCCTCGGCAGAGCTGTGCAGTGAGTCATACCCACGGAAGACAGAGATGCACTGCTGTGCTGCGGCGGCGGCAGCCGCTTCCTGTCAGGGACTCAGCCGGTGTGTCCCGAATGGAGAGGTGGCTCTGCGCAATTCTTCCTTTCAGACTGACGCAAGCTGTTTTCAGGAGACAAACACTATCTGAGGAGAGGCAGCCGCACTTCTGCAAGCATTTCGGGATGATTTGTTGCTCCTGAGTTGTTCTGCCGGCTTTATTGTCAGGTGCTCCCAGGCGATTTCATCATAATGATTCAATTGGCACAATAAACGAATTACATAAAAAAGGAAGAAAAGGAAAGATACAACGATTCTTTGTTGAAAGGTGGTGTTTGCCTCAAAATGCTGCCTCGGGTCCCTGGGGATTGAGCTGCCCATGAAGGCACCCCCTGTGCTGGCGGGGGGGGGGGGCTGCACATTCACACCCATGACTCCTGCAAAGCCTCAGTGCAGGAGACAGGTGGGAGGGCATTGACCTTGACTGGCAGGTTGGCTAGGTTGGCTGACCTGTCAGAGGACAGGAGGTCAGACGTCCAGCTGTAACTTCCAGCTCAAGGACCATGAGATGCGGAGGCTGGTTTCTGTAGTGGTCCCAGCCAGGCATCCTGTCCCTGAGCAGAGGACACAGGGCACCCCTGTCTCACCACGTGACACCTATGACCCCAGCTCCTTCTGCTCCCCTGAGCTACCACCCAACCCCTCTGTTGTGACCCTCAGCCTCGGGGCCTCTCATCAGAGCTGACCACTGGCCTTGGACTTTTAGGCTCCAAAACTGTGACCTGAACAAATGTCTTGTCTTTATCCAGGACCCAATGCCAGGGTGTCTCGCCACAGAACAGGGCGGGGCGTCACCTCCTGCCATGAGCTTTTCTGGGGTTAGAGCTGTGTGGATGCGCCAGGTCCCCAGTGGGAGGTGCCACATCGGATGCTACAGTCATTGATTTAATCATTTTCCCTGCTTAGTGTGATCGCAGTCCCGAGAGGAAGAAAGTAATGCATATTGTCACAGAGTCTGAGGCGTGATACCCCTCTATTACTATAACAGCAAGGCGAGGTTGGGGGCGAATCACACTCTGTGTATGGATGCTGGTTGGACCATGATGTGGTGTGTGTGTTTGCATGCATGTGCGTATGTGTGTTTGTGTGAGTATGTGTGTATGTATGTGTATGTGTGTGTATGTGTCTGTGTATATGTGTATATGTGTGTTTGTATGTATGTGTGTGTGTGTGTGTGTGTATGGTGTGTGTGTGGTGAGTGTAGTGTGTATGTATGTGTGTGTGTGTGTGTATGGTGTATGTGTGTTTGTGTGTGTGTGATGTGTGTGTATGTGTGTGTATGTGTGTGGTGTGTATGTATGTGTGTGTTTGTGTGTATTGTGTGTGTGTAGTATGTATGTGTGTGGAGTGTATAGTGTATGTGTGTTTGTGGTGTGTGTGTTTGTGTTTGTATGTGTATATGTGTGTATATGTGTATGTGTGGTGTGTGTGTGTGTGTGTGTGTGGTGTGTGTGTGGTGTGTGTGTATGGCGTGTGGTATGTGTGTTTGTGTGTATGGTATGTATGGTATATGTGTGTTTGTATGTATGTGTGTGTGTGCACACGTGTGTGTGTGCATGCGTGTGCACACACAGAGACCCCCACGTTGGTGGCTTCTGACCCGGTGTGGTTACCCCAGCTGTGTGTTCCGTGTCCAGCTCAGCCCTGGCCGTCTCCAGGAGACGTCAGATGTGCAGGCCAGGCTCTGTCCCCAGAATACTCCTTCCTCCTCAGACGCCATTTACAGCCAGCTCCGTTACCTGTGCTGTGCCCCCACCCCAGCTCCAGGTCGAGGCCCCCATGACTGACTCAGCCCCACAAGCAATCATTGGCTCGGGCTTCTTAAAGAGCTCACAGAAAAACTGGCTCGTGCCTTCGACTCTACAAAGGTTCGGAAATGGAGAGAGGCGGTGCGCGTCCTGCTCAAGGCTTCACCCAACCTTCCCTTTGGATTTCACAGGTCACTCTCCAGGCACCCGGCCTCTCCTCAAGGTTGGGATGTGCTGACAGCCCCACCCCCAACCCAGTCCTGGTGTTGGGGGTGCCCAGCCCTAGCAGAGAGGCCAAGGGCTCAGAATGCGGTCCAGTGAGGTCCCTGGGGAAGTGGACAGGGTCCTCACACTGACAGCCCAGTGAGGTCCTGGAAGGAGGACTGTGCTTCATGATCTCAATGTGAAGACTGCCTGGTACCCCACAGGACACCAGCCTCCAGCGCCAACCCTTCAGCGCCAGATGAAGCCCCCTCATCGGACAGGCAGAAGCACCACGGGCCCTCCCTGCACACAGGGCATCCGTGGGGTTCCTGCCAGGGCCTCTGGGACTCTGGGAAACTAAACTTTTCCAGGGCCAGCGCCCGGAATGGTGGCCTGTCTCGGGGCACCCCTGCTCTGATCCAGGGGACCCCTGCTGGCAAGGGAGGGAGAGCCCACGCAGAGCAGAGGCAGCCAGCTTCGCTTCCAGGGCAGCTCTCCTCATGGAAGCAAGGCAGCCGGGGGACCTGAGGAGGACAGGACGCTGGAGGAGGACCACAGCCACGCGGTAACCAAGGGACCCAAGGAGGACAGGATGCTGGAGGAGGACCACAGCCACGCGGTAACCAAGGGACCCAAGGAGGACGGGATGCTGGAGGAGGACCACAGCCACGCGGTAACCAAGGGACCCAAGGAGGACAGGACGCTGGAGGAGGACCACAGCCACGCGGTAACCAAGGGACCCAAGGAGGACGGGACACTGGAGGAGGACCACGGCCACGCGGTAACCAAGGGACCCAAGGAGGACGGGACGCTGGAGGAGGACCACGGCCCCTGACAGCCTGGGGACCCGAGGAGGACGGGACGCTGGAGGGGGATCACGGCCACGCGGTAACCAAGGGACCCAAGGAGGACAGGACGCTGGAGGAGGATCACGGCCACGCGGTAACCAAGGGACCCAAGGAGGACGGGACGCTGGAGGAGGACCACGGCCGCTGACAGCCTTAGGAACAGGCAGATCGTTGCCTCAGACGGGGTTGTCAGGGGCTGGCAGCTCTGTAAAACTTTTATTCTCTTAAACAACATCAAACAAGTACCAAATCCTGCATGGTGACGTGAGAACACACACTACTTCCCCTTGGGTGGCGGGGTCCTCGAGTCCTGCATGGTGACGTGAGAGCACACACCACTTCCCCTTGGGTGGCTCCCCACAGCCGGGGTCCTGGAGACCCTCCATAACACTGCTCTATCCCCAGAGTCTACTGGCCCCCTGGGGCTCCACGTACACAAGAGCACAGCGAGAGGACGGCTGATTAGTGAGCCCTTGTGTGATCTTCTCCCCTGCTGTGAGTCAACGGAGTGTCTGTCAATCTCCAGTGCCACATGTCATGTGACCATTGGGCCCTATCATGGTTAGGCACAGGTGTCAACTTGACAGTTGAGGGTTTGAATTCTGGGCACATATGTAGAGAATTAGTGGTTGAGTTAAGACCAGAGCAAACCTGCAGGAGATTGTCTAGTTGATGAGGAGGGCCCAGCCCTTGGTGGGTAGGACTAGGCCCTGAACAGATGGATAAAATACTGAGAGCTGGTTGAAGAAGTTGGCATCCTTGTATATACTTGGCCAGACATGCTGGTCTGGCAAGTAAGGATAGTCCCCTCTCTCAGTCATTATGTAGAGATGGTATGGCCAGTTCCCTCGGCCCTGGGGTTGGCGTGAGTCTCCTGTCAAGCTAGACTGAGCACTAGAACCAGATAATCGTAAGAGACAAAATAAACCCCTTGTTTCCTTAAGCCGTTTGATGGTGATTTATCGGCAGCCACGCTACAGGCCATTGCCCAGGCTTCTCAAGCCGCCTGGCCAGGCCTCTGAAATCATGACCAAGGACAGTGGAGTTTATTAAAAATGGTGGAGGGATGACTCGGGAATTAAGCTTCTGCCTCCCCAGGAGAAGAACTTGAGTTTGGATCCTGGCAGGCAGAAATGGCAGTGGGTCTGCACTTCTGGCCCTGGAAGATAGAGCCTGGGAAATTCCAGAGCTAACCAAACCAGGATGATTCCCAAAGTCACCCTTGGGCTTCCACAGGCATTTCCCAGAGCCTTCACACACACACACACACACACACACACACACACACACACGTAAATTAAATTGAAAGTGGAGCTGTATCTAGTGGCCTCGTGCAGTAGGGGCTCCGACCACCACATAAGCTCTGACCCCAGGGGTCTCCTCCACGGGCCTGGGTGCCTGCACCACCCTTTGCTTCCACAGGAGGGCGCTCCACAAAGCTCTCAGTGAGGGCCTGGGAGTCAGGCTCTTCTGCCTCCTGTGGCCTTTGCGAACCTGGCTGCATCTTCCCACAGTCCTTCCCTGATGGCTGTAGTTCCCAGACCTGTGGCTTGTAGGCAGGGGACACGCAGCAGACCTGCCCCTCACCCCCCCTCCCCGCCGCCTTCAGTCTGTCACTCCTGGTCCTGACGCCGTGGACAGTCAAGGTTCCCACCCGAGGCAGTAGGGACATGTGGGCCACTTGGGTGGGGGAGAGACAGTTGAGAGCGGCAAGAAGCTGCTGGGACCCCGAGGGCCAGGGACCAGCAGAACCAGGCAGCAGGAGCCCCTCAGCCAGCATCACAGAAGGGCACGGTGGCACTGCCAAGCCCAAGAGCTGGCAAATGTATGCTAGCACTCTCAGCCCTCCTGCCCCCCATTCTCTCATTTTTTTAGTTCCAGTAGGGAGGCTGCCTGGACTGGCTCTCTGGGGACAGGCTGTCCCCCCCACCAACCCCCCGCCATCAAGAGGCACAGGCTCTTCCACAGGGACGCGTTGACATGTCTGCTGACGTCCCAGGGAAAGGTCGAGTGTTGGTCCCCCCTTGTCTTCCCTGGCCTGGGAGCAGGAGGCTGGCAAGCTTCAGCATGGTGCAGCCTCCCCAGAGCTGGTGCATGGTGCAACATCCAGGGCTGGTGCATGGTGCAACCTCCAGGGCTGGTGCATGGTGCAGCATCCAGGGCTGGTGCATGGTGCAGCTTCCCCAGGGCTGGGGCATGGTGCAGCCTGTCCAGTGCTCGTGCATGATGCAGCATCCAGGGCTGGTGCATGGTGCAGCATCCAGGGCTGGTGCATGGTGCAGCCTCCCCAGGGCTGGTGCATGGTGCAGCATCCAGGGCTGGTGCATGGTGCAGCTTCCCCAGGGCTGGGGCATGGTGCAGCCTGTCCAGTGCTCGTGCATGATGCAGCCTGTCCAGGGCTGGTGCATGGTGCAGCATCCAGGGCTGGTGCATGGTGCAGCCTCCCCAGGGCTGGTGCATGGTGCAGCATCCAGGGGTGGTGCATGGTGCAGCCTGTCCAGGGCTGGTGCATGGTGCAGCCTCCCAGGGCTGGTGCATGGTGCAGCCTCCCCAGGGCTGGTGCATGGTGCAGTGTCCAGGGTTGGTGCATGGTGCAGCCTCCACAGGGCTGGTGCATGGTGCAGCGTCCAGGGCTGGTGCATGGTGCAGCATCCAGGGCTGGTGCATGGTGCAGTGTCCAGGGCTGGTGCACGGTGCTGCATGCACTCAAATACCTCCCTGCGGCATGGCCTGGTCTGTGCTCTGCACCCCTCCTGGACTCTTCTCCCTCATGTTGACTCTCCCGTGGGTCTTGCTGCCCCTCCTACAGCTCCCACCCTGCACACACCCCCTTGGCAGCCCTGATCCTTGTTACCTCTATCTCTCTATCTCCCCAGACTCCTCCTGACTTCACTTGGGACTTGGAGTCTCTCACTCACCCCAGCACCACGCTTAGGAGCCCCACGTTCCTTCCTCCACCCTGAAGTCATTGGACACAGAACAGAAAGAAGAGTGGCTGCCGGGGTCAGGGACAGGAGGCTGCGCCGCGAAGGTGCCCAGGGCCGCGTGCTTGGAGGTGAAGGTGCAGGTTCATGTGGTGGACCTCACATGACTGAGGAAAAGTCTTAAGACTCCATCCTATCGATTAGGAAAGGGTGTGCAGAGGGTTCCTGGGAGAAACACACACACACATGCACACATGCAAACACACATACACACATGCACGAGTGCACATGCACACGCGCACACACACACGCTTGCGTGCATACACATATCCGCATACACCCACTTGAGCACATACGCACAGGCACACATGCACGTACATGCACACATACGCACACGCACACATGCACGTACATGCACACATACGCACACGCACACATGCACGTACATGCACACATACGCACAGGCACACATGCACGTACATGCACACATACGCACACGCACACATGCACACGTTCAGTCTACACTCTTCTTGAGGCTGAACCCACTCAGAATACCAGGGCTCCACTGCACAAACTACGACAGCTACTGAGCAGCGGGAGAAGGGGACGTGGATGGAAACTCTCGAGACTCGCGGATGTAGGCGTGAAGAGGCCCAGCCGCATATTCTCGACCACCGCAGGCTGTGACCCCCCCTGCGCCGTCTGCGAGATACAGCAGACCATGAGTTGGGATTCTTTGTTTTAGTTTTATTTTATTATTTTTATATATGTATGTCTCTCTGTGTATCAGAGGGCATTTTATGTGTCTGTGGAGGCCCAAGGGTGACTTTGGGAATCCTCCTGGATTGTTTCTACCACCTATTGACTTGGTTCTGAAGTTTCCCAGGCTCCACCTTCCAGGACCAGAAGTGCAGCTGTCACCATTTCCCAGTGGTGTTTTCACGTGGGACCTGGGATCTGAACTCAGGACCTGCTGGTTGTGAGGCAGAGACCTAACTCATGAGCCATCTCTCTGGCTGCAGTGCGTTGGGGTTCTGAAGAGGATGCAGTTGTGGCAGTGCTTTGGTACTTTCTACTTTTGCCATGGGAACTTTTGACAATGTAAGTGGCAAGATAGCAAATATTCCAAGCCGCGCACTGAGATGATCTGACCCATCCTTCAGTCTCAAGGAGTCGAGCCAGAGGTGTGAGCAGCCATTGCTCTCAGAGAACCCCAAGGGGGTACATGGGGCCAGCCGCCAGCTGACTGCTGCCCGGGGGCATCATGCACAGAGACCAAGAAGCCACTGGGCTCTCAACAACTTCTTGCTCGAAGTCACTGTGCCGGGGTGACTTGCGACTCAGCAGCGGGAAGCCAGTGCCCTGGCGACCCTGTCCTGAGGGTTCACTGGCCTAGGGCACACCATGGGCCTATGACCTGGGAGTTCCAGAGACACACTTGGCCTCACGCGGGATGAAAGAACATGTAGGGTTCCCTCCCTGTGGAAAAGAGGCAGAGGCCAGCGGCCAGTCACGTGCATCTGGCCAGCAACCCATCTTCTGAGTCGTTCCTACTTTGGGATGTGTGCCCCTCTGGGGAGAGTGGCAGGTGCACAGACTCTACTGCATGCTGAGAACCTGTGCATGCAGCTCTGTTGCATGCCGACAGCAGACTCTACTGCATGCTGAGAGCCTGTGCACGCGGCTCTGTTGCATGCCGACAGCAGACTCTACTGCATGCTGAGAGCCTGTGCACGCGGCTCTGTTGCATGCCGACAGCAGACTCTACTGCATGCTGAGAGCCTGTGCATGCGGCTCTGTTGCATGCCGACAGCAGACTCCATTGCAGCACGGTGCCCCAGGTCTTCGTCCCCTCTCAGATCCCAGGTGGGTAAAGCACACCTCCCCTTGCAGAATGGAAGATTCTTGGGACAGCTACACAGGGATGGTGCCCCGTCCACTGTTGTGGACCCCACGGATACAGAGTTACCGATGGACCCTATGTCAGCAGGAGGGGCAAAGCCAGCTCTGGCTTTGCGTGGGTGGTCCCAGTACTCTCAGCACAGCAGGACTCCTCGACCTCCTCTAGTTTAGGAACCTGAGGTAGAGAGGACAGCCCGGGAGGACCCAGGACCTCCAGGCGTGTCTCTGCCATTGCGCAGTAGTGTTTTGCAATATGCAGGAAAGAACTGCCAGTCCACCAGGGAGGCTGAGTGAGTGTCTGGTGTGGTAGTGAGATCCCTGTGGCTAGAAATATTTTAAAAAAAACACCTACCCCTGTGGTCCTCATGCCCCTCCCCCAGAGTTGGCAAAAATGCCCTTTGAGAACTAGTTTCCCGACTGGGTAGACAGACACCTGATGGTTTGCTTCTAGCATGAAGTCTCTCTCTGCAAAGAGGTGAGAAAAAGCCTGGGGCCCAGGCTGCCTGATGCCCCTCCCCTGATGGAGGCCACCCCTGTCCTCTGGACATCTGTGCCCCATTTACCGGGCAGGGCTGAGGGTGGGGGCAGGGCTGAGGGTGGGGGCAGGGCTGAGGGTGGGGACAGGGCTGAGGGGCTTCATTTCTACCATGTCCAGGATATGCTTGGGGTGGGGGCGGGGTCTGGAGATCCGTCCCAAGATGGCTGCTGGCCTCTTCTACACATCGGGTAAGTACCAATCTGGCTGTCACAGGCCAGACCTCTGGGAGGTGAATGCAGGGTTCTGTCTCTCTGCCGGGGAAAGTCTGAGATCTCAGAAGTGGGGTCTGGACACAAAGAGAGACTGTCACCGGGGTCTCTTGCCTTCTGCCACACTGTGAAGGCAGGAAGACCCCCTCCAGACGTCAGGCTGTGAGCCGCATAAACCTGTGTCTGTACAAGTTTCTGGGGCTCGGGCTCTCTTAGAGCAGGCAGACTCGACTCGCCAGCATCCCGCTGTGAACCGACTCCAGTCTGTCATTCCAAGTCTCCGGGAACCTTGCGGGTCAGGTGGCAGCCTCACCTGGGCCTCGGGGTGGAGCCGTGTGGCTGCCAGTGCAGGTTCCTGTCCCCTGCTTGGTTTCGTCTTCCCACTGCTGAACAAACACACGGCCCGAAGAGCTTAGGGAACAAGGGGCTCATTCTTGCTGACGATTCTCGCTTGCAGTTCACCTGCTGGCAGGAGAGCGCATACCACACCTGGAGCCCAGGGAACGGCGCCCCGCCCCGTAGCCACGCGGAGAGCCGAGAGGGGCGCCCCAGCCGCTCCATCTTATCCCCTGCGCAGGCATGGCCCGCCCGCTGTGGGCTGGGTCTCCCCACATCAATGAGATAATCTTCTGAAGGCTGGCTGGGGTCGCCGCTGTCCCCCACTGCTTCACAGATGTGCCTAAAGTCTCAGCCTCCCACTGTCAAGTTGGCACCTGAATCTAAGCGGCACACGCCCCCCCCAGGCCTCCTGGCTCTTCCTCCGACTCAGAGGCTGGGTAGAAGCAGGACCCCGGCAGGCAAACTGCTGACCCTTCGCAGGGGTCCCAGCCATCCTGGCATCCGTCCCGAAACAGAGCCCCGGAGCACACAGATGTGCCAGGCAGGCCGCTCCCGGCAAGGAGGCCATCCAGTGATACCCCTCGGGGAAGCACCGCGCTCTGGGCCTGTCCTCGTCTAGCTCCCTTGTCTGTCTTGCTTCGGCTGCAAGCCCCTGAACTCCATTCTCCGCCTCTCTGACTGGGGGTCTGGGGAATCCGTCCTTGCGTGGGAGGGGCAGACACGTGGACAGAGCGCTGTCCGGCTGGCAGGTCCCTGTGGTCAGGAGCCTTCATCAGCTCACACGCGGGCCCGTGGCCTCTGTGGCGTGGGAGGGGTCTCTTTTGTCTCTTCCAGCTTTCAGTGGCCTCAGACAGTCCTGGGGTTCCGGCCCGTTATCACCTCACAGTCCTGCGGCTTCCCATGTGCGATCCTGCTTCCTTGTCTTCCCCCAAAACATGGTCATCCGCACGCTGTCCAAGCTCCGCCTGACCTCTTGTCCACTCATAAGGCTGTGTTCCAGGCATCAGGTGGACGTGGCTTTGGAGGGGACATTATCCATGGTCGTACCCCTCACCTGCCCAGGGAAGCTGTCGTGGCCCCCGTGGCCTCATGCAGACTCCTGCGTTCTGGGGGGTGTGTGGGTGCCCAGGGAGGGTCTGGGGTAAGTGCTAATTCACATGTGAGCTATCTGGGGAGGGGCGGGCCTTCCTGTTGTGTGAGGCCCAAGGGAGCCAGGAAGTCCCGGGCAGCACCCCACCCTGCGTGGCCTCCGCCTCACCTCTCCTGGGCTTTGGGGCCTGGCAGCCACCAAAGGATGTTGCTATGGTGGCAGGCATGGCTCATTGGTGTGTTTCTGGGACCAGCTGGACTCAACCCCGTGGCCTTGAGGGTCCAGGGCAGGCCCAGTCAGGCAGCTTGGCGTCAGCTCCGCCCCGGGCCCAGCATCTGGCCGGAGCATGTTTGGGCCTTGCGCCGACCCAGGCTCATGGCTGCTCGCATCTCGGGGCCGCCTGATGCCCATTCTTCTGCTCTGGGAAGGTGGAGGCGAGCTGAGACGCAGGGCAGGGTGCCACCGGGAGGGATGTGGCGTTCAGGAAACTGGCTGAGGGCCCGGGCCTTGGCCGGACTCCTCGCCTCTTGGCACGCTGCCCACCAGCCCCAAGAGTTGTTCTACAAGGTTGGCACAGGACTCAACACAGAGCTGAGAGTGTTTTGTAGGAAGGCTGAGCACTGCCCTGGGGGTTCCCGGGAGCCCCAAGGGACGGTGAAGACAAGCCAGGTCCCTCAGCATCTGCCCCTACGTGCACCTCACCCTGCACCCTCCACATCCCTGCCCGCCTAGGGTAGGTCCCTGGCCTGTGACAGCCACATTGGTACTTACCCGATGTGTGAAAGAAGCCAGCAGCCGTCCTGGGACGGAGCCCCAGACCCCGCCCCACCCCAAGCATATCCTGGACATGGTAGGAATGAAGACCCTCAGCCCTGCCCCTGACCCTCAGCCTGTGGGATGGGCTGGCCTTCTGCTCATCCACAGTCCTGTCACTCAGAGAATGTCCCTCCCTCCTGCTCACTACTCCAGGCTGTCTGCAGGACCCTGGTCCCTGTCAGGCAGACCCCTCGCTTTCCTTCCAGGGGGCTGAATGGGTACACAGCCAAGACAACCAGCAAGCTCAGGTCTGGTGCCCTGTGCCAGGACTAGCGACCTGGCCTGCTCCGGCCAGGAGACGGCCAAGCGCATGCGTGCTAGGGCTTTGTACAGCGTGTGCTCGCAGCAGCCGCAGGCCAACCTGTGCTGTCCCCCCAGCCTGTGCTGTCTCCCCAACCTGTGCTGTCCCCCCAGCCTGTGCTGTCCCCCCAACCTGTGCTGTCCCCCCAACCTGTGCTGTCCCCCCAGCCTCCGCTGTCCCCCAGCCTCTCCTGTCCCTCCAGCCTCTCCTCTTCCCCCAGCCTCTCCTGTCCCCCCAGCCTCTCCTGTCCCCCAGCCTCTCCTGTCCCCCAGCCTCTCCTGTCCCCCAGCCTCTCCTGTCCCCCAGCCTCTGCTGTCCCCCAGCCTCTCCTGTCCCCCAGCCTCTCCTGTCCCCCAGCCTCTCCTGTCCCTCCAGCCTGTGCTGTCCCCCAGCCTCTGCTGTCCCCCAGCCTCTCCTGTCCCCCAGCCTCTGCTGTCCCCCAGCCTCTGCTGTCCCCCAGCCTCTGCTGTCCCCCAGCCTCTGCTGTCTCCCCAGCCTGGTCATCGTCCCAGCACTGGCCACTCCAGAGCCACCCCTTCCATGTCCGGCCGTAGGCCCTCTGTCCAGCCTGCCAGAGCACAGTCTTCCCTCCACGCCGCTGTCCCCGACCCTCCCCCAGCCCTGGCCCCTGCCTTGGGTCACACCTGAGGCCCATCGAGCCACAGGCAGCTGCTGACCCCCTGCTCTTCCCCGGGCCACGCCACAGAGACCCTCTGCAACAAGGGTCAGGACCCTGGGCCTGCTCTGCTCCGAGCCCCTGCCATCCTCACCCCTCGTCCTCAGCTCTGCAGGACTTGACCCTGGTCTGGTTCCTGACCTTGTTCGTACCTCCTTGGTGTTCTTTGACTCCATGCTGGCCTCGGGCCGGAGCACTGCGGTGCCTGTTTCCCTGTCTGCAGTGCTCGCAGATGCTGTGGCAGCGCAGCCTCTTGTTCCTTCCATCCTCCCCAACCCTAACTCCCTGCACAGCCTCCCTCGCCCTGGCTAGCTCGTTCCCTGCTCTCAGCAGCAGGATCAGCACCTCATCCACCTGACTGGTGTGCAGGACCCGTGTCTCCTGCTGTGGGCCACATAGTGTGTGAGCAGCAAATAGTGTCTGCGGGATGTGCCCGCACCTGCCCACACCTGCCCGCACCTGCCCGCACCTGCCCGCACCTGCCCGCACCTGCCCGCACCTGCCCGCACCCTCACTTTCCCACACCCTCACCCTCACCCTCACCCTCACCCTCACTCTCACCCTCACCCTCACCCTCACCCTCTCACCCTCATATTCACCCTCACTCTCTCGCCCTCTCACACTCATCCTCACCCTCACCCTCACACTCACCCTCACCCTCACCCGCACCTGCCCGCACCTGCCTCCTAAGGTTCTTGTTCCATCAGCCACTGCTTGAGTGCTGGTTTCATTTCACACTTGAAATTTTTATCAAGGATAAATCTCCAGGGTCACCAAAAGATCAGCGAAATTCGCTCTCAAGGACCCAGATTAAATTTAAATAGAACAGAGCTATTTACCCAAGCCAGGAGAAGGGTCATGTGACTGCTTACAAGCATGCAAACACCGGCAGAGCCGCGGCCTGCGCTCTGCCCCCCCAACTTGGGGTGTGTGCTAATGCAATTCCCTAATGCAGGGAAACATCACAGGGGTGAGCCCCAGAAACCCCCATTTCTGGACCAGAGGATCAGCAACCTCTTCTCAGTTGTCCCCCCTTCTCCCAGGCCAACCAGGGTCCATCCGCTCGGCCTCCCCAGGTGCCACGCTGGGCAGGGACCTCCCTCACCCCCTGGCTATTCCCAGGGCTGAGCTTGGTCCCACCCACAAGCTCGGTGCTCCTGTGGAAGCCTTTGTTCTCGAAATAGCGTGTGGCTGACAATTTATTCCTCCAGGTTGGGCGAGAGCTCTGAGAAACCCACACTAGAACCTCGAGCAGTGATTCAGTCGCTGGAAGAAAAAGCCGTTAGGGTTTCAGGATGATGGAATATATATATATATATTCTCTGGTATTTTTGAGGTCAGTGACACATGCAGACAAATTGATGAAGTTTTAAATATTTGAAATGATTTTCACAAGACCTTGTCGTGTGTATGTGGCAGAGTGCTTGGTCTGGTTTCCCTTGGGGACGCTGTTGGAAGTGTGTCTCCTTGTCTATTAACACCTCCCTGTTATCCTGCAACTTCATTGCTTGGGACTCTTGGAATTCTTGGTTGGCAACTTGTATATGTGTTCCCAAGAAAAATGGAGGAAACTTCATTTACAAAGAGCCCAGGGGGTGTTCGACGATATGCGCTTCATGGGAACAGATACCAGGGTGGGCTTGATCAGGAAGCGTGTGTGGCTGTTGGTTGCATTGACAGGAGCCAAGTGAGTGCTCAGAAGGAGGAGATGACGGAAGGTTCTGGACCCTCAGGGTTGATCGCACTGTTCACAGTGCCATGGTTGGTTCAGGGTCCTTTGGGAATTTGGATGTTGGTAATTAGAGTAGGTTTGTAGGCAAAGGCAGGATGTGGCAGGATTCAGAGCCGGCTCATAAAAGACAAAAGAAGAATTGACTCCTGGTTCTACCCAGAGAAGCAGCCCAGGGCCTGGCCACGCCTACACACGTCTGCAGGGCCGCCCTGGGCCATGCCGGGGCTTCTCTGTGGCTACGGCACCTGGTGTCAGAACCCCTGATCCACAGCACGCAGCCACAGTGTGCCGGGCGTTGGTGGGTCTGTAATGGGTGCTGCTTGAGACTGGCAGGCATCTCTGGCTTTGCCCAGCTGAGATGCCATCATCTGGGTGCCTGCAGCTGACGCGCAGGACTGAGGGCCGAGCAGGTGCCTACCACAGGACCCCCCCCCCCCGGTGATGAGCAAGGGAATTTTCCACAGAAAACTCCCAGCGCCGCAGCAGAGATGCACGTGTCTTAGTTAACGGAGCTCGGATCCGAGCAGGCTGGCTGTTAGAGGTGGACCAGGGATTATATAAGCGGTTGCAACAGGATTAATAACGGGCAATGGCAGGCAAACTGGAGCAGCCGCTGGGCCGTCCTCGCTGGAGTGTCTTCCGAGAGGTGGGCAATGCGAGGCTGGCGGCCTGGAGGGGTCTCCTGTGTCCGTGAACTTCAGGCGCCCTGTGGGACGCCCCCAGCCTCGCCGTCTTGTTGCCCAGGGTTAATACACGACTGCTGCTGGACTCTGGGGACGCGCACAGGGCTACAGTGGCTGTCCTGGGACCTGGGCTGCTTGTGGCTGGCAACAAGGCTCGGAGAGGGCATGTCAGGAGTCAGTGCCCGGAGATGCACGGCGAAGCTGAGCTGAGTTTCTGACCCTGTTTGGGGCCCACCAAGTCCTGCCCCCACATCCTGCCCCCACATCCTCTGGCTGAACAGGTCTCAGGCCAGCTGGGGGGTCTAGCGGAAGATGACTTGGATGAGCCATCCAGGGTCAGAAGTGACCCCTCAGCTATATATATATCCTCAGGGATATTTTTGATCATTTCTTGGTCTGTCAGGGGCCACCTGTGGTCAGGCCTGAGGGGCCCACAAGGAGGCCACATCCAACCCCAGTCTACACAGACAGGGATTCAGGCTGTGGGGTCTGCACACAGCTGTGGAGGCTGGAACCCAGGTCAAGGCGGCAGGGGGTCCCCTCGCAGGGCTTCCCCCACCTGATGGCTCATCTTAATTATCAACTTGATATTTAGAACCATATGGGAGAGAGCCCTCCCCCCGGCATGCCCCTGGTGGGGGTCACTTTTAAATTTTATTTCTATTATTTAACTATGAGTTTGCCATTTTCACCCCTTCCGATACGATTCCATCCCTCCTTCTTGGCTCACTACGAACCTTCTTCCCTACCGGCCTCCGTCCTGCCTCCCGGTGTATCTGCTCGTGCATCCCGCCCTCCCGTCTGTCTGCCTGTGTGGCTCCTGATTGCATCTGGTTTGCCTGTAGCGGCAGTGTCCGGGCTGGCTGGCGCACGGATGGCATGTCAGTGGGCACAGCCCGCGGACAGCAGCTTCCTCGCTGACCCTCAACAGTGTCTCGGCAGGTGCGGAGCTTCTTGAGATCGTCTCCTTCCGTGGTGATGAGCTGACAGACGACTGTGCAGGACAGTGACTGACTGGGGGACCTGAGATGGGACTTCTGCCCACTGAAGACCCAGGCTGGCTGCTGGAGAACTTGAGTGGATTCACAATGGCCAGAATCCTTGCTTCCCGCTGCAGATGTGGCGACCTGCGGCTTCCAGTTCCTGCTGCCTTGGTTTCCCCACCATGACGGGTGTGGTTTGAATTACGAGCAGGAATAAACCCCGAGTTCCCTAAGTGGCTTTCGTCAGGTGTTTTATCACAGAAAAGTAACCTGGACACCCAAGTCCTCACACGGTCATTCCCCTGTGTGCTCTGAGCTCTTCTCCTGGGGTCCCAGGCACATGGGTGCAGGGCCCACTCCAGGGGCTTCGTTTAACTCCAGCCGCCCGCTCAGCCTGATCAGGACAGTCGCTGCGTGGAAGGAGGCACGTCATTCGACTCGTGAGACCAGGGGAGACATTTCTTCAGGAGGAGGGGCCGCGGCCACCAGTCAGAACAGCGTGGCATCTGAAGTCCTCGGTTGAGATGAAGAAGGGACATGGAGGTAGATACAGGCGCACTGGGGTGCAGAGAGAGGAGGTGCCCGGGCTGGCTTGGAGGAGTGAAGAGGTGGAGCCTGAGACAGAGCTGAGGCGGACGCGTGCAGCGCAGTTCAAGGGACGGAACAGGGACAGGAGAGGCAGCTGCTCCGAGGCTGAAAGCACCTGCCTGCCCCCCATGCTTGTCCCCCACACCTGCCGCCACACCTGCCCCCCACGCTTGCCCCCCACACCTGCCCCCCATGCCTGCATGCTACAGCTGCACCCCACGCCTGCACAATACACCTGCCCCCCATGCTTGTCTTCCACACCTGCACGCTACACCTGCCCTCCATGCTTGCCCCTCACACCTGTACCCCATGCCTGCACAATACACCTGCACCCACGCTTGCCCCCCACACCTGCAGGCCCCCACACTTGCCCTCACACTCACCTCCCATGACTGCATTCCACATCTACCCCTACACCTGCCCCACAACACCTGCACACCACACCTGCCCCCATGCTTGCCCCCACGCCTGTCCCTCACCTGCACACCACACCTGCCCCCTTGCTTGCCCCCACGCCTGTCCCTCACCTGCACACCACACCTGCCCTCACACCGTCCGCATGCTGCACTCCACGCTTGCCATCACACCTTCATGCCGCACCTGTACACTGTGCTTGCCCCATGTTTGCCCCCACGCCTGCACCCTCCACCTAGCCCCACGCCAACCCCCATGCCCGCCCCCGCTCCACCTTTCCTGCTGCAGGTGGAAGCAGTCCCGGGGAGCACGAGGAGCCGGTGAGAACCATTCCAGAGGAAGAGTGGGAGCAGATGGAAGCGGGGCTCTGCGACCCGAGGTTGCCCAGTCGCTGTCCGCAGACCATCCAGACCACATTGCCAGTACTAGGATTTTAACATGGTCAGTGCTGAGCATCCAACCCTGAGAGACCTCTCGGGAGCAGGGTGGACACGCCAGTCACATGGAGTGCAGAAAGCAGAGCTGGGGTGCCCTGGGGGACAGGCCTTGTACCCCTTGTCCCCTCGTAAGATCCGCAGGACAGTGCGGTGCAGGGGACAGGCCCTGACCCCTCTTGCGTCATTGAAGCAAGATGAAGCTGGCGTCATGCAGAGAAAGCCTGGACCAGCGCAGCCCAGCTCCTCCCTCGGCCTGCAGCTTGGTCGTGACTCTGTCCCCAGGGATTCTGCCTGCTGCCGCCAATGGAAGTCCAGGTCAGGTTGCCCTCTTTTTATGTCCCCAGCGCTGCCCGGCCGCGGACCAAAGGTGCAGGACTCCCTAGGGTGTTGTGGGGCACCTACCGCAGGGGACAGGCCAGCGTACCAGGGCCAGCAGCCCCTACAAAGACTATGGGAGCCTGTGGCCTTGGGGACCCCCACAAGGTCACCTGGTACCCCTGTCTGCTAAGGGTCTTACCATCGCCCCCCTCCCGCAGGAAGGACAGGCAGGCAGTGCCACGTACCACAGAGTGAGGACCCTGGGCCACGGGGGCTTCACGGAAGCCTCGAGGGGCCGGAGAGCGCTGCTACTGCTGACTGCCGTGGGCGTGGACTTTGTGACCCTTTGCAGGAGGGTCTTAGCTGCCTGGCATCCCTCTCCCTGGAAACTGAGCACAAAGCAGCTGCGGGTGCTGCGGGGACCCCGAGCAGCCCCCCTTGCTGTGCTCGGGTGGAGGCAGTAAGCGGGGGTGGGGGGGGAAGGGAGTGTGTGGGGGAGCTCCCTCAAGTTCCTGTGATACCAGAAAGCAGGGCTTAAAGACCAAGCAGCGCACTTGGGCTTCTCCAGTGGGGGTCAGGCGGGCACCTGTCCTCCTCCCAGAAGAAGGTTAAGAATAATGGAGACTGTTAAAAGGGGGTCAGAAGAGATGGCGCAGATGCAAAGGAACGCCAGCGGACCTGGCTTCAGGGCAGAGGGGACCCCTGGCCATGGTCACCTGACTGCAGTTGTCAGAGAGCACGGGTCATTGTCAGACCCTGCAGCCCCCAGAGGCCTCCAGGCCACTCATGGTAGACAGTATGGACGCCCCACTAAGGATTAACTTTGGACAATGACCCCTCCCCCAGCCCAATGTCCTGTAGGTGTGTGTATGGGTGTGTGTGTGTGTGTGTGTGTGTGTGTGTGTGTGTGTGTGTGTGTGGTGGGTGCAAGGGTGGGGTGTAGGTGTCTGAGTGTGTGGGTGGGTATGTGGGTGGAGGAGGGGGTATTTACTCGAAAGCCCAGGCCTGGGCTCTTTCCAGCATCTGATGGGGTTTCAGTGGGCTGCTGGACCCAGTGTCCAGCTATCAGGATCTATGTGCCAAGCGGGCAGGAACATGCCAGTCCTCCCTCCCTCTCAGAATTCCAAGATCAAGCTTGAGTTCTGAGTGAGAGTCTTAGAGTTGAATTTGGGGTGGACCCCCGGTCTGCTATGGGTCTTCGGGCAGGCAACTCTACTCTCTGGGTATCCCCCTGTCTGCAGAACAGAGAGGGTGGCAGTAGCAGTGTGTTCTCAAGATGAGCTGAGACACGGGCTGTTGTGGGCTCCCTGTCACCTCCACAATGAGGGGACATCCATTTCCCAGCCCTCATGCTTGGGGGCTCTCAGGCTCCCAGCTCCGGCATCGAAGATCATTGCATGTAATCGCCTCTCTCCCGGCTGCTGATTCTTGAAGGCTTCAGTCTCGCGCAGTGCAGACTGGCCCTGTTCACAAAGCGTACTGGAGCACTCAAGGGCTGAACCCGGGCAGCACCTCTGGGGAGCACATGCAACACGCTCCAGTCCGCGGATGCAACTCGCTCCTTTCCGTCCGCAGGTGCAACTCGCTCCTTCCCGCCTGCATGTGCAACTCGCTCCTGTCCACAGGGCTCTCTGGCTCGAGGCCCTTCCCAGCATCAGCCAGATGCAACACGCCAGCGGTTCTGGCTTTTCTTGCCTGCGCTTTTGACATCTTTCCCACAGAGTTCAAGTTGGCTTCTCAGCCTTCTGGCCAAGGTCATGGGGGGAAGTCCAGACTAATTCGGGGTCTTACATGTATCTTGGATCTGCTACAAGTTTCTAGTGTTAGCTGAGAGTCCTGCATGTTTTCTCCACGGCGATCCTTGCTGAGCGTGTGGCAGCCCTGGGCTGGGCCTCAGGGGTCTCGTGTGTGCGTGGGTTTTCTTCAGGACCTCCATCCTCTCCCCAGGGCCTGGGCCTCCGTGCTGGACTGTGATGCTCTTGTTCCAGGCCATTTGGAGGGGCGTTCTGTGCATTCCGAAGCTGCCACAACTCTTCTTCTCCATCAAGTCTTTGCTGTCGGGGTCTTTGGGATTCCCTGTGAGTTAAGGCATTTTCTGTCCAGGTTGATGCTGTTCCTTTCTAAGGTTGCTGCTGCAGGGTGCTGTGAGCGCAGCGATATTAATTCTCTCCCTCCACAAATCTGCAGCTCAATAGCAAAAAAAAGAGACAAAAACTAAATAATAAAAAACAAGAACCTTGATTTGGAAATGGGCGACAGGCCCGAATAAATAGCTCGCAGAACGGTGTTTCACAGCAGCAGGGGCGTGGATCCTGAGGGAGACACACAGCTCAGGTGAGCAGCCAGATGTGCACAACAGAACTGGATGCAGAGGACGCTGAGGCAGGAGGATTGCTGTGAGCTCCAGGCTAGTCTGGCAAGTGATTGGCAACAAGGGGTGGGGGAGGAACTCCTGCACACAGTGGGGGGTGTCATAGTTGAGCACAAGCGTCAACTCAACAGTTGAGGGTTTGAGTTCTGGGCACATTTGTGCAGAATTAGTGGTTGAGTTAAGCCCCTGCAGGCCCAGGTGGGTGGGACTAGGCCCTGGAATAAAACACAGAGACCTGGTTGAGAAAGTTGACATCCTTGTATACATTTGGCCAGACATAGTAGTCTGTCAAATAAGGATCGTCCCTCTCTCAGCCATTATGTAGAGATGGTGTGGCCAGTTCCCTCGGCCCTGATGTTGGTGCATGCTCTCCTGTCAAGCTGGACTGAGAACTAAAATGGACAATCGTAAGAAAAATAAACCCCTTGTTCCCTTTAGCCATTTGATGGTGACTTATCAGCAACCGTGCAGGCAAACTGCGACAAGGCGTGCAGAGGAGGCCCTGCACACAGTGGGGATGGAAGGAAGAGAGCCGCACACAGTGAGGGTACAGGGAAAGAGTCCTGCACACAGTGAGGGTGCAGGGGAAGAGTCCTGCACACAGTGAGGGTACAGGGGAAGAGTCCTGCACACAGTGAGGGTACAGGGGAAGAGTCCTGCACACAGTGAGGGTGCAGGGGAAGAGTCCTGCACACAGTGAGGGTACAGGGAAAGAGTCCTGCACACAGTGGGGATGGAAGGAAGAGAGCCTGCGCACAGTGAGGGTACAGGGGAAGAGTCCTGCACACAGTGAGGGTACAGGGGAAGAGTCCTGCACACAGTGAGGGTACAGGGGAAGAGTCCTGCACACAGTGAGGGTACAGGGAAAGAGTCCTGCACACAGTGGGGATGGAAGGAAGAGAGCCTGCGCACAGTGAGGGTACAGGGGAAGAGTCCTGCACACAGTGAGGGTACAGGGGAAGAGTCCTGCACACAGTGAGGGTACAGGGGAAGAGTCCTGCACACAGTGAGGGTACAGGGAAAGAGTCCTGCACACAGTGGGGATGGAAGGAAGAGTCCTTCACACAGTGAGGGTACAGGGGAAGAGTCCTGCACACAGTGAGGGTACAGGGAAAGAGTCCTGCACACAGTGGGGATGGAAGGAAGAGAGCCTGCGCACAGTGAGGGTACAGGGGAAGAGTCCTGCACACAGTGAGGGTACAGGGAAAGAGTCCTGCACACAGTGGGGATGGAAGGAAGAGAGCCTGCGCACAGTGAGGGTACAGGGGAAGAGTCCTGCACACAGTGAGGGTACAGGGAAAGAGTCCTGCACACAGTGGGGATGGAAGGAAGAGTCCTGCACACAGTGAGGGTACAGGGGAAGAGTCCTGCACACAGTGAGGGTACAGGGGAAGAGTCCTGCGCACAGTGAGGGTACAGGGGAAGAGTCCTGCACACAGTGAGGGTACAGGGGAAGAGTCCTGCACACAGTGAGGGTACAGGGGAAGAGTCCTGCACACAGTGGGGATGAAGGAAGAGAGCCTGCGCACAGTGAGGGTACAGAGGAAGAGTCCTGCACACAGTGGGGATGGAAGAGAGCCTGCGCACAGTGAGGGTACAGGGGAAGAGTCCTGCACACAGTGGGGATGGAAGGAAGAGAGCCTGCGCACAGTGAGGGTACAGGGGAAGAGTCCTGCGCACAGTGGGGATGGAGAGGAAGGACTGTGAGGAGTCCTGCGCACAGTGGGGATGGAGAGGAAGGACCGTGAGGAGTCCTGCATGCAGTCAGGATGATGAGTGGTCAGCAGAGAACAGCAAAGAGATTCTTCACAAAACTAAAACCAAGAGCTTTACTAGTGCCCAGCAGCCCTGCTCATGGGCTGTTCCCAAGGGAGAGGAGACGCCTGTTTGCTGCAGTCGCACAGCTTCACTCACAGGAGATGGGAGCCTGTGACTGGATGAAGCGGGCATGTGCATGCAGCGGAGGACCATTTGGCAGTGAAAAGGATGAAATCGTGTCATTTGCGGCAACGGGAATGAGCAGAGGTTGCTGCTACACGTGGTCAGTCAGGCCTAGGGCTCTTCCGATCTCTCTCAAAAGGGGCATCTGCACCAGTCGCTGTCATGAAGTGGAGGGGCGTGGTCCAGCTGGGGAGGAGGGAGCAGGGTGTGCGTGAGCGGGCACAGTGCTGCAGTCAGGCCGGAGCAAGGCCACGCTGCACGTCTCCATCAGGAGGGCGGGGTACTGCGCCTCAGAGCACAGCCCTGAATTCCAAACGCCGGGAAGTCAGAACTGCAGCGACACAGGCGTCTAGTCGACGTTAGAGCGCTTGGAGCTATAAGCACACAGCTTGTAGCCGAGGCTTCTGCTCATTTCTACATCCTGTGTGCCACCAAGGATTCCTCTTACTGGAACGTTCTGGGTGTCCACCGCGTCTTCCGGGGTCTCCTGCCCGTGGAGCACAGAGCACAGGTGCTTGTCCTGGGGGCCCTGGCCAGGGCTCGTGCCAAGGCAGGAGAGTCTTGACGGTTGAATGGATGAATTCCACGTGCTCTCTGCTGCCAGGGCCTGGCCACAGAAGCCCTGAGCCACGTTAGACGCCATCTTGTTCCCCACAGCAGCAAAGCTTCCTCGACTCGCCTGCCCCGTCTCTGCTGTCCCCATGCAAGTGCCCTGGGCACCTCACTTCCAGCGAAAGCCCAGGAGATTCTGGGGCACATGGAGATGCTCGGCCCTGGAACACAGTGTCGTTGCTCACCCACAGAGTACACAGTAGGAGCTTGGCCACAGGGCACATAGTAGGGACTCAGCTGATGGCGGGCCACGTGGCTTTGTGTGTGCAGAAGCCCTGCAAGGCTTATACAGAGCCCAGGAGATGCCTGAGGTCAAGGAGGCGAGATGACTCGCCCTCAAACTCAATTAGTTCAGCTCTGCTCACAGAGCCGGTAATCACATTAATCTCTCTCATCTGCATAATTGTGCATCTCCGCGACACTCTGGTCACCGCGAATGGCCAGCCAGCTGTTGGGGGCCATGGGGGGAGCTTGGCATGGACGTGGGGGCCTGGACCCAGTTCCCTCAGCCTCTGTGTCTGCATCTGGAGAGTGAGGCCTGGTGGGCAAAGAGTGGAAGTGGGTGGACACACGGGGGGGCTCACCCCATGCAGGGCTGTTCTGAGCACACAGGGGGGCTCACCCCATGCAGGGCTGTTCTGAGCACACGGGGGGGGGCTCACCCCATGCAGGGCTGTTCTGAGCACACGGGGGGGGCTCACCCCATGCAGGGCCGTCCTGAGCACACGGGGGGGGGGCTCACCCATGCAGGGCCGTCCTGAGCACATGGGGGGGGCTCACCCCATGCAGGGCCATCCTGAACACATGGGGGAGGGGCTCACCCCATGCAGGGCCGTCCTGAGCACATGGGGGGAGGGGCTCACCCGTGCAGGGCCGTCCTGAACACATGGGGGGAGCCTCACCCGTGCAGGGCCGTCCTGAACACGCATGCTCACTGGCCAGCCTGTCAGGAGTCCATGATTCCCTTTCCCTCTGTCCTATCCCCTGGCCGACCCCCTCCCACTTGGCTTAGCAGTGGTTTCTAGAGTGACATGTATAGGGTCTGTGTGTGGGAGGCCCAGCCACGCTCTGGATGAGCATGCTTACGAACAGGAAGGGTCTCCCTGCCAAGGAGCCCACAGCTGAGCCCATGAAAGGCCTGAGGCTGTGGGTGGGAGAAGACAGGGAGCTCGGAGGGCTTCCTGGAAGAGGGAGTGTCTCGGTGCTGGCCTGAGGTGGCCATCCCCAGTCACCAGGCTCTGAGCCACACGCCTAGGCCAGTGGTTTCCCGAGCTCTGACTGCACTGTGCCCACACTGTAGCCAAGTGACTCCCAAGGCTGCCTGCCTGTCACCCTACGGTTCCCCTTGACAGTCTAGTGTGAAACCCCACCAGCCCCCATGACACCAGCGACCACAAACCACACCCTGGTCGCCCATCAAAAAATGCTCCAATGATGACCAGGTGGTGGCCAGGCATAGGCAAGATGGGTTTGTCCAGAGACCAGGGGGGCTGGCAGCTCATGTTCCGGTATCAGTTTGCCTGTGCTCTGTTTTAAATGAGCATAATTTATCCTCTGTCCAGCAGAGGCTGCTGTCTGAGCCCCCAAGCAGGACAGGCAGAAGTCCGGGAGCATCTCCAAGCAGGAGCTGAAATCCAATTTCTCTCCTATCCTAGGGGCTAAAAGCTTTCTGCCAACAGCCACCTCAAGTTCAAAGATCCAATTAGCCACTGTCTGAGCGACTTGCTGGAAGCGTGGAGCGGGCTGGACTTCTGAGCCCAGAAACCTGACAGTCACTCAAGTTTTGACCAGTCCCTGAGATGGTACTGTGCACAGAGCACCCGCAGAGATGGGTACTGTGCTGCACAGAGCACCCGCACAGATGGGTACCGCGCACGGAGCACCCGCACAGGTGGGTACCGCGCACAGAGCACCCGCACAGGTGGGTACCGCGCACAGAGCACCCGCACAGGTGGGTACCGCGCACGGAGCACCCGCACAGGTGGGTATCATGTTGTGCAGAGTATCCTCATGGCCACCCCTGCCAATCCAGTGTTCCCTCCCTTTGTCCAAGCCTCCCTAGGCAGCCATCCTCCTAGCCTGTGGTTCTTCCATTGCCTTGCCTGCCCTTGCGCCAAGCCAGTGCCTTCGTCCTTGCCCTCCCTCCTCATGGAATAAGAGCAGCCCACCTGGGCTTCCTCACCTGTCTGGCTCCTAGGCCCCTTGGACTCAGCCCAGTCCTAATCTCTGGAGAGCGTTCCCCTCCGATGCTCTCCACTGCGGCCAGCTCAGACCCCCAGGCCCATGTCCCACGCGCACTGGCGGCTGTGCCTCCTGCTGGCTGGGCAGAGCCACGCAGCGGAAGAGCCGCAAGGCAGCAGCACAAGCAGGAGCCTCTCACTGCTCTGGCATCTTCCGTTCTGCTGTCCGTCCCCCCCAGACTTCAACATCTCACAGCGCATCACCATGCGTCCAACACTGGCGCTCCCTGGATTGACCTGCACCCTGAGGGTCTCCCAATTACAGGGAACCCCCAGTACTGCTAGTAAACCCTCCTCTTCAAAAGTCTTCCAGCGACCACAGTCCTGGATAAGCTAATCATTGTGACATGCACACATGCAGGCATCCTGATGTATACGTGCGCACACACACACACACACACACACACACACACACACACACACACACAGAGTCACTAGTCCTGGGGGAAGTCTTCATGCGTTGAGTTTGGTGCACGAACATAAACTCAAGGCACCAGGGCTGCTCGCTTAGGTCCAACGGCCCCAGCATGGCAAGGAAAGTGCTTCTTAGGACCTGGAAACCCTCCGCATAACAACCTCACAACTAGGTGGAGTGATTCTGAGACGCAAATGATGCGTTCTGCAGGAGAGCCAGGAGTGCTTGTGCCTGCAGTAATCTGTGCCCGCCGGCATCATGGATGCAGAGGGCGTGTTCAGGTCTGGAGCAAGAAGTCAGGAATGGTGGAAGTTGACCTTGCTCTTGTCCTGGGCACCGACATCTGTCCCTGGAGATGGTGTGAGTACCCGGAGTTCTTATCTGCTGTCACCAGGCTGAGGGATGCCTGGTTCCTCACATGCGGAGAGTTTTCAACAGAAATACGTGTTTGGTGCAGTCCTTGCCTTTTTTGCATCTGAGAAGATCATGTGGCTTTTCTCACGTGTTCTTGCTAGTGTGGCGTGGGACTTGGGTGGCTTTAGGCATTGAGCCAACCTTGCATTCTGGTGCTGAAATTCACTTGGCCACAGCTTAGTTATTATTACATTAGTGGTCCTCTTGCTGGAGTCTTATTATATCAATGCCAATGATGGGCCGTGGTCTCTGCCATCTTTTCTGAGTGTCTTGTGTCCTTTCCTTTTCTAGCAGCTGGGCAAAGCAGACAGAAGCTCATGCGTTATCAATACCATCCAAAAACACGGGTGATGTTTACAGTTTTTGTTATAGGAATGTGTTTAGTTTTTTTTTTTAAGTAAATTTCTTGGGCTGAGGAGATGGGTCAGTGGTTAAAGCCTTTGCCTTGCAAACAAAAAGACCTGAGTTTGAATCCCCAGATTCAACCTAAAAATCCTGGGTGGAAATGGGAGTGTCCTGCAGTTCTGATCCTGGAACCTTGAGCCTGGGAAACCCCAGAACAAAACAGTAAGGAGGTAGAGCAATCTAGGATGATTCCAGAAACCACCCTTAGGCCTTCACAGGCACACACACACATGCACATGTATGCACACACACGCATGCATACATGCACACACACATGCATACATGCACACACGCATGCATACATGCACACACACATGCATACATGCACACACACACATGCATACATGCACACACACACATGCATACATGCACACACTAGAAAAACTTCTGTAACATGGATAGGACTCCCAAATACCCACTCCATCAAGTTCCTACGTCCTTAGAGAATGGGCCCTGACCCCTGGGAGCCAGATGCAGTGCAATGTTGTCCATGCTGTCCTCAGCATCCTTCCTGCTCCTCATAACTTACCTCTCCTTTGTCTTTCCTTCCCAGTTGTCAGTGACTTAATGATTTCATGGATCTTGAAGAACCAGGCTGAGCAGTGCTGACTTTAGCACCTGTGTGGCCTTTCACTGAGTGGCCTTTCCTTTCACTGTGCGGCCTTTCTCTGCACGGCCTTTCCCTGTGTGGCCTTTCACTGCGTGGTCTTTCTCTGTGTGGCCTTTTACTGCGTGGTCTTTCATTGTGTGGTCTTTCGCTGTGTGGCCTTTCACTGCGTGGTCTTTCTCTGTGTGGCCTTTCACTGCGTGGTCTTTCTCTGTGTGGCCTTTCACTGCACAGCCTTTCTCTGTGTGGCCTTTCTCTGTGTGGCCTTTTACTGCGTGGTCTTTCATTGTGTGGTCTTTCGCTGTGTGGCCTTTCACTGTGTGGCTTTTCACTGCTTGGTTTCTGGTCTGTCTTCACATTTCCTTCATCTCCCACAGTAGCTCAGCCTCTTTCATTTTAGTCTCCTAAGGAAAAGCTCAATCTAGATGAGAGACCTTCTTGTTTTCCAGTCTAAGCGAGTGTTTGATGCAAAGATTTCCCTGTATGCTCTGCTTCCGGAACCTTCTGCAAAATGTAAATTGTATTTTTACTCTTATTCAGTTAATGATCTCTTTTACAGTTTACTTCTTGACACCCCCAGAACCCCAGGAGTGATTAGGAAGCACACTTTTCTATTCCTAAACATTGTGGATTTTTTTTCAGGTTTTGTTCCAACTTAGTCTTCATACGGCATAGGAGCCTTACAGGATTTGAGTCACTTTATAGTTAGCATCTGGGCTGGGCAGTGGTAGAGTGCTGTTCTAGAATCTTCCAGGGAGGGGCTGGGTGTGACTCAGAGGTAGGGTGCTGGTCTAGAATACATCAATGAAGAGCTGTGAATGACTCAGTAGCAGAGTGGACTCTGCCCAGAGGCAGAGCTCTGGCCTAGCATGCATGAGGCCCTGGGCTCCATCCCTAAAACCACAGACGATGTGACAGCATCTGTGGTACTCGTGCCTCACATTCTGTGAGTTTGGAAGGACGGGTGGGGCTGGCGCAGCTGGTGGGGCTGGCACGGCTGGAGATTGGCGTTCACGTCCTCTTCTTTACCCTCTGCCTGCTGTTTTTGCCAAGTGGCAGGGGCTCCGAGGCCCAAATGGTCTCTGCTCAGTTTGCTTCCTTCAGTACGAGCTCTGGGCTCCACCTTCAGCCTATAGGAACCTCCATGGGACGCACGTTCTCACTCTGAGAAGCACTCTTTCTGCTGGACATTGTGAACATGACTAAATTCACACAGGACTTTGCGTGGGGTCAAGTTCCTGGCACTGCAGGTTGCGAGGCCAGCAGGTGGTGGAACATCGCCAGCTAGGACTCCCATCACAGATTCCCTCACACCTCTTCATTTGCATGGGGGCAACACCACAGAACCACAGCCCCCACACCACAGAACCACAGCCCCCACACCACAGAACCACAGCCCCCACACCACAGAACCACAGCCCCCCACACCACAGAACCACAGCCCCCACCACAGAACCACAGCCCCCACCACAGAACCACAGCCCCCACACCATAGAACCACAGTCCCCACACCACAGAACCACAGCCCCCACACCACAGAACCACAGCCCCCACACCACAGAACCACAGCCCCCTATACCCCAGAGCCACATTACAGATGCACATCAGCTCTTCACACCACAGAACACCAAGACACACTTCCTCCCTCTGTCCTCTGAGACTCTGTTGGCTAGTGTAGCCACCATCCCCATGGCGCTGAGCACAGACCCAGATTCCTTGACGTGAGGCTGGAGAGCACTCCACACCTCTGACCGGAAGCATCTCCGGCACAGCTGCCCAGGGAGTCCCTTAGCCTGACCTCAAGGTCCCAGACAGTCAGCCACTCTGGCTCTGCTCCCGTCTTCCAAGCTGGACACAGGATGGGGCAGATCTTCCTCCACACGTGTGCCTGCAACCCATTGCCTCACCCTGATGAAGGGCTGAGGAGGAATGAGACAGGAAGGAAGGCACAAAGGGAAGGAGAGGAGTCAGGGCTTCTGTGCCCCCCTACCCCCAAGGACCCTGCTTTGCCGACACAAACCCTTCGGCCAGCCAGGGGGTCCCGATGTGTCATCTTCTGGAGAGAGGAGGAACTTAAAATGCTGCCAGTTCCTGCCCTGGATGTGTGAACCAAGAGCCCTTTGCTTGTACATAGAAAGCCAGACACGTGTGTGCACCCACCAGCCTGCCCACCACACACACCAGTGCCCGTGTGTGCACTCCACAGAGCCGTGTGTGCTCGCTGCTCCGGTCCCTGTGGACCTGACGGGGCTTCAGAGCTGGGGTGTCCTACAGCCTCCCAGCACTTAAAGGCTGATTTACACGAAGCCAGGATTTGTGCGGGAAGGGGGAGTTCAGAAAGAGCAGCAGGAGGGCAGGGTCGCAGCCCCAGGGGACGCTGCCGGCCATCCCGATGCCCGGTGCTCATGTTCCTGATGGATGCCAGCAGGGCTGGGGCGGCCTCTTGCTGGTCCATCTGTTTGCCAGCTGCTCCTGTCGAGGGTGGTGGAAATCCTGCACCTGAGGCGGCGTCTAAAAGATGCCTTGGGATCGTGAACGGCGTTTCGTTCCCAGCCTCGTCCACACGGGCTAGCTGCGGAGAACGTGGCCGCAGATGCTCACCTACCTCAGGCAACCCTCTGAAGGGAAGGCGGGGTCTGCTGGGCACAGAGGTCGGGCGGAGGTCAGGGGTCACCCCAGGCTGCACTCCAGTTCTCTCCCCCTGGAGATGCGTGGGAGTTTCAGCACCACCTGTGTGGACAGCTCCCGCCATCCTGCCTTCCTTCTCGCTTGCAGGAGCCTGCCTCTCAGCACGACCCCAGCAGCTACCTGTCGCTGCACCTTCTTGTCACAACCCACCCACCTCCCTGCCGACCCATTGTTTCTGTCTATAGGTAGAAGCTGTGCCTCGGGCTGGGGAGAGGCTGGGGCGGTCAGCAGGTCTGACCCGGTCTCCTGGGAGCACTTCCTCCCCAAGAGAGGTGTCAGGAAGTCACTGGACAAGGGTGCAGGATCAAGGGCATGCCCAAAGATGGGACCCCCGGGATGAGTTAGGACTTTCACCGCGCCGAGCCTCTCAGACAAACCAGCCCCGAGTCCTGACCGGGCGTAGGGCTTGTAGAGAAGGCGCTCAGGGAAGAGAGCATGGTGTGAGGTCCGGACACCAGCCAGGAGGGGCTCAGCAGGATGCGGATCCATGCCCACCAGTCAGGGGGCTGAGCATGTGACAGTAAGTGTGGCTGACTGATCTGACCCGAAAGGGGCTTTGACAGGGGACGGTGGAAAGATGGAGGGATTGTGGTCAGCGATGAGCAAAAGTTGGACCTCTCTTAAGCAGGGGCAGAACAGACTGACACCAGTTTGGGTGTGCAGAAGATGGGACAGGTGATACAGCACATCTGGGATCTGGCGGAACCCCAATGAGGGCCCCAGGTTACCATCTGTGTGCCTCAGTTTCCTCATTGAGGAACTCACAGTAAGAGCTTATGCATGCAGGTAGCATCTTTCTCAGGGCTGAGGCAGGGTTTGGGATGTGGGGAAACACGGGCACAGTGGTTAGGGACAGCAGGGCACGGGGAAAAGGGAGATGGTCTGAGACTGTGCCAGAGACAGGGTGGCCCTTGAGGGAGCTGGAGAGAAAGGACGCTGAGTGCTATGGTGGACTGGAGCCAGGCAGGGGGAGGAAGAACAGGCAGAAGCTTTTCCTTCCAGTAGCTTCTCATTCCTAGAGAAACAAATAGCAAGGTCAAGGCCTGCAGGGCTGAGGAGGGAGCAAAGAAGTTGAGGAACTTCCCTAGGTGCACAGTGACTCGGTCGAAGCTGTGCAATGCACATGAGCACATATGAGCATATATGCACATGTGTGCTTGTACGTGTGCATGCGTACGCGTGTGTATGTGTGCAGGCATGTGTGTATGTGCATGCACATGTTTTTATGCACATGCGTGCAGATGCATGTATGTACATAAATGTGGGTGAACAGTGCGTCGTGAGCATGAATGTAAAACAGATCCAGTTGCAGGAAATGTGTGTGTGGAGAGGCTGGGGAGACCTGGACCGGGGGTTCAGTCACACACAGCTGCCATCCCGCAGAAGCCATGGAGGGGTCAGGCTCCTGGACACAGTGGCTCTCAGCCTGCAGGTGCCGGCCAAGCAGGGACTGAGCAGCTCGGGGAAGCAGTCGTGCACCCACTAGAAAGCATCATTTCTGGGTAGCAGCCCCTGATGCTTAGCCTTAGTCCTGGGCTAACTCTGAGCAGTTCCAGAGGCTAAGCTGGCCTGGCATGGCACAAACATGGCACCCAGACAGCTGGTCTGAGGTCTGCAGCCCACCCGTGCAGCTCCATGACTGAAGAGCCCCAGGTCTGAGGTCCGAAGGGGAAGTGCATCCTTCTGCTCTTCGCTCCCCAGGCAGCCTGCCAGGAGTGGGGCTTGGGCAGTGAGCTCAGGTCCCGATCGGGGAAGGTCACGTTGGCAGGGAGGGAGTTCCTGTCCTTGTTATTTGAGCTCCTGGTTTCCATTTCCATTTTCTTTCCTTACATTCAGAACTGTATAGGGAAGACTGAAACGCAGAGCAGAGGACGGCCGCTCCCTGCGCAGGACTCAACGGAGCCGGCAACTAGCGAGGGGCTTTGCCGCAGCCCCAGCTGGCTGGACGCAGGCTGGGAAAAGGCAGAGGGCAAAACGTGCCCAAGGCTGGGCACCTGCCAGGCACCGGGGAGAGGCTGTTTAGACAGCAATGATGCTGCAATTGAGGCCTGGGAGCAGGTGGAGCTGTTTGGGGGCAGCCTCTGGGGCAGCTTCTGAGGGAGCCTCTGGGGTAGTCTCTGGGGCAATCTCTGGGGCAGTCACTGGGGGAGTCTCTGGGGGCAGTCTCTGGGGCAGTCTTTGAGGGGAGCCTCTGGCACCAGGCCTGAGAACAGGAAGCAGGTGCAGAAGGAAGCCACGGCCCTAAGATAGTGAGCTAGCTGTAGCGCCCAAGGGGGGGCTCCTCCACGAGACAGTGTGGGGGTGGCGAGCAGACCCAGGAGGAGGCTCAGGGCAGTGACGGAGGGGAGCCCGCGGGCAGGCTCCAGAGCCAGCAGGCCCTGCAGGAGGCTGGGCCGAGTGGGGAGGATGAGGACCCCAGAAAGAGCACCTGTAGGTGTGGGGGTGAGGGAGTGGGCTGAGGACATGAAAATGCCCAGTGCATAGTGGGGTCCAGAGCCCTGAGTTCAGAGGAGCTGAGTCGATGTGACGCGTCACCGCAGACCGGCCTCGAGCTGCGGTTCATTCTGTCAGCGTCACGGGCCGCAGTCTGGAACGGAGGCTGCCAGACTCGCTCTGGGCGCTCACGGAGGCTCCTTCCTGCCTGGGCAGCTCCCGGCTCCAGGCGACCGTGCCAGTGTCTGCATGTGGCATCTCCCTGAGGCTTCATCTGGTCTCCAGTCCACCCCAGTCCTTGAAGCGGCAGGGTTGAGACCTTGACCGAGACCCTCAGGCCCTCCCCAGGTGCACAGCCCACAGGAAGTGCTGTCTGACCGGGATCTGACACGCCCGAACCTGGCAGGGCGACTTTCTCCCTCTGTGTATCAGACTGTAGGCTCGGAAGCCATGGGGTGTCTGACCGTGGTCATGTTCCTCGAGGTCTCCAGCTGAGCCCCCTGGCACGGAGCCCGCTCCCCTGCCCTGCATGGAGCCCCTCCCCCCACAGATCCCCCAGGCACAACTGCACCTTTCTCGCCTTATTCTTCTGGTTCCCTGACTTGGCCCCACCTTCTGGGGTCACCACTCCATCAGCCCTTTGCCACAGGATCTACTTGGGTGAGGTAATACTGAGGTACAGTCCAGCTACTGGAACCCCAAACCTTTGTTCCATGCCAAGGTGCATTTGCTGGTGGAGCATTTCTTAGTTCTGGGGGTCAGTTGAGCTTCTGGGGTGCAGATAAAGGAGAGCAGTTACAGCCCCCACTCCCTCCCACTGCCCTCAAACCTTGTGCTGCCCCCCAGCTATTACACTGCTCCCAGCCCTCTCCATCCACCTCTTGGCCCCTGAGAGCCATTTCCTACTCAGCAGCCTGTGGGGTCCTCCCGAGAGAGCCCCGCACCCTGCTGCAGGTCCAGGGGCTGCGCTGCACGGCTGAGCAGCCTCGACTCTTCTGCCACCTCCACAGGGCCCCATGACTCTCACCACGCTGAGCCACGTCCAGGGACTTTTCTAGCCCCTTCTCCCCCCACCCCCGTCCACTCCAGCTCCTCTCAGCTTCACATACCACGTGGGAAGCTTCCACGGACCCCATTCAGAGCTCGATCGGCCTCCAGACCCCACTCCCTATCCCAGCCACAGGCGCTGTCCACACGGCTGTCCCCCGTCACTCACACAGGTGCTGTCCACAGCTGTCCCCTGTCACTCACACAGGCGCTGTCCACACAGCTGTCCCCCTGTCACTCACACAGGTGCTGTCCACACAGCTGTCCCCCATCACTCACACAGGTGCTGTCCACAGCTGTCCCCCTGTCACTCACACAGGTGCTGTCCACAGCTGTCCCCCCCGTCACTCACACAGGCGCTGTCCACACAGCTGTCCCCCTGTCACTCACACAGGCGCTGTCCACACAGCTGTCCCCCTGTCACTCACACAGGTGCTGTCCACACAGCTGTCCCCCTGTCACTCACACAGGTGCTGTCCACACAGCTGTCCCCCTCCCCCATCACTCTCACAGGCACTGTCCACACAGCTGTCCCCCGTCACTCACACAGGTGCTATCCACACAGCTGTCCCCCTCCCCCGTCACTCACACAGGTGCTATCCGCACAGCTGTCCCCCGTCACTCACACAGGTGCTGTCCACACAGCTGTCCCCCTCCCCCGTCACTCACACAGGTGCTGTCCGCACAGCTGTCCCCCTCCCCCATCACTCACACAGGTGCAGGTGCTGTCCGCACAGCTGTCCCCCTCCCCCATCACTCACACAGGTGCTGTCCGCACAGCTGTCCCCCGTCACTCACACAGGTGCTGTCCGCACAGCTGTCCCCCATCACTCACACAGGTGCTGTCCACACAGCTGTTCCCCTCCCCTATCACTCACACAGGTGCTATCCGCACAGCTGTCCCCCTCCCCCATCACTCACACAGGTGCTGTCCGCACAGCTGTCCCCCGTCACTCACACAGGTGCTGTCCGCACAGCTGTCCCCCGTCACTCACACAGGTGCTGTCCGCACAGCTGTCCCCCATCACTCACACAGGTGCTGTCCGCACAGCTGTCCCCGTCACTCACACAGGTGCTGTCCGCACAGCTGTCCCCGTCACTCACACAGGTGCTGTCCGCACAGCTGTCCCCCTCCCCTATCACTCACACAGGTGCTGTCCACACAGCTGTCCCCCTCCCCCATCACTCACACAGGTGCTGTCCGCACAGCTGTCCCCCATCACTCACACAGGTGCTGTCCGCACAGCTGTCCCCGTCACTCACACAGGTGCTGTCCGCACAGCTGTCCTAATCTGGAGCTTCCAACCCACTGGGTCCCCCTCACCCGGAGGCCTTGTGAGACCAAAGTCTGACGCAGCCAACGCCGTGGACCAACTCAAGCCCTACCGCGGGGGTGTTTCAACAGCTGTGGCCTGGAACACACTCGGCGTCGCCAGTGGGGAGCAGGCAAACGGGGCATCCGGACATAGCGCCCCTTGGCACTGCAAAGGCGTGGTCTGCCTCGGGTTCAGACATGCGGGGAGAGCACTTCATTAAGCAGAAGTCCACACACGAAGGCTTCAGTTCTCAAGACTCCAACTGCAGACCCTTCTGGAAAGGCAAACTATGGAAAACAATAAGATGGCGGGGTGAGAGGTGGGGCAGTGGGGCAGGAGCAGGCAGCTCAGGGAAGATTTGGGGCTGTGACACTCTTCCGTGTGACCTGGAATGGTGGGCGCACGTGCCTGCGTCCATCCAAACCCACGCACTGCCCCCCAGGAGAGCTGGGTAGACCCTGGACGTCACAGGCAGCCAGTGGACATCACCGTCAGTCGCAGTGCCTGTCCCCCAGCAAACCAGGGTCAGCTAGGGAACAGCCAGAGGGGCTTGTCTAGGGCACGCGGTGCTCCCTGTAGGAGGAGTCGTTAAGGGCACAGGAGAGCTCAGGAGGGCTCTGCCGCCCGGCCATAACCTGCCGGGGAGGAGCCACGCGAAGGAACAGGGCACAGCATCAGGACGGCTGGTGGCCCCGGCCGTGTTGTCAAATTGCTGGTCTGAACTTTGGCCTGTGGGTCAGGGAACTTGCTGTTCCCCAAGTGTATGGGGAAGATGAACCCCAGTGCATGTGGGGTGCGCTCCAGTTGAACCTCAGTGCATGTGGGGTGCGCTCCAGTTGAACCCCAGTGCGTGTGGGGTGCACTTCAGGTGAACCCCAGTGCATGTGGGGTGCGCTCCAGTTGAACCTCAGTGCATGTGGGGTGCGCTCCAGTTGAACCTCAGTGTGTGTAGGGTGCGCTCCAGTTGAACCTCAGTGCGTGTGGGGTGCGCTCCAGTTGAACCCCGGTGCACGTGGGGTGCGCTCCAGTTGTCGTTGTGCGGTGCACTTAGGTGGACCCTTAGGTGCGCTCCAGTTGAACCCCGGTGCACGTGGGGTGCGCTCCAGGTGGACCTTAGTGGATGTGGCGTAAGCTCTAGGTGGACCCCAGTGCATGAGGTGCACTCTAGGCCGCCTGCAGTTTCATCCGGGTTCTTCAGAGAACCTGTCCTCACAGGTCTCCCAACTCAAGGCACCTGGAGTGAGCTGCGTGGAGTTGGACATCCCCGTCCCTCCTCTTTGGGGGCAGCAGAGCCCCCGGCTCTAAGCTCCCCCTGCCTCCACCATCCTCCTTTGCTCGGATGCTGGAAACCCACCTCCTGAATTGCCCAGAGCTGGTGCACTGGCGCGCCCCTGGGGAGCCGAGTCAGGCAGGAAACACCATGGTACACCTGGACGTTGGCCCAGAGCTCTGATGGGTGGGGAGCCCAGGTCGCGCCTGGTCCCTCGGTGCGCTGTGGCGAGGGTGGAGGTGCCTCAGACCCCCCGAGTGGCTCTGGTCAGTGTGCCGCAGAGCTGTGTTCCACCCTCCACTCCACAGTCCCCTTGGGATCTAGCTGCTGGCCTGGTTCCCAGGCCTCTGTCCGCCCACGAGTGGGAGCTCATCACTCTGACAGCAGTGTCAAGCAGACAGTCTGTGGGCCTGCAGGGGACCCCTGACCCCAACTTCCAAGGCTCCGTGAGCCTCTTCACCTTCCCCTGGCTTCATCCTCCTGCTAGTCTCTAACCCTGGGGACGGGAGGTCTCTAGCTCCCTGTACCCCTAGTTCCATCCAAGAGCTGTGGTGCAGTTTGTCCACATGTTGCCAATGAATCCATAACCAAGGGAACAAGGCTTCATTCTGGCTTATGGTTCTCCATTATTCTTCACAGTCTGGCTGGGCAGGAGAGCTCACGCCACCGGGAGCCAAGGGACCCGGCCACATTATGTCCGCAAGTCCTGCTGAGAGGGGGGCAAACCTCACTTCCCAGACTGCACATCTGCAGTAGTGTGCTGAAAGCTTGCCAAGCACCGGATCCGCCCCCTTGACCATATCTGTCCACTCAGAGAACGGTCCCACCTGCTGTAGGCTCGCCACATCAGTCGGTCCCTGGAGGTTTGCCTTAGCTACCAGCTCTTCAGCGATGTGCCCAGAGCTCAGCCTTCAATCGTCAAGTTGACACTTGTATCTACACCGCACAGAGGGCCAGGGCAGCAAGGCCTGCAGCCTGGGAAGACAATAAGAATTGAAGAGCACCCCCTGGGGAAGAACCACGGCCACCTGGGTCCAGCCAGGGACCCCGAGGCGGGGCCAGGGTCTGCATGGCTGAGGCTGAGTGAACCTAGTCAGGCCTAAGGGACTGGGTGTTACCCCCCCCCCCGCCTTTAGGTGTCCGCCATGACACTTGCCCGTCCCCGTCTACCACGGTGCTTCTGTGCTCTGAGCTCTTCCTGGGGCCGTAACAGCAGCAGTACAGACACAGAGCTGGCAGCTCAGTCTACAGAACCTTCTAGAGCCTGTGACACATGAGGACAGCCCCTCGGAAGCGTGCCCAGACCTGGATGTCACCTGAGAGAAGGCAGACGCCAGGCGTGGGCCTGTGCAGGGGCTGCTGAGGGGCTGGGTCCAGCCCCACCCCCCTTCGCCAAGGTTTGCTGGAAATCTCAAAGGTCAGCTGTTCTTGTGTTTCCAGAGGGTATCGATTTTGTCTGGTTGGAAAAGCAACAAAACCTCTCTCACTGTTCATTTCTGTGACTGCATCGAGAGCGAGGAGGAGGCATGGCCCCCCCCATCCCTGGGGGCAGTGGTCAACCTTGAGGTAGCACTGCCCTGTGGCCTGTCTTATCCATCTGCCGGACCCACTCCCCAATTCTCCTGTCCCACAGATCCTCTTATTACAGACCTGCGCCCATCTGAGGGCTTAACTTGGGACCAACTCCCTTTCACAGAACGGGGGTCCTCACACTCGCCCCTGCCCACTGCCTCTCTTGAAGGTGAGACACCTCGCGTCCTGTTGCTGCAGCAGAGCCCCCTCTCTGACTTCTCCCCTCTCCTGCCAGCGAAGAAGTGTGGCGTGGGTCTCCCAGGGCCACTGAGACGAGGGCACAGTGGAGAAGGGCCAGGGAGGTGGAGCCGAGGGAGGAGGCGCGATGGCTGGCGCCCCGGCAGCCCTGGCCTGAGCTTTATGGCTCCGTGTGCTCATTTGTTCTTCCCTTGGGTAACCCAGGCTCTTGACTGACCCCCTCGCATGCCCAGCCCTGCTGGTATGCACCCGAGAAGGTGCCAGCTTGAGGCAGCCAGTCGTCTACAGTCGTGGGTCCTCCGGAAGGCAGGCTTCCTAGCCGTGTCTAAGGAGGGCCACGTCCACCCTCCCGGGCCCAGTGGGGCTGTTGGAAGGAGCTTGCCCAAGGGTCCAGCCCTGTCCAGACTGCGCAGGCTGCCTGGACTCTCCCAGAGCTGCCGCTGTGGGCCAAGGCACCCCTACGGGAGCCCCCCACTCCCTGCACAGAGGTGACACGGGTGGCCACGGAGGCTCTGTAGGAAGGACGTGGTGCTCGAATCAGTGGAAACGGAAAGATTCTTTAAAAATCCCCTCAGCTCAGAATCCCAAGGACACCTGCGCCAGACGCCTGAGCTCCGGGACCGCGGGGCCTGAGGTTTGACTTCACAAGGCAACACCCGCCCGCGTCCCCTGCGGGCGCTCTGATGAGCATTAAATGAAAGCTGTTCATTAGAGCGACAGGTTTACTGTCGGAGGTGCGCGGTTCTGGGCTCTTTCCCGGAGAGAAGAAAGACAAGGCCCGGGAGCCCTGGCGGGGCTGATGTTCTTGGCGGAGGCTGTGGGGCGCGTTTATTTGGAGATTTGTCCTCCGTGTCAGCCCCACGCAGGGACGGCTCCGACAAGCATGGCTTAACGGCCCCGCCAGGACCCCGCATCTGAAAGTGTGCCCATTGCTTAGAGCTCAGAATGTGTCCCTGGGAGCCAGGGGTCTGAGCTGGGGGTTTGCAGCCCGGCCGGGGGTACATGTCAGGTGATCAAGATGTCCCTGGGTAGGGGAGGTGGGGGGCTCTACAGACCACCTGCCTGGAGCCTAGCAGAGCCTGTCTATGGAGAAAACAATGTCGGGGTGGGGCCCAGCCCTGAAGCCAGGCCTCTTGAGGGAAGGCAGGGCACAGGCCTCCAGGAGTCGCTGCCGGGTGTCCAGGTGCAGTCTGAGGGTGGGGCTGCTCGACTGCTTGAAGTCCCCAAGCCCACCTGCCAGTCTTCCCAGTCCGGCCCACCACACATCCAGCCCCTCTGCTACCCAGAGGAAGGTGACATGGACCGAGCAGGGTTGTCCTGGGATAGAGGTGCTGGCAGAGCCCAGCTCGGGCAGTGAGGAGAGAGCAGGCTGCGTGGCCAGGGCACCCAGAGGCCACCAGCAACCCAGCCCACAGTTCCCGGAAGAGGAGAGGGGCTGATGAGGCGGCCCACCTACCACAGACCCTCTGGTCTCAGCACGTGGGCTTCAGGTCAAAGCGGACCTGGGTCCCTCAGAATCTTCTGGGCTGCAGCTTGAGCCACGTGGAGTCAGCCTGCCAGAAGCAGGAAGTATTCCCGGGAAGCAGGAGGAGAGAGACCCCCGATGCTCACAGGGAGCCTCTTAACCCAGCCTCCCCGGCTCGGCTACTGTGAGTCGGGTTCTATCACTGTGCTGGGAGTGGGTCTGTGACGTCCTCCCTGGCTCCCAACAGATATGACTTCTACATCTGAAGTCCCAGTGCAGACCCGCCCACCTGGCAATGCAGACCAGCAGGTTCACTAGCACGTCGGGTACTTCATCCAAGACAGTAACAGCGGTCACTCGGCCACCCAGCAGCCCCTCAGAGTGCCACATAGGACAGAGGGAAGCAGCCGGCATCCCAGGGGGCTTGGTGAGGTCTACTGGCCAGTGCTTGGGCTGGAGGGCGTGGTCTCTGCGGAGAATGTGCCCTTGGGAGCAGGGGCATGGGACGCATGCTTCCTGCCTGCGCCGACTCAGAAATGCTCACGTCACACGGGCACCTTTGGGGCGTCTCTCTCTCCTCAGCAGCCCTAAGCCCAGGGTTGAGGCCAGCAGCAAGTGCTCATCGCTTGTGTGGCTGGCATGGAGATCTGTTCAGACAGCTCAGCTACCTGCTCACGGTCTGGCTGGGTCCCGGCAGACGAGGCCCCTTGCAGCGCCCAGAGCGAGGATGGCCAGGTGTCCTCTCTCCCTGTTCTTTCCTGGGCTGCCACAGAAGACCCCGTCCACAGAAGGCTCTGCCCACAGAAGGCCCTGCCCATAGAAAGCCCCGTCCACGAAAAGCCCTATCCATGGAAAGCCCCGTTCACAGAAGGCCTTGGCCATGAAAGGCCCTATCCACAGAAGGCCCTGTCCATGGAAGACCCTGTCCATGGAAGGCCCTGGCCACAGAAGACCCTGTCCACAAAAGGCCCTGGCCACAGAAGCTGCACAGTTCCCAGTGGTGCAGCTTCTCTGCATTAGTGCCGATAAATTCACATACAAAGGGCCTGAGGGGAAAAGGGCCTTTATTCTGGCTGACAATTGTCTGGTCACAGCTCTTTGTCCAGCTTGGCAGCAGAGCTCAAGCTGACATCACAGGCCAAGGAAACTGACCACAGCCTGGTCACAAGACTGCTGAGAAAGGTACAGTCCTCGCCTGCTAAACCAGCCTGTCCAGCCAAGTATCCAGAAGGATGCCAACTTCCTTGATGAGCTCCCTCCATCTTATTCACCTGCCCAGGGCCTAGTCCCGCCCACCATGGGCCAGGGCTCCCCATCCACTAAACAATCTCCTACAGACTTGCTCAGGCCCTAACTCAACCACTGATTCTTCACAAATGTGCCCAGGGCTTGAACCCTCAGCCATCAAGTTGACACCTGTGTCTAACTAGGACATCTGGTCACAAACGTTGACTGAGTCCACTGCAGAGCAACGGGGGCCGTGGGAGGCCGCACAGAGATCTACACCAGGGACCACGTCATGCTTCCCAGCAGCACGCATCTCGCCACACGGTGGGCTCCAGAACCCTGTCCTGAGCCCCCAGGTGGCATCCCAGCGTCTAGGCTCATCCGCCTTCGGATCGTTAGCTGCCCTTGCAGTTCAGTGAGCGTGGGCGGCCATGATGGCTGCACTGCCCCGTGCACAGTAGGTGCGCACGACAGAGCGGCTAACAGGACCCATTCAGAGAGGCTGGGCTGCAGAGTGGGAGGACTGGAACCCCTCGCCCCAGGGACAGGACACTGAGCCTTCCTGGAGGCTGCAGGAATCCATGCCCCACGCTGGGTGGAGGCTGACAGGCCTGACCCTGACCCCCAGGGCTGGTGCAGCAGCTCCGCCCCCTGGTTCTCGGGGAGCAGGAAGGACGCGCAGCTCCGGGGCCTGCCGTCCTGGCGCTGAGCACTCTCTGGCATGCAGATGGCAGATAAGAACAGGCTGGTACTTTTCCATCTTTGCAGGTGACAAGCCTCTCAGGTTTGGTTGGGAGGGTCGCTCCACTCAAGCAATGGGACCAGGGTACTTTCTAGAACCTTCTGGGCTGGCTGCTCAGTCATCCAGTCTCTCCCACCATCTGCGAGGCCAACCAGGGACCACCTGATCTTACTGAGCCTCAGCCCCGGGCACCAGTACTTTACAGTTGAGAGAGCGTTCCCACCCCCACTGCCTCGAGAACACGCCCACGCTCCCTCCTGGGTCTCAAGGACACGCCCATTTACAGCCGGAACAGCTAAGTCATGCAGGAGGGTGCAAGGTAACTGTACTTTCCACTTGCTTGCTGTGGACACAAAACTGCTGTAAAGAACAAAGCTTCTTGAGCACAATGTCACATCGACAGGTCAGAGAGCGTGCAGCCCTTCAGGCGGGCCCCGGGCTCTCCCCACACGTCTGCAGCCTGTTGCCCTCTAGGTCAGGTCCCCGTCCTTCCTTCACCCCCTGCCTGCCCCTCCCTAGGCTGAGCCACACCCGTGTGGACGCACCAGGGTTTGAGCCACTTGCTCGCCTGCAGGGATCGTTCCCAGGTTTCCCTTTTCTCTTCTGAACGAGTCTCTTTAAACATCAAAAAGCAAAAAACAAAACGAGAAGCACCGAGGGTCCCGCAGGTGGGAGCCACAGAGCCCACACCACGTGACCAAGCAGTGGCAGAGGCCACATGACTTCCCGGATGTCCACACTGATTCTCCCACTCAGGACCTGCCTGAGAGCCGGCGCTGGAGCTTGGCAGGAGGCCACCCGACCGCCGGTTCTTCACAGACCCTGGGCAGGGCTGTTTGGGAGGCGGCATCCGAAGAAGCCAGGAGCAGGCGGCGGCCTTGCAGGCTGTGGACTCCATGCTTCCGTCTCCCACTGGAGGGACCTCATCCCCCCAAGGCCCTCGGGCAGCTGCAGACACTGCATTCGCTTCCGCTGGCTTCAGTCCGCTCTGGAGATACAGCTGGGGGACAGACTCACGGAGCTGCCACGGACGGCAACAGGTCCCTGAGGGCTGCGCCACGCCCCTTCGTTCCCACACTGAAGCCCTGACCCCAGGACCTCGACGTGGCTGCTTGTGTCACATTGTGAAACAAAGCCAACATGACAGCTATGACCCGATCTCCCAAGGCCCAGCAAGAAGAGGAGGCTAGGGACGCCCTGGAGGACGTGGAGAAGATGCCCTCTGCGTGCCAAAGAGAGAGTCCTCTGGAGGAGGCAGCCCTGCCATGCCTCCCCGTGGACGTCAGCTCCAGACCCACACCCAGAACCCAGCCCAGTGGCTAGTCTGGTACCAGCTGTGCAGGTCACAATGGAATGACTATAAAGCACTCGGTGTTTTTCCACAATGACAGTGGCCACTGTCTCACAGCTCAGAGGAATGAATGGATGTTCAATGGATGCTTGCTTAACAAGTGAAGTGGTGTGTGGATGGATGGATAGACAGACAGACAGACAAACAGTGGGTGGATGGATAGCAGAAGAATGGATGGTGGACTGATGGATAAGTGGCAGATAGCGTATGGATAGATGATGGGTGGGTGGGTGGATAGATACTATATGGATGGTGTATGAACAGATGGTGGGGTAGATGATTGATGAATTGATAGTGGGGTGAATGGCAGATAGATAGGCATTGTGTATATGGATGGTGAGTATATGGATAGTGTCATGGTTTGAAATGTGTCCCTGACAGTCTCATGTGTTTGGCAAGGTCATGTCACTTTGAGAGGTGGAGCCTTGCTGGAGGAAGGCGGTCCCAAGGGGTGGGCCTTGAGGTGGATGATCCCACCCTACCTCCAGGAGAAGTCAGCCTTTGCAGCAAGCAGTCTGCAGCTCTCAGCTTCCAAGATGTCTGTGGTGACTTAGCCTCCTCCAGCTTTGGCCAGCCAGTCATGCCACCTCTGCTTTGAGAGACTGTCCCTTCCCTCCGGAACCATAAGCTGAATAAACCTCCCTTTCTCCCTTAAGTTTCTTGACTTTGAATGTTCTCTCACAGCAATAGTTAAGAGTAACCGTTACAGATAGTGAGTGGATGGATGGTGGGTAGTTAGGTTGGTACAGATGGGTGGTCACAGGATGTATTGATGGTGGGTGTGGATGGTGGATAGATGGACAGTGAACAAACAGATAGTGGATGGACTGAGAGTAGATGGATGGCATGGTGGTATAAGTGGATGGCTGGAGGACAGAGGGTAAGTGGGTGGATGGTATAATTGCATGATAGGATGGATGGATAATGGATAGCTAGGTGGTAGATGGATGGATGTGGGATGGATGGGTGCTGGATGGATAGATGGTTGGAAGATGATGCAAGATGAATGGATGGATGGATGGGTGGATGGTGGATGAGTGAATGGATGGATAGATGGATGATGGATGGTTGGAAGATGGATGGGTAGATGATGAATGGATGGACTGATGGATGGATGGATAGATGAATGGATGGTAGATGGATGGAGGGTTGGAAGATGGATACATGATGAATGGATGGGTTGATGAGTAGATGTTGGATAGACGGATGGATAAATGGATGGATTGATGGGTAGATGTTGGATGGATAGATGGATGGATGGATGGATAGATGGATAAATGAATGGATGGATGGAGAGGTGGATGGTTGATGTGGCTGGATGCTGGGTGGCCACCACTTCTCTCAGTGATCTAGCCCAGAGCAGAAGCACTTGCAGACCTCTCACATCTCAGGGCCCGTTCGTTGGAGGGACCCTTAGCTTTGGGTTCTGCCGTCCTTAGAACAGGGCAGACGCGCCCTACAGGGTCTGTGTTCAAGGGTTTGTGTGTGCCACCTTGACATTCTTAACAGTTTTGTGCGTGACTCTCTTGTGCATGAAGTCACACAACATACTGTCTGTGTGACACCAAGAACAGCTGGTTGCTGTCCACTGTCTGTCCTTGACCCCCCCCCCAGCCTTCTCCTTCCTCTGTGACCTGCACCCATTAACGCTTTCCATCCTGGCGGTCCTGTGCGTGTCCCCCAGGGTTGAGAAGTACCAGGCATCTCCGGCCGAGCAGGACGGGGCTGCCCAGGGTAGCGTAGGGGCCTCCAGCAGTGACCCAAGGGCCTCACGAGCTCTCTCAGAGGGGCACCTCTGGCAGCAGAAGCCACATCCTTGGCGTGTGGCTCGTCCGTGATGGACCAAAAGCATGGCCACTGCACCGGCCTCGGCTCAGGCTGGCCCGCTGCTGGCTTTGCAGCAGGTGGCGATTCTTGTGCAGCGTGGCTGTGTTGCAGACGCTGGACATGCTTTCTGAATCCGCCCAATGTCATGTGGCAGCTCAGTTCTTGGGGCGACTCTGTCAGGAGCCCTGGGACCCTCGTGCATTGTGGCCATCTGATGGACATCATCCACTCCTTAGACTGTGAGCCCCCAGAGGCAGAGTCTGTGACCCTCACCTCAGCCCCAGCCCCTCAGCCAGGGAGCAGCAGGTGCTTGCCACTCCTGACAAAGACCCCAAGCCCGTGTTGAGAGCCAGTCTGCAGAGTTCCCTGGAGACGGCCGCTCACTGCTCACTGAGCTCACTGCTCCCATCGCAGAAGTTCAGCATGGTCGCCCTGCGCACTGCGGGACGGCCAGGTCGCCATGTGCGCTGTGGGACCGCCAGGTCATCCCAACCTGGGCCCAGGTGCTTAGAGCCAGATGACCAAGAAGGGTGCCTACCAAAGACCGCCCACTGTTGCCTAAGATCCCATCCATCTTTACCTCAGGAGACCTGTCATTGAGGACCCTCGGAACCCCACGTTCCGTACCCGGTGGCTTAGGGCTCCATCTTCCCACCCCGGTCGGCTCCACAGAGTAACAGCTCGGCCGGCTCCTTCACCAGCCATGACTGGTCCGATGGCTGTGGGCTCCCTTGTGACATGGACTGGACAGTCCCATGGGATAAGAAATGGCACATGGGTAATTTGGGGTGATTTGCTGCTGCCCCCAAAGCATGCTCTGAGATGCCCATGAAGACTTGGGGGAAGGGAGCCGGAGGCAGCGTCCCTCTTGACCAAACTAACCCTTGACCAAAACAGACCAAGCGCTGGACACCCTCCTGCAGACGAGGGTTGTCTCATCAGGTGGGAAACCTCCAGGGTGGGGGTGCAGGAGCAGGGCACAGGCCGGGAGCAGCCTCAGGCTGCAGACTGAATCCTGTGACTGTGATTTGGGGCTTTGGGTTTGCTTCCCAGCTGAAGCATGCTGCTGGATTTGAAGCCCGTCCCATCTCCATCTGCCCATCACCGGGTGCGGGGGGACCCGCAACACCAGGCCAGGGCCCCTCTCACCCCCATGCCACCCCACGGGTTTGATGACTATTTTGAGGAGCCTGCAGGGAAAGATAGGAGGAGACCCCCAAAGGCCCTGCCGTTGCCGAGTGGCCCGGCAAGCCTCTCCAAGCTTCCATGCACAAGCCCATGGGACACCCCAAGGTGCTGGAAGCTTCTTGTGTGCTGGAGGCCGCAGCTCCTGACAGCAGAGCAGAGGCCCCTCCACCGAGCTTGCTCCCCGCAGAGAGGCTGTCCTGACGCTCCTGAGCCCCCACACTTACAGCCAGCACTACTGTGAGGGGAGATGGGGGATGTGGAAGCCTGGGATGCCAATGTCTCAGGGCTGGATTGGAACCCAGGACCTGCAAAGTTCTCTCCAATGGTCCTGCCCCTCCCCCCCCATAGGCCGAGTCCCCACATCGGAGCCCAGGCTGGCGGTGAGCACAGAAGGCCTGGGCCACAGCTGCCTGGTGACACAGGCCAGTGGAGCTCGGTCTGTGAGCCCCGGGCTCTGGGTCGTGGTGACTGCCCCCCAGCCTGCGGCAGGAGGATGTGCTCTCCTGTTGAAGCCCATGCTAGAGATGGAAACCTGAGGGGCACCCGCGGATCTGTGTTCCACGTGCATCAGCACGTGCCGGAGCCTGGGATTGCTCCACGGCCCACCTCCATGGCCCGAGCGAGCCTGCTCCGGAGCTTGACGCCCCCTGAGGGTGACACGCGTGGAGCTCCACCCGTGTCCCACCTGTCTGCAGCAAGGAGTCCCCAAGAGGCTTCTTTGCCCCCATGTCTTGCAGCCCATTGCCTGTGCCGAGCTTGGCCAAGAGGAGCGGCAGGCGGGCTTCCGTTCTCCACAGGAACCCGTGTCCCCAGCCCTGTCCCTTGCAGACCGATCCTGACAGCGAGATAGCTGCTCTACCGCTCAGGTCCCTCCGGAAGCAAAAACAACAATCAATTTCGAGTGCCGGCTTCACCGCGAACCAATTGAAGGAGGCTGGTGCGCTGCAGATGTGATCTGTGCGGGCAGCGCCCGCGGGAAGCGATCATTGAATTATTCACCACCAACAGCATTTTGGCATCTTCTATCCTGGGTGGGGTGATCTTAAAGGCCACCTCATGGCTAGATATGGTTACCAAGACAACTCGCCAAACACAAAGCGGCGCTTTCACATGGCGGCAACCACGGCTGCCAGGCGGCTGTCAGAAAGTGGCCGAGGGTCAGACTGTGGGGGAAGCGACAGATGATGTCCAGCCGGGGCGGCTTGTACGCCTAGGACCTGTCTGATCCTGCCGTCTGCTTTAGTCTAAACATGCTCACAACAGCAAAGCAGCGGAGGGCGCCAGCCATGGACACGGCCTCCGGTACTCTGGGCCTGTGTCCTGAGCAAACACGAGGCTCACCGTCTGCTGAGGGAGGCAGGGTGATGGGGCGTTAGGAATGTGGCTAGCCGCTGGCGCCTGTTCATATCTCGCCCTCCTTGAAACTCAGTTTTCTCAGCTGTGGAATGGGCGTGCGGGCCCCTGGCAAGATCCAAGAAGCAAACGCAAAGTGTCTGGCTGACGCCTGGAGGGGCAAGCACCGGGCACCATGGGGCCGGTTTCGTCTGTCCTTGGTCACCTTCGTGTCCCCTCGGTGCCTCAGACAGCGCCCATATCTGTGTCCCACACCCACCCGCACGCACGCCAGCTCCTGTGATGCCCTCCTGTGAGACGCCTGGTCGGGCGCCGCCGTCCCCAGGAGCGGATCAAGCGGGGGAGAAATCCGCCTACTACTGCTGAACAGCCGGTGGCAGCAGCCGGGCAGGCACGTGAAGGGAGAATCCCCCGCAGCTCCCGCAGCTCCGGAGCTGAGCAGGAGCCGCCCGCAGCTTGCAGCGCCTCAGCCTCTTGCAAGCAAGCGGCCATGAGCTGAGCCTCCTGCAGCTGCTCAGCGCAGCCCCGCGGCCCGCATGGGGGGCAGCAGCAGCTTGGGGAGACTGTGGAGATGAATCCAAAGGGAAGAAGGCACTGAGCACTCATTGGCAGAGCAGGGAGAGAGAGAGAGAGAGAGAGAGAGAGAGAGAGAGAGAGCAGGAGAGGCGCGAGGTGGGAGTCAGTCGGCTCAGGACAGGCCTGGGATCCTTAGCAGTTGAGCTCATCTTGGGCTGCAGGAGCCACCTGGGAGGGTCTGAAGGGGTTTGTGCCCCCAAGGCTCAGTCTGGTAGTTTGGTGGCCGTGGTGCTGACTGAGGCAGTCTGTCCAGCTGGGGAGGCAGTGTGGAATCAGGCTCCCAACACCATCTCCAGCTCTTTCTGCTAACCTGGCATTGGTTGCGGGGGCTGGGAGGCATGTGGGAGAGGGGTGTCTCTTGGTTTTCTTCTCTGCATGGCTGCCGGGTGGCTCGGGGCCTGCTTTGTGTCCAGACCCGGGGCAGGTGCCTTGTGCGCGGCGCCCTGTGCCAGCCAGTCTGGTTCCTTATCTGAACCATGACGATCCCATTGTCCCCAAGACTTTCACCGGGAGCAGCCGCGAACCTTGGCAGGAAAGAAGCAGACACTGGCCGTGAGGGCTTCCCACGGGCCCAGAGTCTGAAAGTGCAAGGCCGGCTTCAGGGGCCGCTGTGTCCTGCCGCAGAGGCCCTGGCCTTCCACCTCTGCCCACCCTAGGGAGGGAGAATGTGCCCCCCGCTTGCACTGGGTGGGAGGTGAGGACTTGCTTACGTGGGCTCTAGACCCAGGGAACCCCGGGGTCCTCCCAGACCCTCGCCTAGCCCTTGGAGACTTGGGACCCCGGCTCTTCCGCTATTTCTCACTCTAAGGACCCTCATGTCCATGCACCCCCATGGACTTCCCCTCAGACAGGCCGGGAGGGGAAAGCATGGGAAACATGTGGTGTAAAGCATGAGCAGGTGACCGTGGTGCGGGCGCATGGCCTGGGGGTGCCGCCGCGCCAGCCCCTTGCACAGCAAGCTACCTTGGGCTCAGAGAAGAGACCCGGGCTCAGGCACCTGGCTTAGATCTGAAGCTGCTCTGGAATATTCGGGTCCCGCCGATGGGTGCGATATAAAAGTACAGCCACTCATGCCAGGAAGAGCGGTTTTCTTGCCAGAAGTGCCTGGTCATGTGCTTCTTGGCCTCTGCTGAGGGGGGCGCTCCAGAGACCTGCTCTCAAGCCTGCTTGCTTCCAGAGAACTGTTCTCTTGGATTCCATCCGGAGCCGGAAGGGGATGTTCAGATTATCCGGTGTCCTTCTACCAATTTGGCAACTTAAATCGACCCGCATGTACCCACGTGTGCTGCAGGCTGAGGCTGCCCGGGGCCCGCCCTCCTCCGCCTTGCTGGGGAAGCTTTGCCCGAGCTCTGCCCAGCGGCTGAGGCCTCTCTTTGGACATCGTGTCTGATGTCATCCGTGGCTCTCTGCGGCTGGTCCCCGTGGATCTGTGGTTTCTCTGCTCCTCCCCCGCCACAGGGTCCAGAACCACACAGTCGTCTCTGGGCCTGAGGCCCCTCAGCCACTGACGGGGACGGGCAGGGACTCTGGCTGGACATGGGGGCGCACGGCCAGGGCAAGGCCCAGGTCAGAAGGCTCATGGCCGCCGTGGGAAATGGACAGAGCTGCTGGCGCACCTGAAGGCAGGACGGACAGCTCTCTGGGCGCTGCCTCCGTACACCAGGCCTGCATGTGGGAGCAGCTGGAGCTGGCAGCAGGAAAATGTGGGCACCCCACTTTGTGCTCCCAAATGAGACAGAGCAAGGCCGTGGCCCCGCCCCGGGGCAGGCGTGTCTGGTCGGCCGGCTGTAACTCCCTTGGCCAACACTCTGGTTCTGCTTTTGGGATTAGGAAAGGAAAAAGAGGCTTTGACACCCCCAGCAGAGCTAATCCCCTGGAATGTGGCTGGAGGCTGGCCCGTCCCCCGCCCACTGCACAGAAGGCCCCTGGTTCCCAAGTGACCCAGCTTGAGGCGGCCAGCTCCTGGTGAATGCGAGGGGTTCTGAACTCAAGGCATACACATTTCCTCTGCAGACCTCAAATGATAGTTGCACCCCTCTGCTACAAGGAGGGGACCCCAAGCCCCGAGCCAAAGAAATCAGCCTCTGTACCCATCTCAGCCCTGCTGTGTCTCACCCCACCGCCAGTTCCATTTCCTAGAACACAACTGCACCTTCCTGCGGCTGGGCCTTTGGGGTCCCCTCCTCCTCTGCACAAAACTGTCCCCTGAACCGGGGCGGGGGGGGCAGAAGGGCTGGGAAGGACACACTGCGGAAATCTATGATTGAATCTGGAGACGGAGTTCTGTGGCTGCGCGGCCACAGGCAGGTTCATCTACCTCCTGAGCCGCAGGAAATGTTCCTGAAGCAACACACACAGCCCCTCCGCTCAAGACAAAGGCATCTGAATTGAGTGCAGGAGGAGGAGGAGGAGGCTGCCTCCCCATCTTACCACTGGCCTGAAGCACCTCCTTTGGCAACTCTTCTACGAGGACATGGGAGAGCCCCCAGTACCCACCTTCCCAGGTAAGGTCGCCCGCAGGCCCTGAATGTGGGCAGGCTGGAGCATCCTTGTGCCTTGCAGGGACCCCTCTTTGTGGGCAACAGGAGGCTCGAGAGAGCCAGGGCCTGGCTGGCAGGCTGGCACCAGGAGCCGCAGATGCTCTGATCTGCTTCTGCTGGCTACGTCAGCACTTCCCGTACCCCAGACTCAGTTGCCCCACCTGTGTCTGTGCCACCACATGAATTGGCAGAGGGTCTGACGCTGCGTGCTCTGGGTGGAGTATCTGGGGATCCAAGCAGTGGATGCCCAAGAGCCATGTGCGCCCATGTTTTGGGGTGTCATTCCCAAGGGATGGTCATTTTAGCAGGTCAGGCTGAATGTCTGGCTCAGGGGTGGGGCGTGGAGATGGTAAGGAAGACAGAGACTTCCCCAGATCTGGGGCCACACCCAGGGAAGGGCTGCTCTGGGACCCAGGGGAGATAAAGGTTAGGAGGTCACAACAGACACCCAGGCAAGAGCCCCTTCAGCTTGCTCAGAGGGAGTGAGCAGGACCCCCAGTGTCAGGCATCTCCCCACTTACTTTGTCCACTCCCTACTTCCACGCATACGCCCCTCCCCAAGCTACCCTAAGGGCTTCTAGGATCCGCCACAAGGGGTTGGGGGAGCTTGTCCCTGGCTAGCTCCCAACAGAGAGGCCCCTATTTTCCAGTGGATAGTGAGTTTTGAGCAAAGACTCAAGAGTAGGCAGCTCTGAAGAGGAAGCTCCCCCTTCCCCGCAAATGGGGAGCACTCAGGGTCCAGCCTCCCCTGACCCGCTCTAGGTTCTCTCTGCCCTGGGACACAGCGGCCTTGGCTTTGGCTGAGATCACTGGTGTCAGCTCTCACTTTGGCAGCTCAGCAGGCAAAGGCCTGGGGTGTGGAGTAACGCCGTGGCCTGCCTGAGCCACGACTCCAACCCCTCTGGGGACAGCCCCACCTCCCACCCGCCCTCCAAGAGGCAAAGCCCTGGGAGGACAGAGCACCCAGCGCTGCCCGGAGCTCCCCAGAGGCCAGATGCCTGGGGTGGAATGGGATGCAGGCATCTAAATTTGGAATCAGCTTGGGGCCCTCCGTTCCTTGGCCTCTTAGCCACTTAGAGAAAAGAATTTCGAGCATATATTTTGCAAACATATAAACATGTAGTTTCTTTTTTAAAGAACCCCTTTTCTTCATGGAAAAGGAGCAGAGCTCCCCTCCACACTCTGAAGGTGCAGTAGGCAAGAGAGGGTCTGGAAGAGTTCCCCACACCACGGCCTAAGGACTGATGGCTGCATCCAACACTTAGATTACAAAGGTTTATTTAGAAAATAGTTTGGTTGTTTTGGCCGTCGTCGATTTGGCAATCGAAGATTGTCAGCGCCCTCCTCCTTCCCCACATACGCTGCCTGCGTGGGGTCATGGGATGTCAGCCCTTGCTCACAGGGGACACGGGGTGGGAGCGTGGGGGCTTCTTTCTCACCAGGTGAGGGTTGCTGCGCGCACACCGCGATCTAAAACGCTGACTGCACGCTCCACAGCAGGATCCCCGGAACCCGAACTATGCCCAGCTCTGGCTCTCGCTGAGACAGGGAGGCAAAGGGGTCCCCCCTTTCTCCTCCAGCTCCCTGAGGCCCAGCCGTCTCTCCACCAGCTCCAGCCGGCCGCCCGCCACTGGCACCCCTGCAGTCTGAGCCACCCGCGCGAGGCCGTCCACTCTGGGCCCCCAGCTCGGAGCCGTCGTGAGCTCGGACGCGGCCCGCGGGTCACTGCCTGAAGCCCCTTCTCCTCTTCCGGAAGAGGATGTGTTTGAAGGAGCGCCTGAAGTCCTGGTTGAACACGGTGTAGATGACCGGGTTGAGCGAGCTGTTGCAGTAGCCGATCCAGAAGAAGAACTTGAAGAGGGGGTCCGGCAGCTGGCAGGCCTCGCGGCAGATGCCGTACAGGCTGTAGCTGAAGAAGAACGGGAACCAGCACAGCACGAACACGCCCATGACCACGGCCAGCACGAAGGTGAAGCGCTTCTCGCGCGCCTGGGCCACCTTGCGGCGACAGACGCTGCTGCGCGCCCGGCGCCGGCGCGACAGGAAGAACTCGACGGAGCGCGAGCTGGCGCGCGACAGGCGCCCGCCGGGGCCCGGGGACCGCGACGCCGCCCGCGCGCCCGGCTCGGCCGCCAGCCCCGGCCCCGGCCCGTCCGCGCTCCGGGGCCCCGTCGGAGGCCGCGCGCCGCCGCCCGCCGCGCCGCAGCGCGCCCCGGCGCCGCCGCCTCTCGGCCGCGCTGCTGTCGTCCGGCTCCACGTCGGCGCGCGCGGCCGCGCAGTGCCCGTTCTCGCCGGCCGCCGCGCCCAGCCCGTTCTCCGTGGTCGGGGACGCGCCGTCGGGGCCCGCGGGGGGCCGCTTCTCGCTGAGCGTGCGCGTGCGCAGCTTGGCCACGCGGTAGATGCGCGCGTAAACCAGGCCCATGATGAGGCAGGGCGCGAAGAAGGAGCCGATGCAGGACGACAGGATGTACCAGGTCTCGTCGTTGAGGCCGCACTGCGGGTAGGCGGCGCCGTCGGGCCGGCGGTAGAAGGACACGAGCGGCGGGAAGGAGATGACGGCCGAGATGAGCCACACGGCCACGATGGTGGCCTTGACGCGGCGCGGCGTGCGCTTCAGGTTGTACTCCACGGCCTGCGTCACCGACCAGTAGCGGTCCAGGCTGATGGCGCACAGGTGCACGATGGACGAGGTGCAGAAGAGCACGTCCAGGGCCAGGTACACCCCGCACCACACCTGCCCGAAGTACCAGTAGGCCATGAGCTCGTTGGCCAGCGAGAAGGGCATGACCAGCGTGGCCACCAGGATGTCAGCCGAGGCCAGCGACACCAGGAAGAGGTTCTGCGGGGCGCGCAGCGCTCGGCTGGTCAGCACGGCGATCACCACCAGCACGTTGCCCACCACGGTGAAGACGATGAGGAAGCCCACCACGGCCGCCAGCCCCGCCACGGCGCCTGCCGAGTACTGGCCCGGCGGCGGCCCCCAGGCGGGCCCGGAGGCGTTGCTGCCCCCGCCGCCGCTACCCCCGTCTCCCGCGCCGCTCGCGTTGGGGCCCGCCGCCGCCGCCGCCGCCAGCCCCCCCCCCGCCCCGGACGCCATGTCCTCCCCGCTCTCCTCCCCCGCCCCCCACCGCCCCCCCCCCCCCCCCGGCCCCCGCATCGCCGCCTGCTCCTCGGGCGCGTTCGCCGGGGACCGCGGAGCCCGGCCGCCGGCCCCTGGCCGTGGTGGCCCGCGGGCGGGCGGCGCGCCGGAGAGCGTGGCTGCCGGGCTCCCCGCAGCTGCCGCGCGCGTAAGTGCAGAGCCGGAGGCGCCCGGAGAGCGCGGCGACGCGGCGGCGGCGGGGAGGGGGGCAGGTCCCGGGGACCTCGCGCGGCCCCGCCCTCGGCCCCGGCTCACTGGGAGCGCCCCGGCCGCGAGCCCACGGCGATGCGACGCCCGAACGGGCGCGCCCCAGCGGCTCCGCGATCCCCGCGCCCGGCCGGGCTGCGAGCTGCAGGCGGCGGCGGCGGCGGGGGCGCTCGGCTTCCCATCCGGCCGGCTAGAGCTCGGAGAGCCGGGGCGCGGGCTGCCGCTCCGCTGCGTCCCCGCGCCCAGCCTCCGACTCCAACTTTATTTTCCCGGGCTGGGCGCCGGCACCCTCGGTCCTCTCGCTGCTCCCGGACGCGGGCGCCCCCCGCGGTCAGCACTCGGCCGTACGGGCGCCGCCTCGCCTGCCTCGCTCCCTCCGCCGCCGCCCCCCCCCCTCCTCCCGCCCCGCCCCCCCCCCGGCCCCGCCGCCCGGGCTCGGCTTTCAACTTAGATCGAGTTGCGCAGCGGGGAGGGCTCGCGGGGCGGGGCGGGCTCCGGGCAGGCCCGTGCCGCCGGCCCGGGGGGAGCGGGCCGGGAGCCGGAGCCCGCGGCCGCCCTGGCGAACCTGCCGGCGCGGCGCCGGGGAGGAGTCCGGGGCGGCGGCGCAGGGCGCGCGCTCGGCGGCGGCGCCCCCTCCAGGGCCGGCTGCAGCCTGCGGGACCGGGCAGGAGTGCCCGCCGGCCTGAGCGGTGAGTTCTAGAAGCCTGCTCTTTCTAAGACCCGAGCCTCCACCTCCCCGGGGCAGCCGGCGGGGCGTGCACACCCGCGCGCTTGCACGGGGCTGGCCCGGGGTCCGCGGCCCGATCGGAAGGCGAGCGTGGCGGAGGACGCTGTTTCCTACCCAGCTTGGGGGTCCCTGCTCCCCTGCAGAGCCACCTCCTCAGCCAGCCTCAGCAACCTCCTCTGCGCACCTCCCAGCGCTGCCGGATCGTGAATCATAACGGCGCTGGCTGTGGAAGCCCTGGGCAGGCTCCCAAGCTCTACGCCCGTGTTGGCAATTACCGAGTTTAATCCTGAGGCTGTGTGACCCTGCTTGTGACAGCTGCTGGGGGCGGGGTGCCCAGGATCAGCGCCGCCGATCGTCTCACACTGAGCTGCCCTGTGGTGCCTGAGTAGGCGCAGAAGAACTAATGTTATTCGGGCGCCCCAGTTACTGCCGAGAGGTACTGTCGCGCTGTGGCTGGGTTGAGGGCTGGGCAGCGATTCCCCATTTCTCATGTCAGTGGGAGACAGATCTCTAGAGAGGACGAGGCCCGAGGGGACAAGTTGGAATTTTCAGCCTGACATTTCAATGCCAGACTAAAAGGGGACCCCAGCTTCTTCAGGCTGGCCAGGGGCCCTCCCTTCAGAGTCAGACCGAAGAGGGAGAGGAACTCTGGGTGCCTAGGAACCATCAGAAGGGCTGGAGTGAACCCCCACAGCGGTGGGGGATGGGGCATGCTTTGACGGCCGCCTCTCCCTGAGCTCGCCTGCCAGGACCAAGTGCCCAGTGAGGGATCTGGGGGTGTTCTCACATGACCCAGGAGGGAGCGCCCTCGCGGTTGTGGAAGGAAGGCCCTTCTCATCCTGGAAGCCTAGTAGGGGCCACGGATCGGACTTGGGGGTCATTTTCTGTGGAAGCCCCCACACCACATCTCCATCATTGGCACACTGGAGCCCTGGGCTCCATGGGAGCAGTACTGTGTGCGAAGTGAGGGGACCCAACCTCCCAGTGCGGACTGGCGGAGCTGAATTCTGCTCCCCCCCTTCAAGCTTTGGGCAGCTGTTGAGGCCGCAAGAAGCCCCAGAGCCCCTTCGCCCAGTTCCACAGCCCTGAAGTTACCCTGCACCTGCGAGCAGCCTGCACCCCGAAAGACCGCCTGTCGTGTGAGTGGCTGCTGGCTGCCTCCCTGGGCCTGAGCAGGAAGCGTTGAGCTGCATGTGGATTCAGGCTGCATTGATGGTGGGTGTGTCTACACCCACAGGTGTGGGGGTGTGTCTACACCCACAGGTGTGGGGGTGTGTCTACACCCACAGGGGTGGGGGTGTGTCTACACCCACAGGTGTGGGGGTGGGCCGTGGAAGGCCCATGTGCATTTCAGAAAGAAAGCTTGTGGAAGTGGCGCATCCTGGGGTTCACAGATGTAGACTGATGAATGGGCCCATGAGGGCCTGGCAGGGCTGTTGTAGCCAATGCCACACAGCGGCGAGTCACTCACTCCCTGGGTCCCACGTCATTTGTGTGCTAGGTCATGGCTGCCCCTGCCAAGGGATCTGGCTGCGCATCTCCTAGGTGGCCCCACGGAACAGCACATTATGCTGGAGAGGAGCCCTGGGGGGGTTAGGGGAACGGTCTCCTCGGACTACTTTGCTGCCCTCTTATGATGCATGTACACAACTGACCCATGTACTCATGCATACAGGTATCTGTCTGCACACCGCATGAGTGTACATAGTCACATGTGCACACATTTGCACCCATGTGCCTTCAGAAACATAATCACACACATGTGCATGCAGCTATGATGCAGCCACACACATGCATGTGTGCATGCAGTTGCACATATACATGTGTGCATGCAGCTGTGTGGAGTCACATACATGTGTGCATGCAGCTATGCATGCAGTTGCACATATACATGTGTGCATGCAGCTGTCCATACAGTTACACACATACATGTATGCATACAGCCACATACATGTGTTCCTATTCATTCACACAGGTATGCTGCCCACTACCTGCACATACACATCCATGCATTGCACATGCTTACGCGTACCCTCGTATGCCATGCAGTGTACCTATGTATTTATCCCAGTGCACATAATGTGTGCATGTTTACGCAGCTAGGAGCACGCAGGCAAATGCATGCATGCATGCCCATATGTGCACACACACCCATACAGATATGCATGGTGCACACGTGTGCATATGCCATGCGGGCAGGCGCTCCTTGGCTCTGCGAGTGAACCACCAGCTTTGAACTAAAGCTTCTGTATTTGCTGCTGGGCCTTTGGGTGACCCTGTCCGTCATGGGCCTCAGTTTCCCTGTCTGTGGAGTGACTCCAAGGCATGTGTCAGCTCTGCTTTTGCTCTCTTTTGCACACTGGCCGCTGAGCTCTTGAAGACGTGTCGTGCCTGACCTGGCCGGTGCTTACAGGTGCTGATGTGAACCGGAGTCGGGAGACCCCCCCATTTCACTTACCTCTGGCTGATGTCAGAAGAAAACAGCTGAGTTTTTCGTCAGCACCAAGAGCACAAGCTTCTCCCGAGACTGGCGCTGCGGATTTTTCCCTTCTGTTTATTTGAAATTTCATTTTTAATGATGAGGCAGAGAAACACTAGGCTTGCTTCTCTCTCCACCCCTCCCTGAAGAATCCCAGAGACCAATCTGTCTTGTCAGAACATGGCTGGGATCCCGACAGCCGGGCTGCTGAGCCCCAACCTGCAGACTGACCCGCTGTGAGTCGATCCTTGGATTCGATCCAGTGTCGTCCCAGCCAGGCTGGCAAAGCCTCCGGATGGAGAAGTGCTCCTGGTATGGCTGGGATCGACCCAGAGTCTGCAGAAACCACAGGGTCGGCACCTCCTGGGCACCAGTGTGCCTCAGAACCGACCCACTGGGGTTCACACTGGGGGCCACTCTACAGTCCAAGCATGAACCCCTGACTCAAGACTCTCTGTCAGTTTGCACCCCACATTCTGCACCCCCACCTGCAGCCCCTACCCACAGCTTGCACCTCCACAGCCCACACCCCCACGGCCTGCACCAGTGTTGAAGGTCCCAGCTGACCTCAGCTGCTGCCCAGTTGCCTGAGGGTCAGCTTCCAGATGTCCAGCTCCCCACTGGATCCCCAGGCCTTACTCAGCACCTCCGTGTGCCAGCCCTGCAAGAATGAGGCCCAGGGGCAGCTCCTACTACGTGCCTCCAGCCTCGGCCCTCGTTGGCTGCTGGGCCTCACTGGCTGCGAGCCTCTGGCCTGGGCTACTCGTGGCTGAGGGCCTCGAGGAGGCTGCTGGGGCCAGGCCGGCGCCGAGACTGCTCTGATGACAAGAGAAAACTGGAAGGGGCCTATTGCCCGGCTTCCTGTTCGGTCACGCACATGAGAGGATGAGATGCCAGGAGCTGCAGCAGCTGTTCTGTGTCGGGAGGAGACAGGACAGGAACGAGTATCACAGAAGAAGGGTCTTTTCTTGAGCCCCCATGAACCACCCCGAGCCCCCCTTGGGATTCTTCCTGCCGAGGGAGCTAGTAGGAGGCTTTCCTAGTTCAGCTTTCTGCAGAGAAGAGTCCTGTGACTTGCAGCAGAACGTGTCCCTAGCCGTGTGCTATTCACAGCCATAGTCCACGTGCTCTGGAAAGTGGGAGCCCTCCTGCTGTGCGCCCCAAGCATCCACAGCCAAGTCCCCACGGCCTGCAACTATGCGGCCTCGCATACAAAAAGGGATTTTGCAGGTGTGAGTCAAGGACAGGGAGCGAGCCCTGGAGAATCAGGTGGCCCGGGGCGAATGTACACAGCGGCAAGTGCGAGAGGGTGGGTGGGAGCGTCCCTGGAGCTGATGGGAAGGCGAGCTCAGGAGTGGAAACATAAGAGGCCTGTAAACAGGGAGCGACCGGGAAAGAGATTCACCCATGACCTCCCCTGAAGATGCAGTTTAGGTTTCTGATTTCTAGAACCACTGCAGGTGTGGTGTGTGTAGTGTGTGTGTGTGTGCAAATGCATCATGCATTTGTTAGTGCACATGTATGTGTGCATGTGTGTATGTAGTGCATGCATGTATGCATGGGTGTGCACACGTGTTTGTGCATTATACACATGTACAGCTGCTATAGTTGGGATGCCGTGTGCATGGCCACAGAAATAAGAGTCTAGCCATGCATGAGGGACACCATGAGGGACATGGTGGGTAAGACAAGGTGTCCCTGACTTCCCTTCTGGACTTGGGGCTGCCTTTGCCCCCGGAGTCTGTCTTGACTGCCGAGTCATCTGCCCTCCTGAGCTTCCGCTTCACACCTGTGAGCTGAGATCTTTCTCTGTATTGTTTATCTAGTTTTAAGAGCTTGAATTACTTTGGCAAATAAAAAAATTTTAATAAAAAGAACTAATATTTGGAATTTGGATGGGAATTGCATTGGGTCTTCAGATATCTTCTGGGAACACAGCCATTTTCACAATATTAATTCTGTCTACTCAAGGGGCTTGGAAGTTCTTCCCAGGCTGAGGGGCTTCTCCATTTTTTTTCACCGTCTTGAATTTTCACTGTAGCAGTCGTTTCCCTGGAGAAAGGGGGATGGGATGGGCCAAAGCACAGCATGCGTGGGATGCTCTAAAGAGACCTGCGACCTCACGTGCTCATTAAGACAAGAACTGACTCTTGGTGATCTTTTAGTGAGTCATAGTTGATTTATCACTCCCAAAACGGTCTCTACCACCACCATCATTACCAAAATTACCACTAATACCGTTGTCACCTTGACTACCACCATCATCATCACCATCATTATCACCATCACCACCACCACCACCATCACCATCATCATCACAATCATCAAAACCATCATCATCACCATCACAAACACCATCATCATCACCATTATCACCATCACCACCATTATCATCACCACCACAACCAAACCACCACCACACCATCCACCATCACCATCACATCACACACACCACAGAACCACTCACCACCACCACCACCACCATCATCATCACCACCAACACCTCACCACCACCACCACCACACCACCATCATCACACCACCTCACCACCATCACAATCACCACCACCACCACCATCACCACCACCCACATCCCAACCACCATCATCACCATCATCACCACCACCACCATCATCACCACCACCATCATCACCACCACCATCATCACCACCATCATCACCACCACCATCATCATCATCACCATCACCACCATCATCACCATCATCACCACCACCACCATCATCACCACCACCATCACCACCATCATCATCACCACCATCATCACCACCATCATCACCACCACCATCACCACCACCATCACCACCATCATCACCATCATCTCCATTATCACCAATGCGTGATGGTGGTGGTTACCATCATCTCTGCTGTCCCGCAGCTGGTCCTGGGGGGTGGCCCTTTGGGAAGCCTCCTGTGAGACAAAGCCCACTATCCCTCTGATCTCAGTTACCCAACAATCTGGGGGAGCCTCCGGTTCTTCACGTTGCCCGGAGCTGGGTATTATTCACATGCCAGCTTAGCAGATGCGAGGCTTTGGGGCAGATGTCTGCCTGGTCACCAGGACTGCAGAGGCAGGAGATTCAGGCCACTGCCCACTCGAGTGGGCACCGTGCCCACTCATGGGGCAGCCCTTGGCTTGGTAACAGTGGCCTCCCTCCTCAGAGTGGCCTCCCCACGTGTCCCACCCAAGAAGCTGTTACTCCCCTGGGTCCCTTTGGGTGGGTGCCTGCCACAGTTACGTGCAGGTATCGACGTGACAATTGCAGACTGGAGCTCTGAGCACGTCAGTAAAGGCTTAAGCCCTGAGCAAGCCTGCGGGAGACTGTGTAATTGTTAGGGAAGGCCCAGTCCGTGGCACTAGTCCCTGGGCAGGAGATAAGATGGGGGAACTTGAGGAAGGTGGCATTCTTTGGTTCACTTGGCAGACATGCTGGGTTGGCGAGGCTTGCCCTCTCAGCAGTCCTGTGGATGTGTTGGTGTGGGCGGTCCTGCCAAGCTGGGCAAAGAACTGTCGCCCGACATAAAACTAGAGTGAAACCCCTTGTTTCCCCATTGGTAGTGCATTTAGCAGCATTAGTGGCCGTTTTATCCTGCGTCACAACCAATACCCCGAGGACCAGGGCGCACCCAGCCCAACATCACACGCCACCCTCCTTCTGGTCCTGCTGACTCGCACCGAGCCCGGGCTTCACGGCCCCAGAGCGACAGACCCAGGCCCCAGCTGCAAAGCAGGTCTCAGGCGGGGCCCAGGGATGCTGGGGGGCTGCATGTGTGGTCCTGAGCGCCCCGTCTTGGGCCTGGGCTGCCCCCTCCCCCCCGGGCAGCGGGGGGGTCAGTTGTGAGGCTGGCTGTGGCAGGTGGGTGCTGCAGGCTGCAGGCCCCGGGAAGGTTGTGCTTGGCTTGGCAGTGGGATTTTTAAAATCGGAAAATACCAAGCAGTTTTTAACGCATCTGAGAAAAATAAGCCGAGAACGGCTGTTTGTCCTGAATGTGACCTTCAGCTTTGTTGCTGTCACCCCAGTCTTCAGGCACCCCGAGTCTGCAGGCACCCCACCATGAGGCTCCCAGGGGACATCCCCACAGAACCGCCCACTCCTACAGAGACCACCACGAGGTTCGCCTCCAGCTGCTGCATCTCCGGCAGGCAGGGAATAGAGGGGCTCTGGAATGCTGGCGCAGACTCGGCAAGATCCGCCATGTCCTTCCCGAGCTTCTCCTATGTCCCCCCAGCCTCGAGGAGACGCTGACCAGGGGCCGTGGCCGCCTGCGAGCAGAGCCGTCCCGGCGGGGAGGGGCGTGAGCGGGGGTCGTCGGGAGGTGAGCGAGCAGCTGCTGCCACTGTGGCCAGAGCGCCAGGACGAGGCAGCAGCGTCTTCCTCGCCCACGCCAAGGTCAGCGCAGGGCTGGCACGCGCCTGGCAGCGGAGGGCCTGGGCCCTACACAGTGGCAGCCTCGCCCAGCCGCCCAGGTAGCCGGTCTGATTCTGGGCCACGAGCCTCCCGTCACGCAGCAGGAAGTTGCCCTCAGAACTATTGCAGCCTGTTGGTCAGACAGAATGCGGGCACACCAGCTGCACAGCTGCAAGGGAGGCCGGAGATGCATCTTTCCATGACGGGTGTAGGATAATGTGTTTTGTCACCAAGCACCAGTGGCTTTCTGGGCTGTGGACCCCTTTGTCAGGATGAGCCTATCTGCTGCAGCAGCATCCTTGGCTAAAACATGCCGGGTGCCAGCCCCCCCCCCCCCGGACAGCAGATATCCCTTGCGGTGGGGCAACCAAGCAGATCAAAACTCCAGTGTCTGCAGCACCCAGGTGGGAAGAAGGCTTTGGGGAGGTCCTTGGGCTGCAGCATGCATATAAGAGGAAGGCTGCAGAGAGACCCTTAGGGCTGCAGCACGCATGCAGGAGGAAGGCTGCAGGAGGCCCTTGAGGCTGCACACGCAGGAGGAAGGCTGCAGGAGGCCCTTGGGCTGCACACGCATGCAGGAGGAAGGCTGCAGAAAGACCCTTGGGGCTGCAGCACGCACGCAGGAGGAAGGCTGCAGAGAGACCCTTAGGGCTGCAGCACGCATGCAGGAGGAAGGCTGCAGGAGGCCCTTAGGGCTGCAGCACGCACGCAGGAGGAAGGCTGCAGAGAGACCCTTAGGGCTGCAGCACGCATGCAGGAGGAAGGCTGCAGGAGGCCCTTGGGGCTGCAGCACGCATGCAGGAGAAAGGTTGCAGGAGGCCCTTGGGCTGCACACACATGCAGGAGGAAGGCTGCAGGAAGTGCTTGGAGTTTGCCCATCAGAAGGGGCAGCTTCCTTTAAGCCTTCCTGCCGTGTCTGCTAGCAGAACGATGGCGAGGACCTAGATATCCCTGGGTAACAACTGCTATTGAAGTGGGGTTTCTTTTAGGGATCTTGTGTTCCAGAGCCAAAGATTGAAACCAGAACGCATTGAGAGGTTAAAGCAGGGATTTTGTTGAGAGAAAAGGAAAACCCTTGGGGGTTCCACCCAGGAGCGGCCAGGTGGAAGCCATGGCCTTAGGCGGGACGGCCTCTGGGCAGAGGAGACAGCTGCAGGTCAGAGAGAACAGGGGGAGCCGTCATGAGAGCATGGCGAGAAGAGGACAGGGCCACCATGGCGTGACCATGTGGTGGGAAAGCAGGAAGGAGAGAGAGAAAGAGGAAGAAAAGAGAGAGAGAGAGGGAGAGAGGGAGAGTTGGATGGAGCCACACCCCCACAGTCCACGTGTTGTTAACCAGTGTCCCAGAGTGACTAGGGAAGTAAGGTAAAGGCTGGAGGGATGGGAGGTGTGGTTCCCACGGGACTGGACATAACTAACTACATTAGCTGTCCAACACAATAAAAAGATTTCCAATACTACGACAGAGAGAGAGAGAGAGAGAGAGAGAGAGAGAACAAACGTGTGGTTGTTATGTAATGAACAAAATCACTGGTAAAAAGATACATCCGTGTCCTACCCCTCCATTCCCTCCCCCTGCCCTGCAGACAGCCTTTCTTTGGAAGTAGCATGCAGGGTCTTTGCCACTTGATCAAGCTGAAGGTCACTCTGGATTTGGGGTGATCCTGATCCCTCTGACTGGTGTCCTCACTGCCAGAGAAGAGAGAGCTGCAGGGGGGAGGCCATACGGACAGAGACAGGGACAGGAGTGACTGACCCCAGCCAAGGAATTCCTGCAGCCCCTGAGAGCTGGAGGAGGCAGAAGGGGCCATGAAGATCCTTTGCGGGGAGCACGCTCTTGATGCCTTGACTTAGACATCAGCTTCCAGGGTGCGGGAATCGGATGATCGAGGACAAGTCTGTCCTCAAGTGTTTCCAAGTTGGCAGCACAGCCATTCTCCCGTGAACAGAACCCGTGATCACCGAGGGTCCCAAGAAAATACAGGGTGCAGAAATGGAGCAGGTGGGGTTGAGTACCCGTGGAGCCCCTTGCAGGGGCTAGAGTGGAGGTCCAGCCGAGAATGCGGCACTGGGTGCTGATGATGGAAGGCACTGTCGGGATTCGAACCCAGACAGACTGGCAACGGGCCTTTTGTCTCCACCGCACTCTGCCTCTAGCCCCCCACACCCACCCCCAGGTCACACCCGCTCTGAGGCTCTGGGACCTTTGCCTTGTGTTCCAGGACTGTTTATCGGGCTGACGAATGAGGGGCTCCCATGCCTCCAGGCCCCCCTCCAGCTCAGGAAGCGCTAACCACAAGCCGCAGTTCTAAGTGTTTACCTCCGGGACCGTGAGAGCGCAAGATACCTGGGGATGGGAACAAAGAGCTGAGCTTATTCTTAGGGAAACTATTTAAAAACCAAAGTGCTTCTCAGTGTAGTGCTCATGCTCGTCGGAATTGCCCTGGGAAGCTGTGTTTGACTTGAACAAAGGATTTGTAACGACAGACCAAGGGATGCTCGGTGTCTAAGAAAGAGCATTGCTAGACGCCTCAAGGCAGATAGGGTTTCAGTTGCCGCAGGGAAAATTCACGAATCCCGTGAGGAGGCAAATGGCTACTGCTCATCGCCGAAGAGGCGCACTTTCCAGTTCAGCTGGACCCCACCCTCACGGAATGCTGCACAGCCTTGAGTTTGCCCCCCTCTGCCCTGACTCTGGAAGGTGGCAGATGCCAGGGACCCCTTGGTGCAGAGCTAAACCCACATAGGCCTTTGACAGCATCCTAGCAAGGGAAGTGCAAGGCCAGCTGGTGCCCAGGAGGGGGCGACGTTCCTAGGGCTCCATCCCTACAGATTGGTTTGGGGATAGAGCACTGGGACTGAAGGAGCCCATTGTGTTCTGGGAAGACCTAGGGGTTATCCTGTCCTCCCTCCCCCCCCCCCGCCTCCAAACAGCCCCCACCCAGACACAAATCCTCCCATTCTACTGGGAACGTCACAGGCCCCCCATAGCTTGCCTTGGTGCCCAAAACTTACCTTGCACATGCCCTTCTAGGACCCTGACAGCCCTGCTCTGTCCACCCCACCCTTCCACCACCTACTTTCCACAGCCCACCCTTCCTCCCCCAAGACCATCTTGTCCACTCCCAAGCAGCCCTCTCCTGTCCCCCTGGCAGGATTGGGCGCCTCAGGATGCCAGAGAATTACCAAGACTCTGCTGTGAGGGGCGAGAACATCAGCCTTGGCTCCTGGTGCCTTTGTGTGCCCCAGGGGATCCTGGGGGCAGGGCTCAGATCCAGCACAGGTTAAGATCCACTGATGATTTGGTTTTTGTTTGGTTTTTTTAGACTTCTTTTCATTTTTTTAATTATTTATTCAATTGTGCGTGCGTGCGTGCGTGCGTGCGTGCGTGCGTGCGTGCGTGCGTGCGTGTGTGTGTGTGTGTGTGTAGAACCATCTGCCAATTCGGGAACCACCATGGACCGTCTCCACCTCCTCCTTGTTTACTCTGCCCCGGGATTCACAGGCTCCGCCCTATCAGGACCAGAAATGCAGGCCGCCCCGTTTCTGCCCGGCGTCTATACGTGGGGTCTAGGATCCGAACTCAGGACCTTCCGCCTGCAAGGCAGAGGCTTAACCCCTGAGCCACCTCTCCAGCCCCCACTGATGATTTGTGAGTGAGTCTGCTGTGTACCCCAGGGGTTTCCCAGGACAGAGTGAATGAGTCTACCTCTGAGGCCAGCGGTGTCCTATCCGCCCTTTCTGGGCTTGGCAAGGCTCCATCTCTTCCCTCTGCTTGCTTGCAGGGGGTCTGGGTAGCGTGAGTTACTGACCCTCCCTTGTCCAAGTCTGAAGACACACGTGGGGTCTGGAGGAGGAACAATGCCCAGCTCCTGCTCTAGGGGACAGGGATGGAGGGTCCTTGGTGCTGTACCGTGCCGCAGACCAGAGTCGCGGCCTCGAGACCAGGGCTCCCCAGGACCGGGTGGAGAACAGAACACACGCGGCTCCCTCTTGTCCGAGTGTATCCTGAACCCGTTTATTGAAACTTTCGTGACAACTTTTATACAGAAAATTTTGGGGTAAAGAATGTTGCATACACAATAGATAATCAGCAAAATCACCTTCAGGGTGGACCCTTTTTTCAAGAACTTAACCCATTGCTTCAGGGCAAAGGCACTTAACAGAAACATTCTCTCAGTATTTCCAAACTTATCTAATCTATAATGCTTCACCGGATAGCTATGGGGCTGAGCCCACATTTTAACAGAGACTGCTTTCTTTTAAAATACAGAGGCAGAATGTTCTCCTATTGATTTTAGCAAGGAACATATTTTACAATTAACTATAGGAATCCTCAACACTCCATAAGTCCCAGCGTGAGCTTTGGCTGTTGTCCTCTCCAGGTTGATACTCTCAGTCAGGCAGGTCGACATAGGCACCAGGCATGGCAGCAGGTTATAACTTGGGAAGATGTATGCAGCTCATGTAGTCTCTACTATCCAAGCTTAAACTACATCTCTAAGGGGGCCTTGACTTGGATACTCAAGGCCCATAAGCTATAGCTGGTTCTGTCGATGGAACACTGAGGTATGCACTGAAGAAAAACACTTAAGCAATATAATTATTAAAAGAATAACTTCTATGATAGCATCCTTCTATTCCTTTAATAGTAAGGTTGCTTATGTCTTCCTTTGAGGAATTCCAGAAGCGTATTGCCATCAGTTAGATGACCCATCTGTGAACCATGCATACTCCAAACCTGGGGTCCAGTCAGGCCCCATATGCCAAGGGTGTCTCTTTCGGGGCAGAGGCGATCATTGGTGGGAGTGCACTCAGATGGTCCATCTCTGTGATTTCTCATAGGAGTGCTGTTTGGGGTAGGAAAGACACGGCCCCCTTTGCTTCTGGCATGGATTCTCCCAGTTTGGATTGCAAATACCATCTCCAGGGGCAGCCTTGGCATCTAGACTTTCTGGCATGATGGTCTCTTCCTTGGCCTTCAGCCAGGGTAAGAGGGTATCACAGTTTCTTTTAAGGTTCCAGTGGACTGAGAGCATAGTCTTGTACTTCTGGAATTTCTAAGTAAGGTGGAACCACATAGGTGGGAATCTTACCCAACCTATGTTTTAAGATTCTAGAAGTTATTCTCTAATTTCCTTAAAATCAGTGCACACATTCTGGCTAACAAGTCTACTTACCGTAAATGACTACACATGAAATTTCTATTTAGTATTTGACTGAAACTTAAAAAGCAGGCTTCCTCTCTAGAACAGAGAGCAGGAAGCTAGTTCCAAAAAACCCTAAGAAAGGGCACTCCTAATTCCCAGAATTCTTCCTGCCTGAGGCAAAACCCGAATTATCTAGGAGAGAGTGTCCAGCCCCTGTTCATGGGCGTTACTGTGACCTTCCTCAGGGGACAGGCTTTAGGCCTGTGCTGGGAAGAAACACCAAGGCCTGACAATTCCCATATTTTTCCTTATTTCTCTAAAATAAAGCCATGTCCTTATCCCAAAACATGTTACTTTGAATCCACCTTTTCCAAACTGAGACATATTCTACCAGATTAGTTGGATAGGGACGCGGCAGTACTGCCCTAGGCTCGGGCAAGACATGGCCCGCTTGGTAGGAGGGCACAGGGACCCATTTGTCTGGCTCGTGCGCTAAGTCAGCTGGGAGCGTGGCAGAGTCAGAAGGCAGCCTGAGAAAATAAGGGCAGGCCAAGGAGGAGGGTCACTTCAGGACGCCGTGGTGCCCTGACCCATGCTGACAGGCGTCACGTGCAGGACATGTAGGGTATGGTAGGCGCAGCTGGAGGGAGGGTGGTGAGACTCATGCATGCAGGATAATGCAGGCGCCTTTGGGTGGGTTTCCTGCAGCGTCCTCGCAGGAAGGGAGCAGCTGTCTATCCTCCCCGTGCCCCCAAGACTTGCCCTCTGCCTCTGCCTTCCAGCAAAGCCTTTGGGGTCTTGGAATGGGGGGTCCCAGGAGCCAGCCTCCATCTGGCTTTGGAGAGCCCTGCCCTTGTCTCGTTGAGCCATTGGGAGGGGTCTCCATGGAAACCACATATTTGGACCTGCCACACAGATGATATTTATTCAATTAGTGAGCCTGGGGTGCTAGGAGGCCGGGGGTCCCGCATTACGGCTCATGGAGCCCAGTCTGGCAAATTTCCCAGCCACCTGAGTTGGTCCCTGCTGTGCCTTGGGTGCAGCTAAGGTGGGATGTGAGTCCAGAGGGTCTGGCAGGAGGCAGGGCAGTCCCTTCCACATGCTGCACTGCGGGACTTTGAGCACCAGTGCAGGCGTCCTCAGGCCAGAGTCTGTAGGCGCTCGGGCAGTGCTGGGTCCAGTCGGAAAGATCACACAAGGCACGCCGTTGGGGTAACTGTGAGTCCAGGAACTTCCCCCAGCAGCTCTGCCCCAGGCTTAGGGCCAGGTTTTATGTGATCAGCTGTCCACACCTGTCATGCACCGAGACTTCCGGAAGCTGCACACGCTCACTTCCAAAGACCGTGTCCTTAGATGCCAGTGGGCACGTCCCGTGGTTCTGGCTGGTGTGTAGGAGCAGCTGAGGGTGGGACCCACCATCAGTGTTGCAGAAATTCCAGTGAAACCACCAACAGCCAGCAAAGGTCTACTGTGCACTCGGGCCTTGCTCCTCCCACAGCAGCCGTGGCTGAATGTGCTCCTGGGTCATCTTTCAGCGTGCGTGCGTGTGTGCGTGTGTGTGCATGTGTGTGATACACGGGGCGCATGTGTGTGACACATGTGCATGGTGCATGTGTGTGCGTGCATATGCATGTGCGTGTGTGTGATGTATGTTAGTTTTCAGAACGTGCACATGTATGTGCGTGTGCATGTGTGTGTGAGATGCATATATTATCTTTCAGCATATGTGCACATGTGTGTGTGTGTGTGTGTGTGTATGTGTAATGCATATGTAACCATTTGGCACATGGGTGCATATGTGTGTCTGATATGTGTATGTGTGATGTGCACGTTACCTTTCAGCATGCGTGCATGTGTGGTGTGTATAATACATGTGAAGTATATGTGTGTGATGTGTATGTGTGTGACTAAAGTTCTGCCTACCCTGTTACCTTTCAGCATGTGCGTGTATACGTGTGTGTATGAGAGAGAGAGGTGTATATGAGTATACACACATATGATGTGTATGTTTGTGTGTACATGTGTATATTTGTGTAACCTGTGTGATGTATACAAGTGTGTTGTATGTATGTATGTGTGATGTGCATACACATGTCTGTGATGGGTTTGTGTGCACATGTGAGTTTGTATGTGATATGTATGGATGTGATGTACACCCGTGCGTGTGCATGCGTGCACACATGCATGTGATATGTGTGTATTATTCACATGTGTGATGTGCATGGACACATGTGAGACATGCCCAGGGAGAGCGGCTCATCTGCAGATGTGCCTTCCCGCCTGCGTATAAGGTGGGCGTGGCTTGGAGGCAGCCTGTGTCAGGGGCCAGCAGACCTGTGCCTTAGAGGAGGAGCTATCGACCGGAACTAAGCACACGAGACCCCCATCCCGGGACGGGAAAATGGCCGCAGCTGCAGAATACTGTGAGTGAGGAGGGAGCTGGTAACGCTGCAGCACGATGCAGAGGACCAGATCCCACGAAACCACTGGCAGAGAACTGGGCAGAGCAGCTGGTGAGATCCGGGAAAGGGAGCCGTGCTGACCACAGTCACTGCCTGTTTTCTGTCTCCCGTGCAGAGATCCGGGCTGCCAAGAGCTGAGCCAGAGTCTCTCTGCATGAAGTCGAGGCTTCACCAGAGCTCTTCCCCGGGGTCTGTGATGCAGAATCACCTGGAAGCATCTCTCCAGGGGCCTGCACCTGGAAGCATCTCTCCAGGGGCCTGCACCTGGAAGCATCTCTCCAGGGGCCTGCACCTGGAAGCATCTCTCCAGGGGCCTGCACCTGGAAGCACCGTCCAGGGTGCCTGAGAGAGTTTCTAGACTGGGTTCAACGCAGGGAACAGCTGCACCCGGAACACGGGCACCATCCTGGAGGCTGTGGGTCCCACGGAGAATGAACAGGAGAAATCAAGGTGATGCAGGACGCAACTCCTGCGAGCTGCGCCTCGGCAAGCCGACTGCAGACGCGATGTGACCGTGCGTCTCATGGCTCCACGTCCCCTGCGGTGCTGGACTGTGCCTTGCTCTGTGGGGTGGAAGAAGCCTCCCTTCCAGGCATTTAGTCATCACAGCAACAAGCAAAGTGACCGACATGTCACCGCCACTGGAGAGCGCTGGCGGGCCTGGCGTCTTCATGGTCTCGCTCTACCCCTTGCCCTCCGGTCCTCTTGCCCTGAGCCTGTCACACATGCACTGGGAATGCGCTGTCAACCGCGTCCAGGTTTTGTGAAGACAGACCTTCTCTTAGGACACCGCCCTCCCTTCTTCCTGTGGCCTCGGAGACCAGCCTGAGAACCTGCTGTGGAGTTACCGGGACTGGCAGAGGGTCGAGGCGAGACACGGGAGGTCCTGGATGACCCCGGGCAAGTGCCCCATGCCTGCCAGGAGATAGGGTCTGTCACAGCTCAACCTGGCAGCCCATGAGCCCTGGCGCCCCCCCCCCAGCCCGTCCCGCCCTGTCCTCTTGGGAACCATGAGTCATTGTCAGCTGCTGTTCGTTTCCAACAGGAACCAGCAACTATCGGCCCTCACACGTGACCTGTCCAATCAGTGTCACCTGCAGCCGTCAGTCCACAGGTGACCTGTTAGATCAGTGTCGCCAGCAGCCGTCAGTCCCCACAGACGGCTCATCCGATCGATGTCCTGGGGCAGAAGGTAGTGACTTGCGCGCCAGGCCAGAGCCTGCCCTTACTGTAAATAAAGCTTTACTGGGGCACGGCTGTGCACGTCGCTTTGTCTCCGGCTGTCTTTCTAGAACATGGACAGAGCTAAGAGGCTGTGGCAGAGACAGAGGCTGACTCGCTAATGTCCATGTGGCACAGGGCCAGAGCTGGGGGGCATCTGCTGCCAACTCCATGTCTGCCTACCCGGCCACTGTGGCATCTCAGTGTCTGTCTGAGGGCCAAGTAATCTTAGATTTTCCTTTGGGACTGAATATACAGTGACGGCGAGAGCTGGGCTGACTTTACCTCAGCTGCCTGCTTTCTCCGTCATACCAGCCAGGCTGCCAACCAAGAGAAGGCCGGCGCCGCTGGACCCTCACATGCCAGCAGCAGGACACCAGGGGAGCCCCCCCCAAACAGCACAGGTCCATAGAGCATTGGAAGCAGGGCGGAGCTATGCTGTGTCAGGTGGAAATGCAGCTGAGACTAGCGTGAGAGGCCCCCTCATCCCCGCGCACTCCGCACTAGACACGGCAGCAAGCAGATGGACCACCCAGTGCCCGTGGAAGACGAATGGACACAAGCAGCGTCCCGTGTAAACACGGTGGAATTTTACACAGCCATAAAGAAAAGTGAAATAAGCCAGACTCAGAAAGACAAATAGCCCGTGTTTTCTCTCATGTAGACTCTAGATTCAACAGAGAGAGAGAGAGAGAGAGAGAGAGAAGAAGGAGGAGGGAGGAAGAATGAAAGAAGGAGGAAGGAAGGAAGGAAGGAAGGAAGGAAGGAAGGAAGGAAGGAAGGAAGGAAGGAAGGAAGGAAGGAAGAAGAGGGAGGGGGAGGACCACGAGGAGGAGGAAGAGCTCTGCAGGAACAGTGAGGAAGAGGGGACTGCTCCTTTAAGAAAGGAGGGGCTGGCAGGAGGGGCCGGGAGAGGGGGAGAACGAGGGAATGAGCAGCAGTGAAGGGCAGTGACACCCAGTGCTTCATACACGAACTTAAAAATAAGTTTGGGGGCTGTAGAGAGGGCTCAGCAGGTAGAAGTGCTTGCTGGGAAAGCATAAGGACCACAGTTCAAATCCCTGATGCTTATAAAGTACCATCAGTGGCAAACTGTAACCTCCGTGCTGTTGGTGGCCAAAGACAAGTCAGTGGGCTTGCGAGCCGCCGGGCCAGTTCCAAGCTCAGTGAGAGACCCTGTCTCGTGGGAATACAATGGAGAGAGACAGAGCAGGATACTGAGCACTTCCTCCGTGGGAGGGGACACGCCCACATGCATGCAGCACATACCCTCTGTGTGCGTCAGGACATACCCATGTACGCACCCATGCATGCATGCACACACACACACACACACACGCACACACACACACACACACACACAGAGTGCATGATAGAGGAAAACACCAGCATAAATAGAAAGAGCAGTACTGGGGTGCTGCCTACCTTACAAGGCTCTAGGGTCCATCCCCAGTACTGCACTCAGTGGCTTCTGACGCAGTAATCCACATGCAAGAGCGCATGCAGAGGAACGAGAGAAGAACAGTGAATATGTTGCAGGCAAATGCTTCCGGTGGCGCAGTGCAAAGTCCAGAGGTGGGTGAAGGAACAAAACGGGCTCCCTCGCGTGACGGGATGGCGTTCGCTTCACTGGCTTATTTCAGAAGGAGCGAGGGAAGGCGCGTGCATGCCGTGGAGCAGAGACGAAGGCCAGCGGACAGCTTTCAGAAGTCGGGTCCACCCTCCACCATGTGGACTTCTGATATCCAGTGGGTCCGCACACGGCCCTAACGCTCAGTAGCGTTGGTACGTGCTACAGCGTGAAGGGACCCGCGGCACAGCATGTTGCTGGGTTCTCTTTGGGGAAGCACTTCATTTAGACGTGGTTTCAAAGTACGGAAGAATAAAGATAACTCAAGAACATCACAGGTCTCCCCGTACTCAGCGGCTGGTCCCGGCTTGCGCATCGTCTCCTACTCGCTGCTCTCCTGCATCTTCCCCTCCCTCTGCCTTTCCACACACACGAGATACTTTTCCAAGCCATGCAGACCCTCAAAATACCCTGAGAGCGGCTTGTCTCCCACATCACAGACAGCCTCGGCACCAGGACAGCCGGACTCCGCGCTGACAGCCGTCCCCAAGCTGCACCTCCCAGCGCCCCCCACCTCCAGACCAGGGCTGTGTCACCCCTCCCTGCTTTCCTTTCCTGGGGGAACATTCCCACGGTTGCCTTTGTCTTTGGGATTGTGGATGGTACTGTGCTCTCCTGCCAAGCACCCTCTCTAGGCTTGCTGGGGTGGGGGGAGCACCCTCACTAGGCTTGCTGGGGGGAGCACCCTCTCTAGGCTTGCTGGGGGGAGCACCCTCACTAGGCTTGTTGGGGGGGAGCACCCTCACTAGGCTTGTGTAACCAGACTATCTTAAGGAAATAAACCCCTTGTTCCCTTAAGCTGTTTGACAGTCATTTATCAGCAATGTTGCAGGCTGACTGCAACAGAATTTGGTACCCAGAAGTGGGGTGTTGCTGATAAATCTGATTATGTGGACTCTATGGCTTTTGAACGGTTTCGCTGGACAAAGTTTGAAACGATTGAAGATTTTGACTTCGTGGATTACCAATACCGTTCTGCAGAGTTTGGGGGGCCATTTGGAAAATTGCGGTGCTGAGAGCATAATGAATTGTTTGGGCCCAGTTTCTGAGGAGGGGAACAAGGACTTTTTTAAAGCTGAATTTAAAGACGATGGACTGGTTTGCTTGACAGAGGAGAGCTGTGTTGGCAGCCTTGAAGGTTTGGATGTGGAAAGGGCAGGCAGCAGAATATCTGCTGCTGTTGAAGAAATGAGTATCAGTGAAGGAAAACCTAGTGACTTGCACTGGGATGGTGGAAGACGTGAAAACTACCATATGGCGAGTTCATGGTTTGGAAAACTCAAATTCCTTCAAGGGCCGAAAGCCCAAGTTAAAGCTGTTTCTTGCCCTTTGCAAGTTTGGTTGCATAGAAGAGAGGCTTTTCCAGCGTCAGCGCGTTGAAGTTGGTGCAGCTGTGGCTCCAGTGGACTAAGGTGTGTTTCAACCTCGCTTCGGAATCTGGCAGCGTCCCTCAGGTGATACTGGTTTTCATGTACTGCTGAAGGGTTCATGGAGCAGCAAAAGCTTGGCACCAAGTGGCAGGCATAGAGTTCCTGCGGGAGATGGTGAAGCTTAAAGCTGCAGAGGAGAACCCAGAGTTGTGTTTGAGATGCCAGAACTGTGGGACCGCTGCTGAGGACAACTGCGAGTGGAGATTCAGCCTGGTTCAGAGGAACTCTGCTCTTACAACTTCGAGCTGCAAACAGGGACTGAGAATGCCTCGAATCTTTGAGCCGCCTTGACTACGTGATGAGTAGCAGAAGATGGAGATTGAAGTAAAGGATGTGGTTTTTTCCTAGATTTTGATCTTTTTAATGTTTTCTTATTGTTTAAAATCATTCTGTTTTAATGTTTTATCTGTTTTAAAGTATTTAACTTATTTCTAATTTAATAAGGTTAAGAACTTTGTATTTTTAAAATGTTGGAACTGAACTTTTAATGAGAGAACATTTTAAATTTGTCCATGAAACATATTTATATTTTTAAAGATAACTTTTAACATCTGTGGAGACAAGGAAAGGTTACGGTTTAAAAGTGCTATTGTTTTTATGTCAAGTTGACAAGGGGTGGAGTGTCATAGTTAAACACAGGTGTCAACTTGACTCTTGAGGGTTTGGGCTCTGGGCACAGTTGTGGAGAGTTGATGGTTGAGTTAAGCCCAGAGCAAACCTGAAGGAGATTGTCTAGCTGATGGGGAAGGCCCAGCCCATGGTGGGCGGGACTAGGCCCTGGATAAATCACAGAGAGCTGGTTGAGAGAGTTGACATCCTTCTGTTCACTTGGCCAGACATGCTGGTCTGAAAAGTAAGGATCGTCCATCTCTCAGCTGTTATGCAGTGGTCAGTTCCCTCTGCCCTGGTGTTGGTGCGTGCTCTCCCATCAAGATGGACTGAGAACTGTAACCAGGACTATCTTAAGGAAATAAACCTCTTGTTCCCTTAAGCTGTTTGACGGTCATTTATCAGCAATGTTGCAGGTGGACTGCAATAGCTTGCTTGGGGGGAGCACCCTCACTAGGCTTGCTGGGGTGGGGGGAGCACCCTCACTAGGCTTGCTGGGGTGGGGGGAGAACCTCACTAGGCTTGCTGGGGTGGGGGGAGCACCTCACTAGGCTTGCTGAGGGGAGCACCCTCACTAGGCTTGCGGGGTGGGGTGCTGAGGACTGTTCTCAGCTGCCTGGCTGTGCCGTGGGTCCGGCTCCAGGCCCAGAACAGCTGCCGTCCTGTGGGCCGTCCTCACAAGATGCCCATCAATCTCTTCTGCTGATGTTATTTTTGATGAAGTGGTCAAGGCACAGTGTGACTGATCGGTTCCGTTTCCTGGCAACTTGTAGACTGGTCACACCATCCAGGGGTGCACTGGGCTCCTCACACACACAGTCACACTGTCCAGGGGTGCACTGGGCTCCTCACACACAGAGGTCACACCATCCAGGGGTGCACTGGGCTCCTCACACACACACAGTCACACTGTCCAGGGGTGCACTGGGCTCCTCACACACACAGTCACACTGTCCAGGGGTGCACTGGGCTCCTCACACACAGAGGTCACACCATCCAGGGGTGCACTGGGCTCCTCACACACACACAGTCACACTGTCCAGGGGTGCACTGGGCTCCTCACACACACAGGTCACACCATCCAGGGGTGCACTGGGCTCCTCACACACACAGTCACACTGTCCAGGGGTGCACTGGGCTCCTCACACACACACAGTCACACTGTCCAGGGGTGCACTGGGCTCCTCACACACACACAGTCACACCGTCCAGGGGTGCACTGGGCTCCTCACACACACACAGTCACACTGTCCAGGGGTGCACTGGGCTCCTCACACACACAGGTCACACCATCCAGAGGTGCACTGGGCTCCTCACACACACACAGTCACACCATCCAGGGGTGCACTGGGCTCCTCACACACACAGGTCACACTGTCCAGAGGTGCACTGGGCTCCTCACACACACAGTCACACTGTCCAGGGGTGCACTGGGCTCCTCACACACACAGTCACACTGTCCAGGGGTGCACTGGGCTCCTCACACACACACAGTCACACTGTCCAGAGGTGCACTGGGCTCCTCACACACACAGGTCACACTGTCCAGGGGTGCACTGGGCTCCTCACACACAGCCACACTGTCCAGGGGTGCACTGGGCTCCTCACACACAGGTCACACTGTCCAGGGGTGCACTGGGCTCCTCACACACACACAGGTCACACCATCCAGGGGTGCACTGGGCTCCTCACACACAGTCACACTGTCCAGAGGTGCACTGGGCTCCTCACACACACAGGTCACACCATCCAGGGGTGCACTGGGCTCCTCACACACAGCCACACTGTCCAGGGGTGCACTGGGCTCCTCACACACACACAGTCACACCGTCCAGGGGTGCACTGGGCTCCTCACACACAGGTCACACTGTCCAGGGGTGCACTGGGCTCCTCACACACACAGTCACACTGTCCAGGGGTGCACTGGGCTCCTCACACACACACAGGTCACACCATCCAGGGGTGCACTGGGCTCCTCACACACACACAGTCACACTGTCCAGGGGTGCACTGGGCTCCTCACACACACACAGTCACACTGTCCAGGGGTGCACTGGGCTCCTCACACACACACAGTCACACCGTCCAGGGGTGCACTGGCTCTCACACCACACAGTCACACTGTCCAGGGGTGCACTGGGCTCCTCACACACACACAGTCACACTGTCCAGGGGTGCACTGGGCTCCTCACACACACACAGTCACACTGTCCAGGGGTGACCTGGGCTCCTCACACACAGTCACACTGTCCAGCAGTGACCTGGGCTCCTCACACACACAGGTCACACTGTCCGGGGTGCGCTGGCCGCTCTTCTCTTCACAATCCAGCCCAGCACTCAGGGAAACAGTCAGAGGACAGACAGCAAACACCACGGGAATGGCCATGTCTGGAACAGGTGTGTCCTGGCTGCACGCACGTGAGGGACAGTGCAGCAGGGGTCACGGCTGAGCCGCACACTGACGCTCCCCTGACGACCAGGCTGTGTCCCCACGGCACCCACTGGCCACCTTTCCCCAAGCCTTTCTATGTCCTGAAGTTTTAAAGTTCTTCCTGTCTGAGGTCATCGTCCTCTGCCTTGGAAGGAGGTTCTGGGTGCTTCTTTCTGGCTTGCTTGTCTCTCCGTCTCTCTGAGTTTTCTGCATGCTATTTGGTTCTGCAGTGACGTGCACCAGAGCAGCGCTTTCCTGTGTCTGGATCTCAGCCACACCCACGATGTCCTTTGCTGTCTATGCACCTCAGCTGGGGACCCTTGACGCTCATCCTCTCGGATGTGAGGCATGGCTCACCCTAACTCCGGCTTCCACTACTTGTCCTCAGCTCATTCCATACAATTCACTGTGACATACCAGCTCGGTCATTCTGGGGTCCCTTACCCAGCTCTCCTCTCCACAGCTGCCGGCTCAGACTGTCTCTCGCTGCCTGGGTGTCAGGAGGGGGGTTATTCTCACTGGAGGGGAGACCGTGTCTTCCTGTCTGTGGGGCTGCCCGGCCCGGCCCACGATGCTCTCTCCTTCCACTTCTCCACCATGTTTATTTTTCATGTTATTTTTTCCCCTCAGCAGAGAAGGACTCAGTGGAGCTGTTCTTGCCCTCTGGAAGCCTGGCCTTCGTCACAGTCCGGGAGGCTGAATCCTGGGAACACGCCGAGCCCCAGAGACAGCCTGCCTGCAGCAGCCCTGCGTTGGCCCGTTTCTTCTGCTGCCAGCACGATACAGCTGTGTGGTTGCTAAGGTTGGTTTGGTTCTGCCGTTGGCACTTGCAGCTGGAGCCCTCTGTCTTATGACCAGATCTGGGGTTGGGAGACAGTACTCTGGTGAAGCTAGTGTTGTGGGAACAAGGCAGGGTTTCTGGGGAAATCACTGCCTTGTGGTTCAGTTCTGAGGCATCTGTCTCCAGCAGGTCCCTCTGGAATGAGCAGGGTCCCTGGACTGGGTGGGCCCTGTACACTGGGTGGACCTTGTGGACTAGGTGGGGCTCTGTGGACCGGGTGGGGCCCTGGGGACTAGGTGGGGCCCAGTGGACTGGGTGGGGCCCTGTGGACTGGGTGGGATCCTGTGGACTAGGTGGGGCCCTGTGGACTAGGTGGGGCCCTGTGGACTAGGTGGGGCCCAGTGGACTAGGTGGGGTCCAGTGGACTAGGTGGGGGTCCAGTGGACTAGGTGGGGCCCAGTGGACTGGATGGGGCCCTGTGGACTGTGTGGGGCCCAGTGGACTAGGTGGGGCCCAGTGGACTGGGTGGGGCCCAGTGGACTGGGTGGGGCCCTGTGGACTGGGTGGGGCCCTGTGGACTAGGTGGGGCTCTGTGGACTAGCTGGGGCCCTGTGGACCGGGAAGGCAGCATCAAGCAGTGTGTACTAGCCTGCAGGTGCGGCCGGGCAGCCCGCTTGGCCGTTCTCATCATGGTCTGCAGCTGAGGGCCGCGCGAAGGAACATCCTGCACCTGCAGCCCAGGTGTTGTCTCTGAGGCAGCTCATCACGCAGTCCTTGCGCGAGCCTCCTGGAGATTAGTTGATCTGCCTTGGTCACACAGAAATGGCTGAGTCCCCTCATAACGCAGGCGCTGGCTGAAGGCTTGGGCCCCTTGGCTTGGGGCCAGAGCAGTGGGTAGCAGGGTAGCTGCAGGGTGGCCTGGTAAGGACACTGCGCCCACCTCTGAGCCAAAGAGAGGAAGGGGAGGGTGGGCGGGGAGCACGCGGCCATGGCCTCTCGCTGCCCTGCCTCTGGGCGGCGTCTGTGTCCTTGGCTGCCGGGCGGCTGGGCCCGAGGGTCCGGCCGGTGGCCGACTGCAGCAGATCCTTAGTCCTTCACTCCTGAGTGAACTCAGTCGATGGTTACTGCTTAGTAACGACTCCGTCGGGGGCTGTTTGTCACGGAGCAGTAGGTAATTGAGACAGGCTGGCTGAGGGGAGGAAGGAAATGAGTATCAGACACCACTGGCCGGTCTGAAATTTTGAGGGCAGCCAGTGGGAGGAGGGAAAGTGGACCCTGTGGCTCCACCCAGAGCACATGTTGGGGAAAAGCCGCTTCCCCTCAGAGACCTTTTCTTTTAGGACTTCCTCCGATCGGATGATGTCCACTGGGCTATTTTTTCCTGATAACCAACAAAATACCAAAACACATAATAAAATACACAATTAACAAAATATCTAATATGTAACAAAATAAGCACCTAGCAAAACAGCATAAAAATGCAACAAAAACACAGAACATGTTAACAGAACCCACAAGCATGTAACAAAACACATAACCATGTAACGAAACCCATAGACATGTAGCAACACCCATAAAAAGATAACAAAACACATAGAAATGTAACAAAATGCATAAACAACTAACTGAAAGGAAGGAGGGTTTCTTCTTCGACATGTTTGGAGTGTTTGGTCTCTGTTAGATTTTCGATGCTGGGCTGTGATATCTGATAGAACAGATTAGAGGAGGGAAGATTTGTTTTGCTTGTGGTTTTAGAGGAGACACGGTGGAAGCCAGGTTCATGCCAGGCAGCTTTAAGAGAAGAGGACAAGGAGGGGGGGGAGGAGGGAGAGGAGGACAGAGAGGAGGAGGGAGAGGAGGGAGAGGAGGACAGAGAGGAGGAGGGAGAGGAGGGGGCAGAAGAGGACAAGGAGGAGGAGGGAGAGGAGGGAGGGGAGGAGGGAGAGGAGGGGGGGGGAGAGGGAGAGGAGCAGGAGAGGAAGGAGGGGAGGGGGGAGGAAGGAGGGAGGAGGGGAGGAGGAGGGGGGGGAGTGGAGGGGGGAACGATGAGTCGGGGAGGAGGAGGGAGAGAGGGGAGGGGGAGGAGAGGAGGAGGAGGACCGAGGAAGGAGAGGAGGGAGGGTGAGGGGGAGGAGAGGAAGGGGGAGGAAGAAGGGGAAGAGGAGCGAGGGGAGGAGACGGGGAGGGGGGAGGAGGGGGGGAGAGGAAGAACAGGAAGCTTAACTTTTTCCTCCTGGCGTGAAAAAAAGAAAAGAAAAGGGAAGAGGGGGGGGGGGGGAGGGGAGGGGAGGAGACCTACACTAGGCAGCTGTCTTTTTGCCTCCTTCTCTCTGCCCAGGGATGGCACTGCCCACATTCAGGGCGACCTGTTTTACTTCTCTGCAGATGCCCTGAGTCTCACTCAGGGGTGTGCTGTGCTAATTCCCCCAGCTCCTCTGCAATCAAGGTCAGTTTGACGCCCAAGCACCCCTATCTCCTGCCGCCCTTGGTCCCGAGAAGGCTCACGTCTATTCATGAAGCAGTATCCATCTATCCATCTCCAAGAGTCCCCGTGGTCTGCATGGTTCCCACACTGTACTTGAGTCCAAGTTCAAAGTCTCCTCTGAGATTCAAGGCAAAGTCTTAGCTGCAAACCGCTGTGAAATTGTACTTTCCAAAATGGAGGGTGGGAACAGTGCAACTCTCGTCAAGACAGAGGTCGCCGCCTGCCGGCATGAGGTGGCGTGGTGTGAGCTCCCAGGGCTCGGCAGAGCCTTCCCTCAGTCTTACCCTTTGAAACCCACCTGCCTCTCCCTGGCCCAGCTTGATCGTTGCCTGCCGCAGACCAGAGTTGCAGCCTCGAGACCAGGGCTCCCCCGGACGGGTGGAGAACAAAACACACGCAACTCGGTTTTGGCCGAGTAAATTCTGAACCCCTTTTATTGAAACTTAGTGACAGCTTTATACTAGAAAATTTTAGGGCAATGTGTCCCTGCACCTGCAAACAGAGGAAAACAAACACAGACCCTCCCAGTCTCCTATGCTTAGTAAGAATAAACAATTTTTTTTCTAAGTAGCTAACCCATTGTTTGAGAGAAAAGACACAGATTGTATTCTCCCAGTTTTTTCAGTTCTATCTAGTCTGCAGCTCAGGCGTCCCACTGGCTGAAGGCAGGAAATGCTTTCGAAGGCAGCAGGTGCGAGTGGGCTGTGCTGGATCTCTACTCTGTGTTTTAATGAGTTCAACTCTTTACCCCTAAACCTCAGTGGGGTGTTCATCCAGCTCCCGAGGCGTCCTGACACCAGTCCCACGGTTTCCTCTTACACTGGCCTTATTGGTAGCAGCGCATCTCCGCAGCAGCCCGAGATATGCATGTGCTTCTCTGGAAAACTACAGGCCTTAAAGCTTCCTTCCCGCGTGCTGCCCAAACCTCTCACTGCCAACGTGACCAACAGCAACCACGCCACAGCCCAGGGACGGGCTGCCAAGGCATCCGGCGTCTTTAAACCCGGCCTCCAGGGAGACTTAGGACATGGACTAAACACAGTTGGATTCTTGAGTCACAGTGGAACCGGAGTGGCCTCTGGTGCAGCGGGGGTGAAGGTCCCACACGTGACCTCACATGCACGGCCCCTGGGATCCCATTCCTCTCGCTTCTGCTTCTCTGCACCCCGCAAGACGCTCTCATCAAGCGCTGCTTGTAGCATCCTAAGGATTCTCCGGAATCTTCCAGGTTCCTCCCACAAACCTGTGCCCGAAACTTCTGAGTACCTGTTGGGATTTAGTCACCTGGATGATCCCGTTCTCGGTGATAACTTTCTATCGCACTTCATTTTCTTGACACCGACAAAACACCTGGCAGAAGCAATCAAGAGAGGAGGGAACCTGTCTGGCTTGAGGCGTGAGGGTCTCGCCACTCTGGGGTCTGCAGGGAGGCAGAGCACGCGGCAGACGGGGCGCACTGTCAGGGACAGGAAGCAGAGGCTGCCCTCGCCGGCTGGCTTGCTGTCTCCCCCTTTCATCCTCCCTGGGTCCCCTCATTCAAAGAGCCTCCCCTCCTTTAGTTAATGTTTTCTGAGGCGCCTCACAGACAGAAGCTGGGGGTGTCCTAGGCGCCTACTCTTCACGCTGGTAAGTCGACAGGCAAAGCCAACTGCTCTCCCCAGGCTCCCGGAACAGACGCTTCATCTTTTCCAAACTTTCTCTTGCTGTGACATCTGGAGCCCATGGGCGCCAGGCCTGGCCAAGTACACGCGTGGCATTACCCGTCACAAACTCTAGCAACCACTTTCTGCCTGGCCGGGGCTGGCAGTGGTTTCTCCCCGGGGGCCTGGCAATGGCAGCTAAGGCTGCTGGCATCTGGTCCTGGCCTCATGGCCCCGGGCTGAGCCGAGGCAGGTGGTCTCGCTGCAAGTCTGAGAGGCCGGGGTCCCAGCTGGCATCTGAAGGAGAGGAGGAGCTCACAGCGCAGCGGGGCCCAGCCAAGATGCAGCAACAGCGTGGGAGACCCAGGGGCGCCTCGCCTGGCAGAGACTGCAGAGGGCTTCCTGGAGGCCGTGAGCAACCATGGTGCTGACAAAATGCCTGGCCCAAGCGACTTAGGGAGGGAAAGGTTTCATCCCAGCTCCCACTTCCAGGCCGCAGTGTGTCACGGCAGGGGAGTCACGGCAGTAGGACCTGAAAGAAAAGGGCACGTCGCACCCACCATCAGGACGGGTGGGCTGCCAGGCAGACCTGCCTGCTTGCCCCCTTTCCCTCAGGGAGTGTCCTACCCACAAAGGGCTTGGTCCCCATCAATCCTGCAATCACAGGCACCCCCAGAGGCCAGCCTCGCTGTGGAGACTCCCTCTGGGGGGGGGGTCAGGCTGACGAGTGCTGACATCACGCAGGGTCACCTACGGTTGCTCTGAGACGCCGAGCTTTGAGGGAATACAGCGAGCCGCTCCATCCAGGGCCAGCAGGCTGCGCCCCCCTCTGCCCCCCCCTGGCCTGACGTGGGTGGGGCTGAAGGCGGACCACTGACCCCTCCCCTCCATTCCTCAGAGAGCAGCAGGCAGTTGCATCCAGTCAAAGCAAGAAGTGCGAGGTCACCTTGAGTTATCACTTCTCACTTCTGCTCTCAGCGCAGAAGAGAGCTACCTTCTTCCTATGTCATAGTCAGACACAGGTGCCCACCTGACGGCTGAGGGGTAAGCTCTGGGCACATCTGTAAAGAACTGGAAGTTGAGACAAGTGCCAGGCGAGCCGGCAGCAGATGTCCAGCAGGTGGGAAGGCCCACCACGGTGGGCAGGACTAATCCCTGGACAGGTGAGTAAGATGGAGGGCGCTGATTGAAGGCGTTGGTAACCTCTGCTATGCTCGGCCAGACGTGCTGCTCTGGCAAGTGAGGACTGTCCCTCTCAGCCGTCCCATGGACAGTGTGGCCAGTTCCCTCGGCCCTGGGTGGTGCTGGTGTGAACTCTCCTGCCAAGTTGGGCGAGGCACTGCACCCGGGTAATCTTAAGCCAGATAAAAGCCCTTGCTGCCTTAAGCCACTGGTCATGAAACTATCGGCAACATGCAAAGTAACTACTACACCTGAAATCACGCTTGCAGGTGACCCCTTGTCCCTCGAAGAGGACAGCAGGGGTCGGTAGGAGCTGGCTGTGTCCTGGCCTTCCCTGCCCTCCATCAAGACGGGAAGGCGGGGTCCTTCTCGCTCGGGTGGACCACAGCGTGAGCGTCTAGCACTGGCCCCGGGGGACGAGGCTGTGGGAGGCAGGTTACGTGTCACACTGCAAACAAGGGGCTTCTGACCTCCATGGAGGCTGGATGTGGCCGCACAGCGACACCGCTTTTCATCCTCGCTTGGTGTCCTTTTGAGCTTCTGTCACAGGCCCTGAGTTCTGCGTCCCGTGGGTCCGGCCTGCCCGACAGTCAGCCAAAGCCTCAGGGTAGATGAGACTAGGGCCGTGCCCGGCCTGGCACCTACGCCCTGCTGTTAGACACTCCCTGAGCACAGGCCTGGTGCTCTCTTCTCCCCGAGGTTGTGGAGCTATGCGGCGACTCCGGCGGACACTTCATGGTCACCGTCGGGAACCTGGCAGAGGGGCGGGGCTTTGCTCTGCAGTCTGCGCACGGCCCTGCCGGGCCTGGCCTGTGCTGGTTCCCGGGCCTGCCTCGCACCCGTAGTTGGGTTGTGTGTCCATCACCCGCAGAAGGAAGGCCTGGTGCCACAGTCAGGCACAGGTGTCACCTTGACAGTTGAGGATTTGAGCTCTGGGCACATTTGTAGAGAATTAGTGGTTGAGTTAGGCCCAGAGCAAACTCGCAGGAGATTGTCTGGCTGATGGGGAAGGCCCAGCCTATGGTGGGTGGGATTAGGTCCTGGAATAAATCATGGAGAGCTGCTTGAGAGATTCGGCATCCTTGTGTACACTCGGCCAGACATGCTGGTCTGGCAAGTAAGGATCGTCCCTCTCTCAGCCATTATGTAGAGATGGTGTGGCCAGTTCCCTTGGCCCTGGTGTTGGTGCTGCTCTCCCGTCAAGCTGGACTGAGAACTGTAGCCAGTATAACCGTAAGAGAAAATAAATCCCTTGTTCCCTTAAGCCGTTTGATGGTCATTCATCAGCAGCCATGCAGGTGAACTGCAACACCTGGTGAACTCGTGTTCTGGACCTACCCTCCTCCTCGGGTCCCCTCTTCCCCCTCCCAGACCCTGGCTGATTCCCAGCAGAATCAGGAGCCCTGGTGGCCTTCGGTAAGCAGCAGACCTGTTCAGTAGGGCCTAGTGGATGTGAGCACTAAGCTGTGACTAAGCCGGTGCTTCCAACATGGAGATCAGACGTCCGGGCTGGCTGGGAATGAGGACCCTGCTGCCTGTCCCCTGGGGACTGTCTCTGTGACCCGCCTTCTCGCTCCTCCGTCCTTCTCGCCGCCTGGCCTTACAGGTCTGGAGAAAGCCGTGCAGAGTCTACTTGGAACCCAGAGAAGCAGGACTCCGTGCAGGCCGATCCCCCCAGGCCAGCGTTTCTAGAGGGCTGCTCGCAGGTATCAGAGGCCAAGGACGGTCAGGTTTTTGCCTGAATCTTGAGTGCAAGACACCGAGGCCCCTTGAAAGACTCCTGTGGCTGCAGAGGTGGCTTTGCTGCCCAGAGTCACCCGCACGCCCAGTGACCACGTGAGGCCGGGCATGCTGCAGGGCCCACGGCCCCCCAAGTGCCTGGGGTACCTCTTTTCTCCTAACGTCCTTGCTTGCTGACCCGCATCCGTGGTTGCGGCTTCTGATCAAGGTCCTCCCGGAGCACACATGCTCAGTGCCTAATTTCCTCCAAAAATGATACTTCTGAAGTTTTTAGAAAAAACAAACATCTTCCTTTAAAATGCAGCCGCCCGTTTTCTCTGGCAAAGGAAGGGGTACAGAGGAGTCTGTGGGAGCAGCACCTCCCTCTTCTCACCGAGTCCCTCCCACCCCCCTCGGTGGGAGCTCAGGAGCCTGCGGGTCACTTGTCCACCGGCTCGGGTCCAGGACCAGCACTGACCAGTGCGGGGCAGCAGCAGCTGACCTCTCTCGATCACGCTGGGGTGCCCCTCAATCCCATCCTCCAAAGCAGGTCAGGCATCCCCCCACCCCCACCGTTAGCCTTTCTCCCCAGGACGCTGCCCAGGGCAGCCGGCCCCTCCAGTCCACTCCCCTAGCTCCAGCCAAGCCGCCAGAATATACACTCACTTCAGCCTGGAGCCCTGCGAGGAAGTGCAGCACGTTCCCCAGGGGCAGCCGGCCCCAGAAGGGCAGGCATGCTACGGTTGATTAGATGGACCCCAGAAAGTCAGGGGCTCCCCACGTGGAACATGCTCATCCCTGGGTCCCTCCCAGTGAGGCGACATTACCCCCCACAACAGCACGGGTCCCTAACCAAGGGCCTGGTGTTTGCCGCACTCCGGCCGCGTCCCTTGCGAGCATTTCACGGGGCACCAGCCGTATTTATCGAGCGTCTATTTATCGAGCGTCTGCTAGATGCCAGGATTATTCAGTCCACCATTAGCACTGGCTTCACCCTCAAACCAGACCCTCAACGACGGTTCTAGATCGACCCAACCCCACAGGCAAGATGCTGAGATCCAGAGAGGCTCAGACACAGAGCAAGAATGTGTGGGTGCCCTGCTGATGTGGGGGAGCCCAGGGCACCTGCAGCCTCCCACCCCACCTCCAGCCTGCTGCCTCTGTAACTGAAGAAGCGCGGCGGCCATTGTCCCGGGGTGAGAGGGAGGTGCTCCCTGCGCCGGCCATGACCGCGGGACAGCTCTTCCAGGTCCCCCACCGGCTGGTGCCAGGTGGCAGCTGCAACCCAAACCAGGTCTGCTGCCCTCCACAGAGGCCGGCGTGCAGTGGCTTTCGACTTCCACTCTCATTCCACCAGGCGCAGCCGTGTCCCCAGGGCAGGCGGCACCATGGCCTTGTGCCACACCTGGCCAGCCTTGAGGAGCTGACCTGCTCATTCACCCGCGGCCACCCACCCCACGGCCACCCCAGCCTCCGTGATGTCTCGCTGTCCTCCTCTGGGATGGGGAGGACGGATGGGGAGGAGGGATCAGGGAAGAAGGATCAGGGAGGCAGGACGTGGAAGGAGGGATTGGGGAGAAAGAAAAGCAGCCCACCCTGACTGGCGGCTGGAGACGCGCAGGCCGTCTCCTTGGAAACCACTGCTCTGCTTGCCTGGAGAGCTCCGCCTATGTAGTTCCTGTCACCCGCGCTGTCCCGGCCACGGTCAAGGCTCCTCAAGCCCACGTGGCCCCAGGCGAGCCCTGGGCACAGCCCACTTGCTCCTGCCCCGAGGGCCACTGCCCAATAGTGACTGAGGAGCCCGTGCCCACAGGGCGGGGGTCCCGTGGAATGGAAAGCCCCACACTCCCGAAGGACGGGCCTGGTGCTGGCCCCCTTCGAGTCCATCCCTCGGGTCAGCATCAGCGCAGCCCGAGGTCCTCCCTCCAGCGCCCCAGACACACAGCCCGGCCTCGAGATCGGGCCGGGCAATAGGGCCGCACAGCGGATCAGCCATGTCCTCGTTAGCCAGGCGGCCCCGGCCTTGCTGCTGGCCCCTCGGGCCCTGCAGTGTCCCTTTGTCACAGACCAGCCCTGTGAAGGATGAGACAAGGGAGGGACTGCAATTGAGACTCTCACTTGCCTCTGTCCTGTAAGAGGTGGAGCACATGGCCGAAGGGAAATGCTGACGAATCCCAGAAGGCCTTGCAGCCGCAGGCGCCTCGTAGGCTGCTGACCACAGCATTGCAGCACGGGCAGTGTCCAGCCCTAGAGAGAGCCGGTGCCCAAAGATGGGCCTGGTCCAGCCCCTCCCCTCCATGCCTGTTTTCTTTAGGGATAAAGATGGATGAGGTCACCAAGACCTACCCTTCCAAGGCAAGACCTGTTTGTAGGAGGGCTTGGCCCTCAGCTCTCTTCAGTACCCCTTTCTGTCTCCCCACGTCCAGGTGCCGAGACGTGGGCTGTGACAATGGCCACCTCCTTTTGCCTCCTTCCCGCAGCAGCTTTCAGAGGCAGCAGGCCAGAGGTGGGGTGGGAGGCTGCAGGAGCCCTGGACTCCCCCACATCAGCGGGGGCACCCACTCTTGTGTGTCTGAGCCTCTCTGGATCTCAGCATCTTGCCTGTGGGGTTGGGCTGATCATAGAATCATCGTTGAAGGTGAAGCAAGTGCTAATGGGTGGACTCAATAATCCTGGCGTCTAGCAGACGCTCGATAAATACTGGCTGGTGCCCAATGAGACGCTCGCAAGGGATGTGGCCGGAGCGTGGCAAACACCAGGCCGTTGGTTAGGGACCCGTGTGCTCCTGGGAGGGGGGAGGGGAATGTCTTCTCACTTGATCCAGGTGTGGACCTCAGGACTACCTCGTTCCCCCACTGCTGTCCTAGCAGGAGGAAGCCTGCGTGCACGCCACTCTCTGGGGACAGGATAACTTGGAGTAGGGCAGCATGTGACCTTGAGGTCAGGAAGAACTTCAGTGCTCCAGCGGGGGGAACTGCAGTGCTCCAGCAGGGGGAGGGAAACTGCGGTGCTCCAGTGGAGGGAACTGCGGTGCTCCAGCAGGCAGAACTGTGGTGCTCCAGCAGAGGGAACTGCAGTGCTCCAGTGGAGGGAACTGTGGTGCTCCAGCAGGGGAAACCGTGGTGCTCCAGCGGAGGGAACTGCGGTGCTCCAGCGGGGGGAACCGTGGTGCTCCAGCAATGGGAACTGTGGTGCTCCAGCAGTGGGAACTGTGGTGCTCCAGCAGTGGGAACTGTGGTGCTCCAGCGGGGGGAACTGCGGTGCTCCAGCAGTAGGGAACTACCGTGCTCCATCTGTGAGGACCATGGCACTCCAGCGGGAGGCATTTCAGTGCTCCTGCAGTGATGTTGGCTTGAAGGAGCTGAAACTGGAGTCCCTGAGCTGGGAATCGGAGGTAGAGTATGTGCCCAGGATGGACATAGGGCCCCAAAGTGTCCAGCTGAGCTGGATCCTTCTCCCGTCTCCAAGCTCCTTGGGGCCACACTCCTGAGAGACGAAGCTCTGTGCTGTGTCAAGATGGCCTCAGTCAAAGCATGTTGGCTGAGACCATTGGAAATGACAGTGTGTGTATGAATGTATATGCATGTACATATGTGTCACGTGCGTATGCATGTACGTGTGTGCATACGTGCACCATGTATGCATGTGTACCAACATGTTATGTACAGGTGTCAGCCTGAGCATTGCAGGCAGAACCTAGTGCACATCTGTAACTCAGTTAAGGCAAACCTTAAACAAGTCTGCAGGAGACGGTCTAACTGGCGTGGGCAGACACAGCCCCCGGTGGGTGACCCATTCCCTGGGCAGGTGTGAGCCGGAGTGAGCTGGTTCGGCATATTCTGACACACTCAGGATCTGGCAAGTGAGGTTTTCCCCTCTCTCAGCAATCTCGTGGATATGGTGTGACCAGTTTCCTTGATCCTGATGTTGGTACGAACTTTCTGCCAAACTGGACCAAGAACTGTAGTTGAGAATCGTAGGAAAGAATTTGGTCATGAATTTGTTAACAACATGCAAAGTAACTGCAAGAGAATGTGTGTGTGCACATGCATGCATGTACATCCGTGTGTGTGCATGCATCTATATCTTTGTGCGTCTATGTCTATGTGCATGCATATGTGTCTGTGTCGATGTTCCTGTATGCATGTATGTGTAAGTATGTGCCCACGTGTATATGAGTGTTGTGCGTGCGCGCGTGTGTACCTACCTGATCACTCACAAGAATCTAAGACTTCAGTGTTCCTTGAGTGGTCTCAGCCACCTCGTCTTGCAGCAGACCGTGTAGTCTTAGGCCGGGAGCGAAGTGCACGCCGGAGGCCGCGTGGAGGGAACACGTTCTAAGCAGCCAGTAGCTTCTCCCCTGGCCCCATCCCAAGGTCACACAGAAACTGAATGGTTAGTTTTGCAGTGATTTGAATGATCTTCCAGGAGATCAGTCATCAAGGCCAGAGCTGAACTTAAGTATTTGGGGCATGTCCTGCGGGCTCGGGCTGACCATGCCACAGGATTTCTCTAGAACGAAGTGGAAGATAGACAGGTGGGGAGACTGGAGAACTATGGGTGGTCTATGACTTCGGGAGAGACCAGGGCCCATGATTTACTTCTTAATCGCCAAGCCAGAAGAGGGTTGGTCAGTACTGGTGACGGGCCCGGAGTAAAGTCACCTCATGGGATGCACGGCTGAGCCTGCCACAGCTTCCGGAGGCTTCTGAGCCCTTTGCTATGCAAGTTCCTGTCACCAGAGACATTTGTACACAATCCCAGTTATAGAGGCATTTAAGATGGGTGTACAAATCATGCATCCACTGACAATAAATTATAAATTTATTTTAAAGCAATCCTTGATACACGTTCAACCTTGCCATCGATTCCTGACGAGAGCAAACTTGCACGCTGGCCGGACAGGAGCTGACCCGGCACAAAGAATGAGACCGAGGCCGCGAATTCGACCTTGTAGGACCGAGGCAGCTCAGCGCTTTCCCAGCTGATCCAAGTTTGGCTTTTTAACCGCCAGAGCTGCGGCTGCGGCATCTCACAAATGCAAACTACACACCAGCAAAAGTGTGTCGAGGTCCACTGGAGAAATTATTGGAATTTCTGGCTAAACTCAAGCATCATGAGATCAACTCAGCACTCAAGCGATAACTTTTACTTTATTTCGTTTCATTTCGTGTGGGGGAAGTGCACTTGAGTGTGTGTGTCTGTGGAGGTCTAAGGATGACGTCAGGAGTCATCCTGGGTTGCTCTATCTCCTTATTGTCTTACTCTGGGGTTTCCCAGGCTCCACCTTCCAAGGCCAGAAATGCAGACACCCCCACATTCATCAGCATTCTTATGTGGGAAACTGAACTCGGGGCCTTTCTGCTTGCAAGACAGAGACTTTAAGCCTGGGTCATCTCCCAGTTCTCAAACTGTAACTTTTAAAAATCTCAGACTGGGGGCTGGAGAGGTGGCTCAGGGGTTAAGCCTCCGCCTTGCAGGCGGAAGCTCCTGAGTTTGGATCCCAGATCCCACGTATAGACGCTGGGCGGAAGCAGGGGCGCAGAAGGAGGTGGAGGCGTCCATGGTGGTTCGCGAATTCGTCGCGAATTCGTCCGTGGTTCTACACACACACAGACACGCGCGCACGCATATGCACACAGTTGAATAAATAATAATAATAATAAAAAAATTAAAAAAAAAAATCTCAGACTGGACGCCCAAGTCCAGGAAAGTGACAGTCTGCAGGGATTAAAGGCTTTGTTCTCTGCAATTAAATCACTATTATGTTTCTGTAAGAGCAAAAAAATGATTTGATTCATTGTTATTCTTTCAGAGTTTCATATAGGAATACAAGGAACTTTTCTTATCACTCCTTATTACCCGATCCCATCCCCCATCTTCTCTCGCTGCAAACCTTCTTCCCTCCCGCCCTCTGCCCTCCTGTCTGTCTGCCTGTGTGGACCCTGATTGCATCTGGTTTGCCTGTAGTGGCACGCGTCCGGGCTGGCTGGCGCACGGATGGCATGTCAGTGGGCACACCCCCGAGGACAGCAGCTCCCCTGCTCCTTCCCATGCTGACCCCCAGCAGTGTCTCAGGCAGGTGCGGAGCCTCTGTGATCGTCTCCTTCCCTGGTGAAGAGCTGACTGGCGGCTCTCGTGCAGATCCTGTGGAAGGAGCTGCAGCCGCAGTGAGTTCGCAGATGCAGCCGCCTGTCCTGACGCTGTGTGGTCGCACCCTTCCCTGCCCTCAGGTTCTCGCGTCTTTCTACCCAGACAATGTTACCTGTAGAGTAAAGTCGCTGCAATTCATGTAAAAGTCTAGGGCCTGGGCCCAGGGGCTTGGGCCTCATTCACTGGCCACGTGCTGGGGCGTGAGGTCAGGGCCAAGGCTGCCGTGAGGTCATGCTGTGCAGCCTGGCGAGGACGCCAGGAGCACTTTGTATGGTGACCAATGACGTGGGGGTGGGAGGGGTGCGAGGGAAGCCCTGTCTTTTCATGGAAGGGTCAGGCACCCATACGGAGACCGCATTTTACCAGCACCGCCTGAGAAGCCGCTTGTGACCCAACAGGTCCTGAGACGTGACCAGCGTGTCAGGTCAGAACATTACAGTGTCTTGTGCACGCAGCTCATGTTTCCAGAATGTCCTGCACAAGCTGAACCCTGCTGTCAATGAGCTCACAGCCAAACGACTTAGGGGAGCAAGGGGTTTAGTCTTACGGTTCTGCTCACGGTCCAGCTTAGCAGGAGAGCGCATACCAAGACCAGGAGCCGGGGAACCGGCCACGTGACATCCACAGGAATTTCTGAGAGGGGCAAATCTCCCTTGTCAGACTTTGAGTCTGCCAGAATATGCCGAAGTGTGCCGAACTACGAAACCAGCTCTCTCCATCTCATTCACCCGCCAGAGAATGGTCCCTCTCACCACGGACTGGTGACAATCTCCTGCAGGCCTGATCAGGACTTGCTTCAATCTTTACAGATTGCCCAGAGCTTGTTGATTCCAGAGTCTAATTATAGGACCCCCCCCCCCCGCCACCCACTTCCCCCTCTTCTGCATGGTTCTGAGCACGGGTCAGACCACGATCTACTGAAGGCAACAGGGCACCATGGCCATCCGGGACATGAAGCAGGGCCGCAGCTCTTTGTGCGCGTTTGCCTGGGCCGGGACCGGTGTCTTCTATGGAGGATGTGTTGCCCACGAACATTCCATTCTGGGGTCCTCCTGAGACCCAGGCTCATTTCTAACCCTCTCCTTGAAGGAGATTAGAGACGGTTTATTCTGGAACCAAATGCAAGTGTCCATGGCCTAGGGGCACGGATTCAAGTTCCGTGCTCCTGCCTGGGAACGTTGTCTCGAGGGCTTCATAGCAGCAGGATAAAGCATGCCGTTGCAGGCTTTCAACACTCGGGGAAGTGCGAGGCAGGCGGGCTGCACAAAGCTGGGAAGCCTCGGCGGCTGTCTGATGCTGTCGTAGTGTAGGACGCTCGAGGCTGAGAGTCTGCTGATACTCCCAGTCCAGCGCTGGTCACGAGGATGTGATTTCACACACCGAGCAGGGCAAGGAAAGGAGCTAAAAACAGTATGATCTGCACCATTCCAACCTCTTCCGTGTTCCAGGTTCTAACCTGTCAGTCAGCCTTGTAGATGGTTCAGTGCCAGGTGTGGCATCTTTCCAGAAACTTCAGTTCACATCACTATTTGACTTTGAGCCACCTTTGGTTGCCATGCAGCCAGAAACTGTCTACTGTCTCCAATTTTCCATCATCCCACATTCAGTTCTGGGGTCCCGCGGGGCTGGCAACCCAATTTAAGATGCTGTGATTTGGACCCTGGAGGATGTCGGCGTGGCTGCCTTCCAGGCCTCACGTAGGCTGGAGGCTGAAGCGCCCTCAGCTCGGCTCGTGACCCCACGGGTCTCTCCTAGGGGCTCCGAGACTGGCTCTGTGTTCCTCACTGGCCCAGGGCCTCAGAGAGACCAGGCTGGCAGGGGCCAGGGTGTAGTAACTGCCTGTCATTGAGAGTGCCAGGATGGTGGTGACGATGACGGTAGTGAAGGTGATGATGGTGATGATGATGGTGGTAGTGATGATGATGGTTGTGAAGGTGATGATGGTAATGATGATGGCGTGATGGTGAAGGTGGTGGTGGTGATGGTAGTGAAGGTGATGATGGTGTCATGGCGACGATGGTAATGATGATGCTGGTGTGTGATGATGGTAGTGATGATGGTGATGGTGATGATGGTGATGGTGATGGTGATGATGATGATGATGGTGATGATGGTGATGGTGATGGTGGTGATGGTGATGATGGTGATGGTATGTGATTGTGAGTGGATGTGGTTGATGGTGATGGTGATGATGGTGATGGTGATGATGGTGATGGTGATGATGGTGATCTGGTGATGGTGGGTGATGGTGATGGGTGATGGTAGTGGATGATGATGATGATGCTGGTGATGGTGCTGATGTGATGGTGATGATGTGATGGTGATGTGATGCTGGTGATGGTGATGATGATGCGTGGTGATGATGCTGATGGTGATGATGTGATGGTGATGAAGGTAGTGATAGTGATGATGGTAGTGATGGATAATGGTGGGCTGATCTCTGGTGCTGCTTGTGCTGATGGTTGCTGGTGATGGTGATGGTGGTGCTGGTGCTGCGTGCGGTAGTGCTGGTGCTGCTGCTGCTGGTCGTGGCTGATGGTGATGTGAGATGGTGCACTGAGAGTGATGCGGATGCGGGTGCTGCTGGTGCTCTTGCCGCTGCTGCTTTTGGGGGGTCACGCCACTTTGCTTTCATTCAGTCCCTGTAGGGCTCAGCAGGGCCCCACTTCCCAGTCCCTTGGTAACACTGGCGTCACAGTCTCCACCTGAAGTAGATCCAGCTGGTTGCCAGTCCCTAGCTAGCAGTGTCCTTCCCACTCCCCCACTCCAGGAATATGATCTTCCTGGAGACGCTGAACACGTGTGGGGACCCCGTGCCTCCTGTGCCCAGAAACCCCTTCTTTCACCCCTTCTATCCTGCTCAGCAAGATGTGGGACATCTCTAGGGACATCTAAGCAGAAGCTCTAGGGCTGCCGCGCCGCAGGCTGTGAGCTGCTCCCAGCTAAGCTCACCTGCAAAGTGTCCCGCTGCCCCCCCGTCCCTCTGTCCCCCTGTCACTCTGTCCCCCTGTCCCTCTGTCCCTCTGTCCCCCTGTCCTCCTGGCCTCTGTCCCCCTGTCCCCCTGTCCTGCTGCCCCCGTCCCTCTGTCCCTCCATCCCTCTGTCCCCCTGTCCCCCTGTCCCTCTGTCCCTCCATCCCTCTGTCCCCCGTCCCCCTGTCCCCCTGTCCTCTGTCCCTCTGTCCCTCTGTCCCCCTGTCCTGCTGTCCTGCTGTCCCACCCATAACGTGTAAGCTGCTGGCCCAGCTCAAGTTCACAGGGCGAAAGTGTCCTTGTCTTTGGTGTTCTTGTTTCCAAAGTCTCCTGACACTCTGGGTCTGTGTCTTTGTCTCTGATGATTCTCTGACTCCTTCTCCACGCCCCGCCCTGCTGCGGCTGAGGGCGACTCTGTTCCTCTTCATTCTCCTCCCAGAAGCTGCTGATTCCCCGCGTGCATCCGAGTCCCTGGGTCCTATTGGGTTTTGTTGAAATAGATGCAAACATTCTCAACTCTTTTCCACTTACTAATTCATTCTTTTGCAGAGAAAGCAAACCTGTACCTCCCCTGGACCATATCGGTTCCATTTCTTGCCCAGAGCAGAGGCCCCAAAGCTGGGCAGGGAGGAGGGCTGCCCTGGGAGAGGTCTCGGCCCCTGCGTGTGACCATGCTGGGGTGCTGGGCCAGCCCATCCCCTGAGCTTCAGATATCTGAGCCCCAGGAGACAATCGCATGTCCATGGACTCCAGAGAGGACAAGCAGTAGCCGCCCGAGTCCAGGGACAGGAGGAGGGCTGCACAGAGCAGAGCGGGACCTCGGGACCCTGCGGGCCAGGGGAACAGGCTCTGGGCAGAGCTTTCTTGGGCCACCACAACATGCCAAGGCACCTGCCTGCCCCCAAGGACCTTCCTGGATAGGCAGCAGCAGTAGAGGGTGGGAGTGCGGGGTCCTGAGGGTCCAGCTCGTGACGCAGACCTGCACATGTGGACAGAGCCGGGGCGAGCCTTTGAACCGGGCCGCCCGGCTGTGCGCGTGCACACCGCTGCCGGCGAAGCTTGCTCCACTGCTCTCTGCCTCAGTTTCTTCTCCGCAGGACGGGGGGATGGGTCTTGCCCTATGGGTGAGGCGCGGGGAAGAGCCGGAGCCGTCCACTGCCGAGTCCCGCTCAGCCTGTGGCTCTTTGAGGGCCTCCAGCTGCAGGGACGAGGGGTCTGGGGAGGCAGCAGGGGCTGCACCAGCTTTGTGAGAGGGCAGGGAACAGGCCTGGCACGCGTCCCCTTACCTCTGTCCGCTGGGCACAGTGGCCCTCGGCTGAGGTGTGCCGAGTACAGCTCGGGCTTGGGGGACCGTGGCCGAGTATAGAGAGGCTGGTCTGGGCCGCGCATGTGGGCTCTGTGGGTGCTGTCAGCTCGCTGAGCCTCAGAGCCCCCTCAAGAAGGGAGCCCAGCCCGGGGACTATCTCCGAGGCCTGGCGAGCGTGTCTTCCCTGAGACGCCCCAACCCTGCCCGGGATGACCCGTCTTTCCCTGAACGCCCCCAAATGAGAAGCAGACCCCCGCATCCCCCGTGCCCCTGTGCTGTGGTTCTTACACGTGTTCTGAACGGCATTTACTAACGAGCCGCCACTCGCCTCCACTAACGGCATGTGATTGTTTTCAGATTGATGCTTTAAAAAGAAATTGTTACCTAGCGTCTCTGGGACACCTGCTCGCACTGCGTGGGGGGAACCTGGAGTGGGGGGATGTTTCCACCGTGTGCGTCTTGGTTGTGTCGCGCCCTGGGGGAGGCCGGGATTCCTCTGGAAGTCCAGAGCTTTCCTGAGTCGGACGACCCGATGTGAGGGGCGGCGATGGGGACAGGAGACAGCAGGAGCTTCTGCCTGCTCTCTGGTTCACTGCTCCCGGCGGGGGAGGCTCCTCCCCTTCACAAGACGGAGGCACGTTCCCCTCCTCCCCCGCCACCGTGCTCAGCACCCCAGCAGAGCCCCGCCAGGTGCCTGACTCTCCTGCAGGCAGCCGGGAGAGGTCTCCATGGCAACGAGGCCTCCCGCCACCCTCGGCCAGGGCCATCTTGCCGCAGAAGCCCCTCCCGGCCCACCTCTGGGACACTCTGAGCCCCGTCCACCGCTCAGAACTTGGGGGCAGGCTCAGACCCCTGTGGAGCCCCCACCCTCGGGATCCGTGGGAGGCATTTTAAAACCGGGAAGGATTCTTCAAAAGCGCCCGTGTGGTTAGTTAAGCTCCTGAAACAATTGCCGTCAAGCAATCACTTCTGGGGAGACGCTGGGAGCTGTTCAGAGCCCGGCTCCTCGTTTTCATAACTGCAAGTCTCTTTGTGCCTGAAGCCTGGCGGGGGCGGGAGGGGGATCCTGCTCCAACAGGTGCTCCTGGGACACAGGGCATCGCCCCCTCCCCGGGGAGGCATGAGCGATGCCCCACGTGCCCCCCAGCAGACTTCCAGCCGCGCAGGAGAGCGCGAGCCAGCTGAGCGGAGCCAAGGTGGCCGCTCCTCGCCGGGAGGGTGGCAAGACCGCTGCCGTCTGGTCCCCCGGCTGCTGGCATCGCTAGTCCTCCCTGCGGTGGGCAGAGAGCTGAGTGCTCCTGCGGTCCTCCCCTCCCTCCTCCCTCTGAGTCCCACTCACCTGCCCAGCTGTCCCTCCTCCTCTGGCTCCCCGAAGCACCCGCTCGGGGTTCACACTCCAGGGGCAGCGATGGGTCCCGGCAGCTCTGAGCCGAGGTGGCGTGACGGGGTAGGGGTGACTAGTGCTCTCTGGGGAACCGGTACATCTGTCCAACTCCCCCAACCCCCACCCAGTGCCCTGACCCCCACCCAGGTCCACATCTGTCCCCCACCCGATGTGTCACGCAGCCCCTCCAGAGGGCCTCTCCCTCCCTGGCCTGACTTCCAATCCATCCCCCCCCAGGAGTTCCTCTCAGTTCCTTTCCCGCGAGTCTGTCCAAGCAAGCTGAGGACGCCAATTTACCGAAGCAGCTAAGAAGTAGGACAGTGGCTCATGCTCGTGCTCTTCCCAGCTCCCCCATCTCGCCCTCCTGCCCACCCATCATGAGGTGGGTCTTCCCGTCGATCACGCAGGCTGCTGCAGCCTTGCTTGGGGCGTGCCACACGTACCGGTTCTTTACAGATGTGCCCAGAGCGCAGCCTGCAGCTGTCAAGTTGACCCCTGTATCTCACCAGCACAGCGAGCTACGCGAGAGAGGATGCGTTTGCTCTGCTCACGACTGCAGATGATACGGGCCATCATGAAGGGCAAGCAGCCCTTTACCCACTGAGCATCTCCGCAGCCGCAGCACATCATCTGAAGCCATCCAAACATTCCACCCCATCCTCAAAGGCTTGCGGCCACCTCATGATGCAACTGAATTGCAGAGTGTGCTCTGGTCCCCCACTGCCCTCCTGCCCAGTGCTGGGGTTCCAGAGTGGGACAGCCAGGGTGGGTGGGGCCTGGGCAGGTCAGCTGCCTGCGGCTGGGACCAGCTCGAACTCAAGGTGGGCAGCACGGTTCACAGCCTGGGCCTGGGCCAGCATATGGTTCTGACTAGCGCCCTCGGAAAGTGCCGCCTCTCTAACAGTCGCAGGCGCTTTGCCTACACCCCTGTCCCAGCGTCCTTCCTGCCCCTATGAGAAAACGCCCAATGAAAGCGACTTTTTTTCCACGGGCATGCATAGCCCAGTCCGCATGTGGGGAAACCAGGGCAGCAGGCTTGAAGAAGCCGGTCACGTGCATGCCATCCCAGTCAGGAAAGCAGAGAGCCAGAGTGCCACCTCACGGGGGTACGGTGAGCACTTGCATAGTCGTGCCGTGTTGATCCCTGTCAGTGAGATGCTCGTGGAGGCACGGCCACTTTCTTTGCATTCCCTGCCTGGGGCTGCAGCCCTGAATGGTGCCGATCCTGCCTACGGGCTCCTCAAAATCTCTGGGGGACCGCAGCGCACCTGCCCATTTGCCTCAGGGCTGCTGGGGATTCTCCATACTCCAAACACATTCCCATGTTGCAGAGAGAGAGTAGGACGGAGTGAGAGAAGGACAGAGACATATGAGCGATGGACGGAAAGACGGAGAAAAAGAGGAAGGAAAAAATCGGGAGAAAGAAGAGAAGGAGAGAAGGAGTGCGAGAAATTGGGG